>CM040241.1:99338682-99792506 GCA_022545495.1 Chrysanthemum lavandulifolium
TAGCGAGAAGAACAAATGGAAAGTATAAAACATATGTATGCTAGTCCATCTAATCTCCCTCGATCTGTTGTTATCACATCCGATATTCCCACTCACTCTAAACATGGGGATGAGCTTTTAGCACTATTCCGTAAATGGAATCGCCTAGTGTTGAGGACCTTATCCCAATCCCAGAGAGTCACAGGAATTTCGATCATCCGTGTGATATCCCTTTCCTCTTGAGTGTTCAAATGATCATCTTGAGACTTTCTCGATCTTAGTGAAGATTGTGCTTCATATGGAGACATTGAGTGCGTTGAGGCATCACTTCCACAATCGATGTCGATCCCTTCTTGAGGAGTTCTCCGTGAACTCACTCGCATCAATCCACTCTTTGATTTCAAGTCGATCCGGGAGAGACCGAAAGTCTCATTGATAATGATCATTCACTCACTTATCCCAACAAATTCAATCGAGAATGTTGATCACTTTGTTCCGAAACATTCAAAGCTACTTTCACCAATCCTCTATTTGAATTCGACTCTCGATTCACTTTAATTTCGAGAATCCACTCTTTGATACTCAGTTGAGGATAGTGATGAGCCCACAATGGAACAAGAGTTCACAAATTCACATCATGTGAATGATTCTCTTCATGAGGAGTTCATGGGTGAACTTTCTCATATCATATCTCCGCTGAGTATGATTGCTCGGATGGCAAAATCATGATCGGGAGAGAATCTCAATTTGCATAGTTATGACAAATCTTCCCACCTTCCTCCCGAGATGCCTTCCAACCCTAAGAGCTCAACCAATAAAATCCAAATAAGTGCAATCGCACTTAATCCGAGGAAGAAGATCTAGTCATGATTGTTATCATGATTTTCCTTCTTTCTTCACCTACTCGGTGACTTCCTCTCTTCTTCACTCCTTCCGGAGTGAGGACACTATCTTTGACCCCGCATTTTCATTCATCATCGTGAACCGGGTCTCTCTTTCTCTATATCTCATCGGTGTGGAACTTTCACGTGCTTCAATGTTTATCCAAACATCTTGAATGAAAGTCCGATGGTGATTGTTTCTTCCACTTTGCTTCCCATGAACCAATGAATGCGGGTCGAGTCAAGCTAGCGACTCGGTAATAAAAAACAAGAGACACACCATATGGGTTTTCACCCATATTTCGACTTCTCACCCCTTTCTACCACCTAAGTGTGGGGTAATGCCCACATGTTATATATATATATATATCTTTAAAAAAAAAAAAAAAAAAAAAATCTTTTAAAATAATGGCCGTAGTATTTCCCTTTTCGTTCTTTGTTTCGGCATAACATGCTTACTTTGAATATTGAGGCAATATTCATTTCTAAGTGGGGAATTCTCACGAATTTCATATATTATCTACCCAATTCCCGTTTTTGGCCAAAATTTTTTTGGAGTAAGTGTTTTACACTTACTTATTTGGTTATCGATCCGCCATGTTTGATAAGCAAAAGGATTGGCTAATCCAGAGCAAACGGCTCTTGGTAAAGATATATCAAATCCGTTTATATGGCTTGCAATTTGCCCAAAATTGTATGGTATTCATTTCACCATATCCTAAAAGTGAAGAGTTGGCTAGCCATGCAAGATTATGGCTTCGTGGTAAAGGCATGGAAAATCCATAATTGGTAATCACTCACCAAAGATAATATTGATAATTTATCTAAGAGTTGGCTAGTCCGAGAAGGGTACGGCTTGGTAAAGACAAAATCAAATCCGTTGAAAGTCGGTGGTTTGCTCAAAATCACATGGTTATCGATTGTACCATGGTTCTTACTTGAACTGAAACATTTGGCTACTCCGAGTAATGGCTTTTGGTAAAGAGATTAAAATCCATTATGTTTTCTCAAATCATTGCTAGGGACTAGCAATATCTCGATGTGGGGATTGATGAGTGTCTAAATACTCATCATTTTTGTACAATATAAAGCTGCAAAATCATCTCGAAAACACTCAAACACATCAAAATAGTCAAAATATCACAAATCGTTGTTTTATGTGTTTTAAATACAAAAATATCAAAATCGGATGAAAACATATCAAATTTGCAAAATTGCGCTTTAGTCCCCAGTTTCAAAATTGTCAAAATAGTCCCCGAGCCAAAATTTCAAAGAAAAATCACCAAAGGTCCTTTTAAAATCATAAGTTGTCAAAATTAGTCCTTTGGTGAAAAATATCAAAAGTTTGAGAAAATTACAAGTTTGGTCCTCCAACTTTGAAAATTGGCAAAATTGGTCCCTGGAAAATGTGAAAATGTCAACTTTGGTCCTTGTAATATTAACACATGTCAGTTTCAGTCCTTGGAGCAACTTTGTGAATATGGCAGATTAAGTCCCTCAATTTCAGAAAATTACACAAAGGTCCTTGTCATTTAATCCCTTGTCAAATCCAATTTGGACCCTTGCCACTTAAACCCTTGGACCCCCTGTCTTTTGACCCCCTTTGATATTACCTCTGGTCAAACCCCACAAGTCAAACAGACAGCCCCTGGTTTCCCTCCTTCTTTTTCTCCTTTCTTCACCCGCTGCTCTCTCGCAACTCGTGCTACTCCACCCTCCTCACCTATCCATCTCTTTTGTCCCCCACCAACACCTCAATCCAAACTTCATTTAATGCAACCTTTCTCCTCACACTCAATCTCACAACTACCATATACCCATTTTCCGCCAAAATGAATGAATGGTCAAGATGAGCTTCAAGTAATCCAGGGTCATGATCGAGGTGGGATTATCTCAAGAGAGAGAGAAAGCAAGCTGGGACTATAAAAGGAAGGAAGAAAGAAGAAAAAAGTAGTAGAATGTAGTTTTAAAATTTCCTTAGTGTCTTTTTTATTCAATGTCTTAATTTAGTTTATAATTTGTAATCTGGTGTTGGTATTATTTAAACTCAAGCTAATTTACTTTTGTAGTCTGTTTTTAAGAGTTAATTTCAAGATTTGGTTAAAGTCAATAAAAGTCAAACATACAAGTCAAATATGTTTAAGATGAATTTCTGATTGTAAGGTGTTAATGAATGTAGTTTTAAGTTTGTTTGATTCATTTGATTCTGTGTTAATCAGTTTTAATCAAGGTTCTTAGTTTTAATGCATGTTGGAATTGTTAAAGGGTGTTTGGTTTAAGCTTATTTTGGGTCAAAAGCGCTTTTATCCACTTTGACTCTCAAGGTCAAAGTGATTCTAGGTTTGAGTAAGTTTTTAAAGTGGTGTTTAGTTTAGATTACAAGTGTTGCAAGTTTGGTCTATAAACAAAAAAAGCTCATTTAAATTGTTTTATTGTTCAAACAATGACCATAGTTCTTGTTTGAACACACTTTTCCTAGCTTATTTGTGGTCAAAATCTTTTCCAAATAGTTTTCTCACATCTCCACATACCCTCTCAACATAGCAAGAGCTTGTTTGAACTTAGATTAGTTTAGTTTAGCTTAAAATTGCTTCAAAATCATCCCAACCTTATTCTATGCGGTCCCAACAGCAGCCTGCACTTTTCATTTGTTTAGCTTATTTAGTGTTTCCCATTAGCTTATTTAGGACCCTTTAGTGCTTATTAGTCCCATAGGTTAAGTTAGTTTGCTTATTAATGCTTATTTAGTCCCTTAGAATAGCTTATCAATTCCATTTTATGCCATTTTCCTTTTAGCATAAGTTTCTTTTAGTTTAGCTTATCATCAAAACTGCTCATGCTCCTTTTTCTTCTTATGCTTATCTGCTTATCCTCATTAGCTCCTTAGTATTTCATAGCTTATTAAACTTAGAACTTATTAGCTTATTCCCATTTTCTCAACTGCTTATCTTGGTTTCCTTTATGCTAAAAACTGCAAAAGGGGTGTTTGTTTTTGCTTCTGTTAGCATCTGTTGAGAATAAGCAGTTCCAAACTGCTTATTCCAAGTTTTGATAAAAAGTGTTTTTACAAAAAGTCCTTATTTTTGTCTTATAAGCAAGTTTCAAAAAGAAAATTTGAAAAAAATGGTTTGCAAAAAGGTGCAGGGGTGGGATTCGACCCCCTGACCTCTTGCTCACGCTCACAACACAACACACTCAAACCAAGCGCCTAGGGTCTTTTCGTGTTTGATATTGCACCCTTTAATATTTAAAGTATCATATGCTTTTAAGCTTAGTAGCTTAATTAGCTTTTAGTAGCTTATTTTGTTAAGTAGTACCCAACTTTTATTTTTCTTAAAACCGTTTTACTCAAAGTATTTTCGAGAAATTTTCGATTTTATAAAATCATTTAGTATTTTTATAATTAAATTAGATTAAAATAGTTTTAAATCATAATAAATAATTTAAAAGTCGAAAAAATACCCGGCTTTTTCCCAAAATTTTCTTTTATCATATAGTACGTAATAAAATTGTTTTCACATTCGTAGGACCTTTATTTCATAAATTTTACGTTTATCTTGCGCCCAAACAGATTTTTAAGTAAATAACGACGCTTTCATTTTAAGTAACGCTTTTAAGTAATTTAAGTTTACGTTTTAGTTAAAATAGTTTATTTAAGTTATTTTATTTTATAAAATCATAAAAACATCATTGTAAAAATAGTGATAGCGTTTATTTAATATCTTTTATCTTTTTATTTTTCTTAATTTGCATTTAAGTCGCTGTTAATTTATAACCTTTTTCAGTAGTGTAATATTTCATTCCAAATCCTTTCCGATCACTATCATTAGTGATCATTCTACCGTCTGAATCAGTGTTGCACACACCATTGAGTCTCCGTGGGACTTAACGACCCGGGAATTCACTATATTCTCTGATCTTCATTGTATTTGTGTCTGAGCTGTTTTAAGTCTGTTTAGACTTGACGGTTTTGCGCGAATCAATAACTTATATTTGTTATCAACAAAACTTAACGAGATCGCTAAATATAAACAAATGTTTTTACGGTTTATTTGTATTAACACATGTTATTTTATATGTAAATCCCAACAAGCCCTTTGTCAAACACCATAACTAGAAGATACCATGTGATAAATCAATTAAAGGTGCATGCTTTAAATCATGAAGAGGATGTCAGGGTGAAGTGGCTGAGCAACAAAATGGCTACATGTGTGATCATGTGCTTCATGTGATTTAGTAAGCAACAAAATGGCTACCTGTGAGATCATGTGAGCAACAAAATGGCTACCTGTGAGATCATGTGCTTCACATGATTTAGTGGTTAACTAATATTGACCACGGGTAGCCTTTTAGTTTGAATGATGCCTAATAGATGCTTGATATCTAGTCTAATGTAGAGAGGACACAACATTGATATGCACATAAGTATCTTGAGGGGAATATAGTCTAAGCTATTTGGGATATTTTTATGGAAGAGAGGTGATGGTGCGCACATATGATGATGCCAATCGGTCTTAGTGGTGTGTGTGTCAGTAATGTGAAGATGGGTGTTTGTACTACTTGAACTTGTTATGTTCTTGATCGTATGTCTGCATTTGTATGTAATTTTCTAGCTTTAATGGTGTTCGAGCATGTCCTTTAAGCCTCTTGAATGCTTTATATAAAGATGATTATTGATTAAAATAATATATGTTAACCAATTTACCAAAAAATAAACAAGTCAACACGCCTCTTATGTATTTCATTTTGGCTATCTTTGTAGATGATAAAAGAAAGAGAAAAGCGAATGAGGTTTTTGAAGATCTTAAAAACGGGGTAGAAATTCTTGAAGATGTGTTTAACAGGACAAAACAGAAAATGATAGGTAATAAAGGTTAAAGTATTAAACCTCTTATGATGTAAATGTGGTATGAGTTTTGACCATTTTGGTATATTTAAGCTCTTGAATGTATGCGGTTTAGCAGTTTGGTGACTTAATGGACAAACCCATGATACCAAACAGAAACTAACAATAAGAATTATTGAATTGCTAACTATCTTTTAGCATAATATGAACCATATTCTACAACATCAATACAACAACTTATACATTCCCATCTTTGCAGAAGTGATTGTAATATCATCCAGTGATGAAGATGTTTTGAGTGATGAAGAAATTGTCATAATGAGTGATCTTAGATTCCCAATCACTGATGATGATTTGATGATGGTGATGGACATACCCAAAATACCACAAGCTAATCTTAGAGCTTCCATTTCAAGAGGTTACGGAAAATCTCCATGATTTGATTTGTACTTTTCTTAGAGCTCCCAATGCACGTTGATCTTAGAGCTTTCAATGCACAAGTTGATTTTAGAGCTCCCAATGCACAAGTCGTTTCAACTTCAACTTCAACTTCAAGAAGGCACAAGAAATCTCTATGATTGGATGCATACTTGCTTTAAGAGCTCCTAAAGCTCAAGATGTGGGATCTTCAAGCAGAAAGAGGATGTCAAAGTAATGGAACAATGTAGTGAAAATGGTGTTTATTAGTTATGTACTAGGTTGGAATCTTAATTGTGTTTTGTATTAGGATGCTTGTTGTTCTATTTGCTACCTTTAAACTCTATTAATATTAGGATATGACTTAGTAATTCTGAATTTTTTTGTTGTAACGCTCTTAACTGTTAACATTTGTCATTTGGTAATGTTAACAAATTGATATATGCAGGATTGCTATATTTATATGTGTTGTGTTAGCTCTTAGTTAAGTATAAAAAGGTGTTATTTGACTTTAGTTTGGCTTAAGAATACAAAAAATGTTATTTGACTTTAGTTATGCCAAGTTAATTTAACATGTGTTAGGTTAAGTTAAATGTCAATAGCTTAAGTTAAATGTTACTCATTTTATGTTACTAAGGTTAGTTTAATTGTAATCGGAGGGAAATGAAAACTAGCGGAGGTTGACTAACTGAAGGATGCTTGGCGAAATTATTGGCGAGAAAGAATGAAAGGTGCAATTTTTGAACAACCACAAGGAAGAAATTTGTAATTAACACTTTTTATAACCGGCCATGAACTGGTTCAATAGTTCAAAATGAGTCCTTTTCTTGTTTTTTATTCATTCAGTTATTTTGAGTAGGTAGGTAGAACATTTTTAGCCTTTATCAATATCCTCAAACGGTACATTTTGTAGTCGTTGGAGTGTTGTTGTTTGTGCCAAGATGTAGGTCGAGTATGCGATCGATTTAACCAAATTGTCCATGTGAGACACGGTCCCTATCAGGTTGTGTAGTGTGATGCAACGCGTCAGGAAAGTTGAATGACTGAGAGGTCGACCGACCACTGCACCCCCTGTATTATGTTGGACACAGTTGTGACCCAAAATGACCCTGCCACATCATTTTTCTCTCTCTGATGACTAGACACGACCAAATTGCCACAATCGGTGACCAAATTATTATTATTTTTTTCATTTTATGTAAGAAAATAAGTGTAACAAATATCGGTTCAGATTTGATCAATTTAAAAATTTAAGTTTCTTTCGACCGATCACGACTAAACAACCACAATTGACTCGACCGACCGACCATGACCGATAGTCATGACTGACTGACTGCGTAGTAGCCTTATTATCGTGTTCACACTCCCAAATTAATTCAACTTTTATTACAACCACGATCACTTTTGTTTCTTTCACGCAAAGAAAAGAAAACGTTTAATAAATAAAACCCCAAAACACAAACACAAACACAAACACACCCTTAATTAATCCAAAACCAAAACACAGACCAAACACAAACACCTTTCAAAAATGGCAGCCTTTACAACAACAACTTCTTCTGCACATCTGACAAGAACCTTAACATCACTTCCTTTATCATCCGTCACTCATTTCTCCAACACAAACTCACTTTCATTCATACACAAAAAAACATCCTTAAAAACATTAAAAAAACATGGGGTTTGTAGGATCCATGCTGAGACAGCTTCTTTTGGGTCTAGATTAGAAGACACTGTTAAGAAAACTGTTTCTGATAATCCTGTTGTTGTTTATTCCAAAACTTGGTGCTCGTAAGTCTTCTTTATATTAGTTTTTATTTATTGGAAATGAGTTTATTTGGTGTTGTTTTGATGTTTGTTTTTTGTGAAGGTATTCAATGGAGGTGAAATCGTTGTTTAATCGGCTTGGTGTGCAGCCACTTGTTGTTGAACTGGATCAAATGGGTATGTTTTTATTTTGTTAATAGTTTAGACCTGTAAACAGATGAGGTTTCCCTGTTTAGGTTACCCGAGGAGGGCGAGTCTAACGAGGTATCCCGTGACCGTTTCTGATCCTTTCCTAGCCACCTTCAGATGTGAGGAGAAGTGTCTTACCACTAGGCCATTTTAGGGTGGTTTATTTGTGATAAGGTTAAAATGTTCTTAATTTGGACCTTAATATATATTTGGCCTAAAAGTTGATTTGCTAGGAAGTTTTGGGTTGAATCTAATATATCTTTGTAGTTAGGCTTTGGGATTGAAATTACGGAGTTGAATAATTAGAATTACAAAATCGGTTAACGGGTGTTTTCCCATTGTGTTTTGGTTCGTGTATAACAAAACCAGTTATGGTTTGAAGTGTCTCGGCAAGGTTCAACGTTGTTTCAGCATATGATTGTCTTATAATCATGAATTCTTTTTCGACAACCATCTCTACATTTTGTTGTGCCACCACTCTATACAATAGTGTTGTTCAAATTGTTTGGTTTGAGATACAAATGGTCCTGCCGTTAAGTCCTTGCTAAGTTCTTGTTTAGCTAATCTCATAGTTTAACTAACCAAGTACTTGTCCCGTGAACGTTACTCGTGATAATATATATACTTCATATATATACTTAATACGGCTTCTGAGAGTTTGTTTGTGTGTGACCCGTGAGGCCCTGATTTGATTAGTAGTGGTATTAGTTATGTGTTGTACTACACAAGTTCCTACAGTAAGCTGTCAACCAAACTCCATATGACATATGCATGCTGTTTAGGAACCTATATCACAACATTTAAAGAAACATAAGTATATTTGTTTTAGAACAAATAGAGAGAATCGACCAGTTGATATCTCTATACATCTGAAGGGTTCGTAATTGCGTTAAGAAATTAACATGGTGTAATTTACACAATATTCTACTGCTGCCACTTATGAATTAATGATGTAACGCCTGCGATTAAGTTGTTTTTGTTGGAAATACTGAATGATGGTATGATTTTTCTTTCAGGTGCACAAGGACCCCAACTGCAGAAGGTTCTTGAACGGCTTACAGGGCAGCACACTGTCCCAAATGTTTTTATTGGTACGTAGGAGATACATTAGGAATGTCATTTAATTGTTTAGTAGTTTTGCTTATTTTTCGCATGAAAGTTAAGCATGCTCTCATTTCAAATAAACTTATCTTATGACTCAGTCATAAGCCATTACTGTACAAATTTACAGTTGCAAGCACCCAGGGTGCATGGTATAAAATGTACTAAGGGTGACAATTTTGACCCTTTTTCATTGAATGGGCCACCAGGCCGGTTTGGGTTATCAGTTATTAGAACACAGGTTAAAGGGTCAAAGTCCACCAAGTGTGTCTGCGTACAACTTATTGGTTTACTAGAAAAAGCAAAAAAAAATAATAATAATAAAAAAAAAAAAAACAAAACAAAAATATCACCATGATATACTTTTTCTTGTAATCATGTTTAATTAGTTAATTGTTCGATATAAGGGTTAAACGATAGACATAAATGGTTTTGGGGGTTCAACTCGACGACTTGTACTAAACTAGCCACGCCCTCCCATTATGTATAAAGAGTATCCAGTGACTGCTGAAATTTCACTCCCTTTTACAGTGTCAATATTCAAGAAGTAATTTTTGTTAATTTAAGTTAAACTATTGTTTGTAATCCAAATCCTAATTTAGTCATTTTTATTGCTCTTTATCAACAGGGGGAAAGCACATAGGCGGTTGTACAGGTATCCTGTTTACCATTTTCTTTTTGCTACTTGTCTAATATATGGTATACCCATGATTCAACAATTTTTTACGTCCACGGTCCACGAACTTGGGTGGTATCTATTAGTATGATCATGAATTTAACCAGAGTGCAACATTAGGAGGATGATAGCATTTATAGGGTAAATTCATATAAATGACAAGTATAACTGACTTAACCGCCTTTTGTAAAGTCGTGGATTAGCTTACTATCTTGAATTAAGATTCTTGTTTAACGCTCAAGACTCTACATAGATCTTTTTACTTATACAATCCTCCCAGATGATCCAAAACAAATGTTACATTTCTTGAACTGTGATACTTCACTTAAAAAGTTTTGAATGTTCTAACCATAGTAAGTAGTAACAATTACTTGTGTTTTCACCAATTCCATTACATGTTACGACTAAATCTTATTCACGCATAAGATTGAGCTCTAAAAAGAACTGTAGGGCTTGGGCTGGCAAATTGGGCGGATTGGGCAGGTTAAGTAATGGGTTCAAACAATCAAACGGGATGGTTTGGGTTGATCTTATATATGCCTGAACGCTTTTGACTGTCTTTAAATAATTTGCTGGGGGTGCCTTTCTAAAAGAAAAATACTAAAATATGATTGCTAGAACTATTCTATCCAATGATAATCAGATCTATCATTGCAATGAGCCAATGATAATCAAATCTATAAATAGAGCGATTTAGGAGGCAGGATCATGAAAACACTTTGGACCCGTCTGACTCGTGTCTGTTTAGATATATAGCTTTTCAGTGTTCCTAGTTTCATTCTTTGTCCGAAATGGATGACCTCTGTCATAGTTGATACTTGATTTGATTGTAACCGATCAAAATGATATGTTTTTTTTTTAAGTGTAAATACATCGTGGATTAAATATTTTCTTTTTACGTATGTGAAACTGGAAAATTTGATGATATAATAAACAAGTTTAGTCATTTGCCAAAATTTTGGTTGTATAAAGATGTCTTGTGATTTGGTACAGATACGGTCAAGTTACATAGGAAAGGAGAGCTCGAAACTTTGCTGGCCGAGGCGAAGAAGACTTAAACCTTGAGGCAATATCCATCTTTATGTAGAACTCGACATTGTTTGTATTAATTAATAAATAAACCATCTGATCTTTCACAAGTTTAAGCGCTAAATTGTTTTAGTTCATGGATGATGATGATGTGGGTTTTTTTTATTCATTTTGTTGACTCATTAAACTCGATTAATCTTGATATTACTTTCTTGAGCTATATCAAAATATAATTGAATGATAACATAGTTGATCTGATCATAAGTTTGTTCGGGCTTATGAACTTATACACTTGATTCTAAGGCTTAATTAAGTCTATTGACGATTACTCGGGCATAGCCACGTTAATGTATAGCTGTGTCAATTTTTTATTTTTTATTTATTTATTTATTTTAAATAAAACCTAAGTTTACCATTTTCTTTTTATATGTATAGTAAAAATAAAGATGAGCTCAACAGTAAAAGCTCATAAGCTGTAAAAAATGGGTTACGAGCTTTTTCAATTATAAATAAAATAAGCTAATCCAAACACCCTTTTAGATAACTTACATTTACGTACGTTGTTTTTACTAAACATGTTACTATACATCAGCTAATACAAGCGGGTTTGAAGATGAGAAAGATGAAAATTGAATAACAAAATGGTATTTGAGTCAAATCATTTAAAAAGTTATTCATTTTGTTTTAAGTTTGAATGTACGCAAGTGATACCGGAACTTTTTAAAATTCACTAGGATTTCAATACATTTTGATAAGTGATAACTACATTAGTTTTCTTTAGTTGTTGCCCTTTATTAGTTTGTTAATCTTCCACAAAAGTTTTAGGCATATTATTAGGAGCGCACGATATTTTTGACACCTATGGTGCCACCATCTGCACTAGGATCGCCACTAGAGGCCCCCTCGTCGTCCAAACATTTTTTTTTTTTTTTTTTTTTTTTTTTTTTATGTTGTTGTAGGTTTTGGCGCGGAAAAGCAACAAGGAAGAAGATGGTATTGTATCATTTTTATTTTAAACCTTGTTGTTACGTTTGTTTATATTGTTAGTCTTTTTTACTTTTTTTCTTACACAATTAGTCTATGTTATGTTTATAACGCTAGTCGTTGAGTTATTATTATTATTATTATTATTATTATTAGAGTGAATTACATAAATCGTCTCGTGGTTTGGTCGAAATAATCTGATTTTGTCCTATATTATTTTTTTGCGTTTCGTCGCCTGGTTTATAAATCTTACATTTTTTCCCTCGTCCAAAATGTCCGTTAAGTGTTTTGCGCTGTTAGTCCTTCGTTAGTGCAGTTCGTTAAGTGTTTTGCACCGTTAGTCCTTATTTTTAAAATGTAGTTTTTCCCATTAGTCCTCCGTTAATAATAGTTATCGCCCGATTTTTACGCTTTTGTCCGTTTTATCCGCTTTCATTCGTTTTCCCCGCTTTTTCGTTTTCGTCCGTTTTTACGTTTATCCCTTTTCATCTGCTTTTATATTCTTTCGTCTGCATTTTACGCTTTTGTCCGTTTTGTCTGCTTTTTATCCGATTTCAACCTTTTTACATTTTTATTCGTTTCGCCGCTTTTTTACGTTTTGTCCTTTTTTCGTTTTCGCCGTTGTTTTACGTTTTGTCTGCTTTTCTTACATTTTGTCCGTTTTCTTATGTTTTTGTCATTGTTCTTACGTTTTGTCCGTTTTTCAGACGTTTTATCGGTTTTTGGTATGTTTTGTCCGTTTCAAAAAAATTTGAATAAAAAATATTTTTCAAATATGTTTTTTTTTTTTAAATATGTCCATTTTTTTCAAAATATTTGAAAAAAATATTTTTGTTCAAATTTTTTTCAATTTTTTTCAATTTTTTTTCGTAAATATTTTTTCCAAAACGAAGAAAACGGACAAAATGTAAGAAAACGTAAAACAACGGTAAAACGGAAAAACGGATAAAACGTGAAAAACCGGCGAAAATGAATAAAATGTAAAAACGGTAAATTCGGTGGATAAAACGGACAAAAGCGAAAACAGACGAAAGATATAAAAAAACGAGGTGCGGATAAAACGTAAAAACTGGATTTAAAACGAAAAACCTGGGGAACGGATAAAACGAATGAAAACGGATAAAACGGACAAAACGTAAAAATCGGCGATTATTATTATTAACGGAGGACTAATGAAAAACTACATTTAAAAAATAAGGACTAACTGCAAAACACTTAACTAACCGCACTAACTAAGGACTAACAACAAAAACACTTAACGGACATTTTGGACGAGGGACAAATCCGAAGATTTGTAAACCATGACTAAACGACCGAAAAAAATAAGTGACAAAATCCGTTATTTGACCAAACCACGCGACGATTTATGTAATTCACTTATTATTATTATTTTATACTTTTACTCTTTTAAAAATATAAAATTTGCTTTAAATGTATAATGAAATGTGTTTGTATTAAAAGAAAGGGAGAATTGCATATATATTCTTGCGAAAGTTCAAAATTGTATATATATTCCAGCTTAAACTTTTAAGTGCATATATATCTTTCCAAAGACTTAAAAATTATATATATATATCAAATCTAAACTTAGAATTACATATACAAAAATTGTAAACCTTAAATATGTCATAATTAGGGGTGAAAACGAGCCGAGCCGAGCCCGAGCCTGCCAGAGCTCGAGCTCGGCTCGTTTCGAGCCTCACATTTTGAGCTCGAGCTCGGCTCGTGAAACTTTTCACAAGCTCGAGCTCGGCTCGTTAACACAAAGCTCATTTCGCTAACACAGGCTCAGGCTCGTTAACACGGTTATCACATTATAGAAAATATATATAATGATATATTTCTAGGGCTCGTTTAGGCTCATGAGCCTAAACGAGCCTTTATATAGAGCGGGCTCGAGCTCGATTATTAAATGAGCCCAACTTAGGCTCATTGCTCGAAATTTTTACCGATCCCGATCCGAACTTTTCACGGCTGGCATTCCGTTACACCCCTAGTCATAATATCTAAATAACTATTTAATTTAAATTTGCAACTCTCGAATACATAACAATTATAATTATATAAAAAATATTTCTTAAATATATTATATTTATATACGGTTTCATTGCAAATGTATTTTATCTGTGATGTATATTATATAACAAACATGATATATTTGATAGTTTATTTCATGTAATCGTATTAGATATGAGATAAGGTGAATTTTTTCATGAGGTAATATTTTCTTGATATATTGTTTTTGGTTGTTCATTTGAACCTCGGGACATCGTACCTTTAAAACAAATATGTTTGTTGTCATTTTAAAATTACAATTATCATAATTTAGAGTTTAAAATTATACTAAATAATTATTTTGGTATATATATGATATTAGAGGTTTAGAAGGATATATATGCAATTACAAAAGTTTTGAAATGATGTATATGCAATTATTAAGTTAAGTTGGATATATTACAATTTTCAAGCTTTTGAAATAATATATATGCAATTATAAGTTTAAGTCGGATATATACACAATTTTGAAGTTTTACAGGCATATATATATGCAAGGAATGAATAAGAGAGAAAAGAAAATGTTATAGTTGTGCACTTTTAATAAACTATTTCTTAACAAATTTATTTTTGGAGTTAATTGCATTTTTGGTCTTTGTGGTATGGCTAAATTACATATTTGGTCCTTAAAATTTTGAAAGTGCATCGCAAGTCCTCGTTTTGAAGTTTTCGTTGCATTTTTGGTCTCCGGGCCCAGTCGATGTTAAAATTTTGGGATCAATCTGCATTTACCATACCACGCGACCAAGTCTCTGCATTGGTATCTGTGAGGACCAAAACGAATGAACACTTCAAAACGAACGTTCAAACAGACTTTTAAACCTGCAATTTGGCCATAGGGCCAAAATGCAATTTACTCTTTATTTTTGCGTTGATCTGGTTTGAAAAGCTACACGTCGCGCTATACCAATCATCCAACCGAAACAAAAAATAACTAAACTAACGACCACTCACGGTGGTAGACTAGTAGTGTTCCAACTGAGCGATGTCTACAATGACACAACTGGCTATAGTTACCACTGGTTGCACTAATAATATCCGTCAAACTTCCAAACGGTTATGTTTTTCCTTCGGTCAGAAATTCACCGGGCGTACAGATATAATTAGGATTAGTAACAGGAGAAAAAGTTGTTTGTCGGTCATTTGCTCTACCGCTAAGCCATCGTCCTCCAACGAAATAAGGCAATCCTTTCTTTTTTTTTTATCATTCTGATAATGTGATTAGTTACGTGTCAAATTATGCCTTCATTTAGAATTAGGATTTGCGGGTAGTTAGGCTAGGTGCTTAGCGGGTTCAGGTTGTTTTTGGGTGTTTGGCTTTTAGGAGTCTCTTTCTTGCCTTGCCCCTTGCGTTTTTGGTTTTTGAGGCCTCGTTTATGCTTTGCCGTAGCTTTAGGCCCCGTGCGTTGTTTGCGTTGCTATGTGTTGCTCCCTTAGGTTTGCATGCTTTTCTGGCTCTTTGCATTTTGGTTTGGTGTCTCGTGTGCCTTGGCTTTAGGCCCCGTGTATTGCTTTGCTTTGCTCTGCGTTGCCCCCTTAGGTTGGCCTGCTTTTCTTTGTGTCTTGGCTCTTTGTTTTTGGATGCGCATTGCTTTTGTGCTCTTTTGCTTGTGCTTTTTCGCGGTTTCCTATTTTGTTTATGCTCTGTCCGCTTTGCTTGGTTCTGCCTGCTTTCTTTTGCTTGCGTTTTGCATGTTGTTTTATGTCTTGTGCTCTTATTTCTTTCCTATCTCACCCGACACTTTGCATTTGCCGGAGGTCTCGTTGGAAGCAGTCTCTCCCCGGGTTTACCACAGGTAGGGTAAGATCTGTCACATTTTACCTCCCCATATCACCTTCGGCGGGATTGGGTATATTGTTATATCTCTCATCATATAATGAGTACCACGTGCACTTGCTCTTATGTACTTGAACCGGAGAGATTTTGTGGATAAAGGTCAAGGGTTCGAGTCTCGGCTCTTGCTCACCGGAGAGTTCTTGAGCTATTCCTTGTGGGGTGAAAAATGGCAAAAGGCACCGGGTTGGGGTGTTCTGCGGTTCACACCTTTTTTTTTGGATTATATGCTTCTATGCTTTGTATGATTATATGACTTTATTATTCTAAACTTCTATGATGTTATGTGTCTAGTCAGATATGTTGCTATGCATCGTATGCTTCCATAGATTTCTCTATCCTCTAATCTCACACATTCACATATTTGAGCACATTCACCCTCACAAATACACTTGCCGGCGGTCTCGGGTTTTACTGGTGGGGTATGATCTATCTACATCTTACATCCTTCCCGCCCGGAGGGATTGGGTATTGTTTTTTTCTTTGTAAGCTCCAGCTCCAACTAATTCGCCAAACACCTCTATTGAAATAAAAGCTCCAACTTCTAGCTTATAAACTCCAGCTCCAAGCTAAATTTGCCAAACACACCCATAATCATTTTCAAAACGTAATGCCAAACACCACATTGTATATGAACTCGTGGTGTTTGCATTACTATTCAATTTATTTTCTCTCCATCCATAATAACCGTCATATTTGGTACAATTTGTTTCAAGGTGAACATTTGGGTAGTATAAATACATTGGCTAATTTAATGGAAATTAGCCACTTGCACACTATAACAGGAATTGGTATTGCCTCTCTAAATTAGCAACGGAATGATTTTATTATTATTCAGTAATTTAAACTTACAAAAGTACAATTTAAGTTGGGCCGGGTTTCCTTTAAGTCTCACATGCTCCGCTGATCCATGAACTTACTAGCTAGCTGCTCCATTTACTCCACATCTTTGCACTAGGCTAATATATCATGTTTATAAATTAACTTTACTTACTCAAGGAGACTTTTCTCGCAGTAGAGGTTTAAAGTAGTATTTGCTATGCTCCCAAGATAAGCATTTAAAAGGAGTACTTAGTACTTAGTTATCAGTGACGAGCTACTAGTAAGAGTAATCTGGATGAATAAAACTCTTATATACTTTTTGTTGATTTTGGAAGAACATGAAAGTCACCCTCTTTGTATTCAACAAGTTTGTCGAGATTGTTTGATTTTTTGGAAGAAGTTGAGAATCACGTGTACTTTGTAACTTGAAATAAATTATACATAACAAATACTATGCCCAAAATGTAATGAATAATCCAAAGTAGTTGTTTATTTCGTGTCTTCGACCAATAAAAAGAAACCGCCTTAATTTTTTAAATACTTGGTTTGTTTGCTCTTCAGTTCTTCAGCCAGGATTAGAAGTGAAGTCCTTACACCCTTTAGATCCGTCCGAATGTTCTTTTATATTGCTTTCATTGCACAAGCTTCTCTCGGTGGACTGATAGCAACCACACAACTCATTGGTGCTCTAGCTAATCCCTCAAGAGCAGATGCAGTTGTTGATATTGCCAAAGGCCTCGGCATAGACATAGGAGCAGCAGCTCTGTTTGCATTCCTATATTATCGCGAGAACAAAATAAAGGACGCCCAAATGGCCAGGTTATCACGAGAAGAAAACCTCTCAAACCTTAAGCTGCGTGTGGATGAAAAGAAGATTATCACTGTTGGAGAATTTAGAGGACTTGCTCGTCTTGTGATACTTGCTGGACCTTCGGCGTTTATAAATGAGGCTTTCAAACTTAGTGAGACGTTTACTGAGCAACTTATTGAAAGAGGGGTGCTCGTGGTGCCTTTTTCTACTGATGGAAATGAGCTTAATTTTGAGTTTGATGAGAGTGAAGATGTTAAGCAGTTAACAAATAAAAGAAGAAGGCTTTGGCAGCTTAAACCTGTCCTTACGCCAGATTGGTCCGAGTATGTGCCTAAACTTATTGAGATAGCGCGAGCTTTTTTATAAAGTAGAAGATATAATTTGACATATTATTCGTGTATAACAGGTGGTTGGATGATCAGAAGAAACTGGCTAATGTATCACCTGAATCTCCAGTGTAAGCGCTTTTATCTTTTACTTTCTGTTTATGACTGTGCAGCCTCAACCTATATTTAGAATTGGGTTAGCACTTAGCCATGTATTTAAGTTGGTGGCGCGTTTTGGTAATTATACGGGATAATGTCATGCGCGACATGTATATTATACTTTTGGGTGAAATGAGCTAGTTTGGTGATTTAGTGGACATGCAACTCTTAAAGACTGCCATTGCCTTATGTCTTTAGGTCGGTTCTTATGTTGTCCTAGTTAGAGTCGGTTAAAGATATGTTTCCTCTTTTGTAAGCCGTGACTCCTAATCCATTAGGGATTAGAAGACACCCCCTCATCTCTATAAATAGAGGTGAGGGGGTGAGGCATAAATATTAAATCGTCATTCTTTCTTTACTAATCAAACGTTCGATTAGGGTTATTATCGTGTGCTTGGTATTTTACTTTCTGTCGAGATATATTTGCTTGTGTGTCAATATTCTTCAAGGTTTTTGATCGTGTTCCGCTGCTAGCTTCTTGGTTTGTTGTAGCGATTACAACAGCAACCAAAATAGACAGTAAGAAAGGTGACTTGGAGAGCCATCTCAGCCAAAAATGGCTAGTTTGGTTATTGTAGTATTTTGTTAAAATAGGTTAGTTAGACCACTCCCAACGGCTGCGTCAGTTTACAAACCGACGAGCGTCGGTTTTGTGACGCCGATGGCACCACCTCGTCGGTGGTGCGTCGGTTGTTGGTGATTTTGCATCACCGATATTATTTGAGTGTAATGGATTGACTTAGGTGACCAATGTGTAATCGTGATAAATGTTCAACAAGTCGGGGTTGCGGAGTGCACACTTGTATGACGTTATTATGATTATCATTGGTAAAGCCCGAATGATGTGGGTCCGGGCGCGCCCGTGGTAGCAGTGGTCCAAGGGCGACACTTCGGTCGGTATTTGGTATAAAGTGCTATGTTAAAACGCACTAGAAAATAAAATTTCCGTATTTTGCACATTAATTTTATCGCTTGGTTGTTAATTAAGCGCTATGGCGGTTACAACCGCTAAGCGCTTTATTTGGTCATATATTCTATCTTTGGTTCGGTTTCATAAGATACAAAACATATTCACGTTTAATCGAGTTTTATCCGACGAAGATTTCGGTAGAACCATCGAATACTTCAATCTGAAAGTGTTACACGACTCTCGATTCTTGTGATCCAAATTTCCTAACATCGGTTTGGCGACGAGGAAAGGGACGAAACTGGGTGGGGTATAATTGTGTTCTGTGTGTGTGTGTCAGTGTTTGGTGGGGTATATTTGTGTATAAGTGACACACAAAGAGACACACCTCCATTGGCAGGGTGTGTCACTTTGGAAAGTCTTGATGTGGCGCTGAGCATTGACTGCGAGTGGTGGCACAACTGACACAGAAAGAGGCGATGTCACTTTTGGGCGTGGTCTTAGGTAATTATATTTTTTTAGATGGACTAGCTTGGTATATGAATGATAAGACACCGCATCAGAACAATTCTCGCATAAGCTAGAAACTGGTGATCAGGTGAATAGGTGATCAAATTACAGTTCAACGATTTTGAAAAAGTTTAATTACTATTTCAGAACATTTTTTAGTATAATTACCGAAACTGGCCAGCAGCCTACATACATTGCTATTTCTATGACATTAGCCCTTTTGAATTTTCATGTACCCACTTTGGGGAAAGTCATTATTCATTATCGTGTTCACAATTTTTAGGTTGTTTTCCTAGAATATCAACTCTGAAAGCATTTTGCTTACTTAGATAATTGAACTTGTTTTGATGGAGTAATATCTAAATAAACCTTCATAAAAACTTTGTACTTATGACTAGTTATGCCTATGTATTTCACCTGTTTTGGTAATCTAATATTTAAACACCTGGATCTTGAAATTGTATATCTCTTCATTTAAAGGTATTTATCTCTGAGGTTGGATGGCCGTGTTCGTGGAAGTGGTGTCGGTTACCCACCGTGGAATGCTTTTGTAGCACAGTTACCTCCAGTTAAAGGAATGTGGTCCGGCCTTCTTGATGGCATGGATGGAAGAGTCCTTTGAAAATAAGCTAGTTATTATGAAGGTTTGCCTCATCTTCTACCCTTAGTTATCATGAAAGATAACTTAATTTTGATCATGTTTTTTTCTTTACCTGGGTTGTCACCCATTATTCCAGTTTATTACATTACTTGGTGGCACTCGTTAATATTCAAGACAGTTAGGTTCATTTGTTGCTTGGGTTTTTCTTCATATGAACAAACAAAAGGTGGTTCATCTTTCTATAATTCGCCACATTGTAGCTGGAGTTGGATCAAATAGAACTCTCATACGATTGCTGATTTATTTTGCAGAACTTCAATTCTTGGATGAGCCACAAAAGATAACAAGTATGAAAATACGCACACAAAAGCTTTTTCAATCAAAAAAGATATCGACTAAGATGCGTGTACGTGACTCGTTCCAACTTTTTCAGTATGTGATTTTGTATAGCAGGTGACATATAGATTACCATCTGAATTTTCTGGACAACTATTATATGAATACCACATTATTATACTAACAATTCAGATGACAATGTATATATATATTTCTTATGATTATATGATATGTTTATAATGTAGCAACCTCGTAACTCAAAGTGCATCATTAAAATGTCAGCCACTCTTTTCGGATATTTGAGGGTTATTTGCATTAAATACCAGCATAGTTTGCGCTTGTCCCTTTCTGATGGGTTTATGTCCCGTTTGGGTTATTTTGTGACCGAGACACCCTTAAAAGCCAGGTTTCCAAATTTCCATATCATGTATAAAATTGTTATAGTTATGTATGTTGCTTAAAATGTATAATCAAAATGTTAAGATTACAGGTTAGGCCCAAATGGAACACAAAATCTCTTCTTTTTCTTTTTTGATGAACACAAATCATATTTTAATTACTCAAATGAACCAAAAAGAATGACGAAGATGGGAGAAATGAATATTTTATGCGAATAACCCTATGTTTAATTTCACAAAATAGTATCGTCATCAGTTCATCCGGTATATATGTTCCATGGACTAGATCTCACTTGGTTTCGTCTAAGTGGTATATGTGTAATATGATACTTAATTATTTTCTAATCAAATTAAGAACTGGCAGAGCATATATTTTGATCATTCAGGCACACAATAAGCTGATAAAACTATTTTACAAATTCATCGACAAAAAAATGTAGCAAAAGATTGTGATGGAAGATATTCTACAATGGCAACATGAACATGGAGCTCATTTAGACTTCCTCAATCTCATCCAATGCATAGTTGTTTGTCGATACACCTGCATAGTTGACTTTGTTGAACCGCACGACAACTGGATAACGAGTCTTGGGATCCTGCACCACATATAATATCAACATTGATGCCTTAACAGAAATAACTAACCACGCTTGATATAGGTATTAGCTTTACCTGATCAACAGTCACAACTGATCCTACACCTTTATACCAGTAGGACTCTTTCCTCAGAATTCTCACCTGCATAGTTAAAAGTCACAAGTTAAACAATTTTTGCTGCACTTCCTGTATAAAATACAATCACGAGTGATTTGTATAGGTTCTCCTATCTTCATATATATTCTGGCTCGAGTAGATGAAGACATTTTCCATTGTGTTTTGTAAGTTGTTTTGTGATACACACATTTTTTTAAAAATGTATTGTGGCCCGTGGAGGCGTGGAAGATAGTGTTTTGATGGAATTTCGTTTTGTGAAGTTTGTGATAATGAGATGGTTAGTTGTGTATGTGTTTGGCAATTTTGGATATTTTAAGGATTTGCAAATTTTGGATAGTTGTGCACGTATTTGGCAAAAACAATCAGTTTTTTTGGCAACTGGTGTCTAAGATTGCTTATTCAAGTGCTTATCTGCTCAATCGGTATTGAGTGTTTGGACTAAACTGCTTATTTACTTAAGAGTTAATGAGCGGATAGGCACTAAAAATCAAATAAGAAGTTCAAAATAAGCAAGCTAAAAACACGATAATCAGGTTCGCTATACGCCGAGTCTAGAAACTGTAATATTTAGCTTGAAACGGTATAATCAGATAATAACTCTTAAAGCACAATTGCAAACACCCTCTAAATAACATATATAATGATATATAGACACCATTTACCTTAGATCCTCTCTTGGGTCCAATTGGAGGTGGTTTAGGTGCAGCTTCTTTCTTTGGTGGTTCAGCTTCGGCTGCAGCCGGTGGTTCAGCTTCGGCTGCAGCAGGTGTTGCAGCTGGCTGCTCTTCAGCCCTTACAACCAGTCTAGAACATCTCCTGTTCTTGGAAGAAAACATAACCATGCTGCACTTGACTGTGCTTGTGTTAGATGTCATATTTGGTGACACCATAAATCCAATAGCAGCAGACGCCATGCTGCAGCTTGCCATTATGCCTTACTACAGTATGAAATATGAATAGTGTGTCTTATTTTTTGAAGATGGTTTGATGATAAACTACTGATTAAGTGAAATTCAGAGGCTTTTTTAGTTAATTTAGAAGGGTATCTTTTTCTTGGTGATGAGTGATTGGAAGTAGCTTCAATTGCTCCAGCCACTTAAGGATTGCCATGTGGACAGACATATCCTTTAGTTGGATAATGTTATCCCACATCATTTCCTTTGTTTACTAAGGCTATTGAAGTTGACTCACTGAGTCATATGTATTTGTACCTTACATCAACACTACTTTGCTGATCTAAATTTTGTCTGCAACAATAATTATTGGATAAAATTGTATTTTGGTTATTCAGTGACCTGTATAACAATCTCTTTGTGGCTTTGGTCGTATAATTTGACTTGTTATAAAAAATTTCACTTTTTTAGCTTAAGCGTCAATTTGCAAATACATTACCGCCATAACCCAACAAATTATAGTTGAATGTGCCCTCGTTTTTACTTGGGTTTAAGTTATACGACACATGTGTACTTTTTGTCTAATGCATCATTATGGCATGTGTACCCAAAATATTACTCAGTTGGTACGTAGTAATATCCCCGCGTATACTTATCCAATAGAACATTTTGAAAAAGTACATATCTTTTAATATTCCAAAAAGTATTCATATATATACAAAGGATTTTTCTAACTAAAACTTGAATAAAGAAAACTACTACTACTATCTTGAGTAAGGATCGAATAAGAAATAAAAGTAAATGAGAAAGATGAGAAATAGCATCCAGCACATTTCGGACGCACCTACTGAGAGATACATCTCCCATGAAATTACCCTTCGTTTCAAATGTGTTGAAAATATTTCATTCTTTTATTTTAATTTTCCTCTTATTGGATCAATTCTACTATCTTAGGTACACGTAGCATAACAAAACATTTGATCATATAGCTTAAACCTTTTACTTTAACTAAAACTGCAATAAATAAAGCGCAGTTCATTGTATCTAATTCCTTTTCATTATAAACTTTATAACGGATTCTGATAAGATATAAGAACCAAGAATTTGTCACAGAACCTTTTGAATGACAAAACCAATTCTATCGAAAATGAAATTTTGTGACTTAGGTCGTAAAATTATTTTGTGACAACCCGTTGAACCTAACTAAAACTCGGTGTTTCAGAAGGGCAAAAGATGTCAAAAAAGTGTAATCACGTTGATTCTAAAATCTCTACCACATGTTTTCATTTTCTGTTGAAGCAAAAGTTCCAAAAGAATAAGACACAATCCATATAATTAATAAAAGCAAATTGAAAAAAAAAAATAAAAATAAAAATATTGTTGAGAGTGGGATTTGAACCCACGCCCTTTCGGACCAGAACCTTAATCTGGCGCCTTAGACCAACTCGGCCATCTCAACACATGTTGCTAAATTTTCCACAACTATATAAATAAAGACAAAGATTCATCATCCTATAAATAAAGATATACTAGTATAAACTTTTTACGAATAGGATGATAAATCTTTATGTTTATTTATATACTTGTGGAAAATCCAGCAACACACGTTGAGATGGCCGAGTTGGTCTAAGGCGCCAGATTAAGGTTCTGGTCCGAAAGGGCGGGTTCAAATCCCAATCTCAACATTTAATTTTTTTTTTTTTCTCTAATTGATATTTGAGGTAAACTAAAATGACGCAACTGGCAACTTGTGTTGAGATACATTGGACGACGTTTTCTACAGTATTATCTATATATACTATTTCAACACGAAACTACGCAGGTTCATGTGATGCTCAAATCGGGTTATCGTGACTTGGCTACCAAAACGTCGTGGGTTTATTTGGACTTTTTTTTTTTTTTTTTTTCTTTTCATTTTGTTTGATACTATCTTTGACATTAGATCTAACTTACATAAGATTGATCGTAATGATCGTGAGTGTGTTTGAAAGGGCGTGGGTTCAAACCCAATCTCAACATTTAATTTTTTTTTTTTTTCTCTAATTGATATTTGAGGTAAACTAAAATGACGCAACTGGCAACTTGTGTTGGAGATACATTGGACGACGTTTTCTACAGTATTATCTATATATACTATTTCCAACACGAAACTACGCCTGGTCACGTGACGCTTCAAATGGGTTATCTGTGAACTCCGCTCAAAACGTCGTGGGTTTATTTGGACTTTTTTTTTTTTTTTTCTCTTCTGCTTTTGTTTGATACTATGTCGACATTAGATCTAACTTACATAAGATTGATCGTAATGATCGTGAGTGTGTTGTGAGGGTCACCTCACGGTGAGACCCAATCCACCCTCCCAATTTAGGCGTTACATAGAAAGAAAAAAGCGTCTGAAAGGTGAGCCACTCACCTCTCTCGGCAACCGTGCATCTTTTTGGGTTTAAATATTTTTTTATTTTGTGTGTGAGTGTGTGTGCATATTTAGTGTGGTATATTTGTATAAAATGAGTATTTTAATTAAATGTGAGGGTAAGGTGCCCACTACGGCAAATGTGAGAGAGAGAAAAAAAAATTAAAATAAAAAAACACCTGAAATGACGCTGAGATAAAATGTGAGAGGGATAGTCACGATTACTTTCGGCCTAAATAATTTATCTCTACATGGCTTTTAATAGCCTAGATATACAAAAATATGGTTCTATTCATGGCTTTTAATTTGTTTTCTATTGTGGTTACACCATTACCACCCAATTTTTAGATTTAGGTTTGAATTTAAAGCAATATTGAAGATATGAAAAAATGTGTATCACGTTGACAACTTGACAAGTTTAATATTAAAGTCTCATGATATTTGTATGTCTATGGAACGATTAAAAGCTTGTATGTTGTCTTAAGTAAATGTTACTAACAAATTAGATGACACAACCAGTTAAATTTAGAACTTGGGCATCCTCATGCAATAGCTTTTCTCAGACTTTTTTGCTATTGTTTTGGATTCTAACGATTAAGTGTAATCCTCAATATAAGGTGGTGTTTGATAACAACTTGCGGCGTTTGGTTTGATTAATGGGAATGGCATTTATGACTTTCAAAGTCATAGTCGGTGTTGTTTGTTTTGTTTTGTGCTTCGGTAACGAATAGGTATATCATACTATAGATTCATTACACACGATTTGGTGCCTATGAAATCCATTCGTGAATTTCTTTTTCCACTACAAAATTAAAATATCTATACACTTTTTCATACCATATTTTATCAACCAAACATAAACAATCGTAATGATACACTTTTTCATACCCATTATCATTCCACCTCATTACAAATCCGATACCCATTGTCATTCCTGACAACAAACCAAACGAGCCCTTAATGTATCTTAATTGAAAAATAGGTAAGTTAATTAAGTCACAAAATGAATGTTTGTTTAGTGCTTAAAATAATACGTGACTTTCTAGAAAAAGCAATGGAGATGAAGGCCTACAAATTAAGCTCATCCATTTTATCCAATTTTACGTATTTCCTCCAACTTAACTTTATTTTAAATAAAGGGTATAATGAGAATTTTTAATTCGTAGACACTTTATTCAAGACACAAAACAAACAACTATTTATTCATCTACAAACCTGACAAAGATATTTCTGGCAGACAACTTTAATTTAAGAGACTTAATAAAAACTAAACAAACGGTATTTGTTAGATTTTATTTTACAAATGTACATTTTGGTCGAAAGCTCCACTAAATAGTCCCTAAGCTATACAAATAGTACCTTAAAATTTCTGCTATTTACGATTTTTATTATATAACAAATTTTATTTATCAAATATGTAACAAATATTTAGCGATTTCTTTAATAAAAAATATACCGACGATAATACCTCTGTATTACGAACAAAACGAGCTTAATATTGATATTCTTTTTGCGTACGCACAATTTTAGAAAAAAATATTGAAGTTTAATACTAGCATATATTTTTGAAAAGAAAAAAAAAAAAATTGGAAACTTTCAAAACACACCTTTAACCTACCTAATAACTTTAAAAACTATCCTAAATTTTATTTAAAAATAGATTTAATAAAAAAAGTTATGATAACTACCCTGTACTTTTAGTTTATTAAGGTTTTTTTAAAATAACAAACTTTATTTATCACATGTCTAACGAATATTTACCGATTTTCTTATAAAAATATACCATTGAAAAAGCATTCAAATTACGAACAAAATGAGCCAAATGTTACAATACATTTGACTTACGTACAATTTTATATAAATTGTTTAACTTTAATATATGTTTTTCGAAAAAAAGTAATAAAAAATTGAAACACACCCTTAAAACACAGTAAAGGTGGGTGCCTATATAAACAATTTTAAAACTACGAAACACACATGCTAAAAAATGGTTATGCCTTTTCATGTCAATTATAAAAAAAAAAAAATTAGCCAGTTTAAAAACGCTAAAACTAAAATAAAAAAAGTTATAAGACCGAATTTTGCTCAAAAAAACACATGCATCGACAACAAATAGCCTCCGCGCAACAAGTAGTGCCTATATACTCGCTTAACTACTAGCTAGGTGAGCAAATCCATCAGGAAACCGACCGAACCGACAAAATGACCAAATCGGACCGAACCGAGCCGACTTTTTCGGTTCGGTTTCGATTTTGTATGTTTATTTCGGTTTTGTCGGTTTCGGTCGATTCGGTTTTATCGGCTTTTCTCGAAACTCCGAATCGAGCTCGACCGAACCGAGTTATTCGGTTCGGTTTCGGTTTTGATATATATTTTGGTTCGGTTCTCGGTTTGAGTTTTTTTTCTTTTTCGGTTTTGGTCTCGGTGGGTTTTGTCGGTTCGGTCGGGTTTGACGATGCTCGCCACTACTACTAGCATAAGACTTGTTGATTTGTGTCGAATTTATTTGTCGGTTTATGAGTAAGATAAAAAGGATAGTAAATACTTGAACACTGAATTAATGTTTTCTTTTCTATTTGAGGTAATCGAATACTGAATAAAAGACACAAATGACAAAACTAAGTAGGGTTCATCGGTTTGGTTATCGGGTTTTTCGTTTATTCGGTTAAAAAAATTCTGAGTAAAATCGAAATGAACTGAACCGAATTCAAATTAGATTAAACTAAACCGAAAACCGAATTTGAATTCGCTTTAGTTTTCGAATTGACTCAAATACCTGAATTACATAATTTATATCATTTCGTTATATGGGATAATTTCATCAATATCCTTAAAAAACTTCGATATTACATCAATATCCTTACTAATTTGAATATTACATCAATACCCTTCTAAAGATACAAAATACTCACATTTGCCCAAATGAACTTTTCAATCCAATTTTAATAATTTATCAATGATTAAATATTTATATTACCATTTTACCCTTCTTCTTCTTCTCCAACAACACAAATACATAATAGCACCAAATGAAAATTCTTTCCTCGCCATAAACAAGAAAAATACGTGAAGATAAAATTAGCCTCAAAACTCAAATTAAATATGTATAGCCTTTAACTTATTCAGATTGCAAAATCGGACTTGGGATCAAATAGAAATATTTCATTATTGTGGTGACGTTTCACTAGGTTGCTACTTTATCATCACATTCATGTTTGTTTATCCCAAAACAAAAGTTATCCAAAACCTCCCATAAACACTCGCTTTACACATTAATACAAACCTTGTCGTATCCCTGCGCTCTGTTAAGATTAGATGTTCTATAGTGACCCGAATTGAAATTCGATTTATGAATCATCTGAGTAAAAAATAAATTATTTTAGGCTATTCATAATTTAATGGGTTTTGGTTTGAATTTGGGTGAAGGGTAGAACTGTAAAACCGATTGTGTTTTTAGTATTTGGAAAACAATTTTGAGGAGTAAAATTATTTTATTATCATTTAACTTTTATTTGGATATATACTCAGTATTTTGTAAGTTTAGAATGATATCATGTAATTATCAAATTCTGAGGATATCATGTAATATTTAAGTTTTATAGGATATAGATTAAATTACTGCATTATATAATCCTTCCATCCCTAAATAAATGTCCACTTTGTTTTCATAGTTTTGTTCAACTTCGACCTTATATAATTTTGTTTGTGTTATATAATTCTTTACTGAAAATTATACCAAACGAAAATACATTTAAAACTCAATCTATTTATATATTTCGTGATCAAGTATTATATAACACAAACGAAAATATTTAAGGTCAAAAGTTGAATGTTAAATCATAAAAAGTCAAAGTGAACATTTATTTAAGACGGAGGAAGTAGTTTTTAGCAAAAAAAATTTATATAAAGCTTAAAAATGTTATATTTATATTAGGAAGTGTTTTAATGTTTTTATATATAAATATATTAGAAATATATATATTTTGTAACTTCGGTTTTGTTCGGGATACATTTTGTTAAAACCATATCCACATCAAAAATCGAATATTTAATTTGATTCAGTTTTTAAAATCCGATTTTATTACAAATTCGGTTCGAAATTGAATTCAGTTATTGTGAGTATTGATAACACACACCAGGCACTAATTATTTGGACCTAATGGGTCAGTATCAGTTATTATTTGGACCAAAGATCAGTTATATAATTAAATGAGCCTGGTTCATGACGTTTGGGACCAGTCCAAACCCATGCCTTATGCATCTTTATTGTCTTCAACGAGGAAAAGTGGTACGCTGCGTTGGAGCGGGTAGTGAATCTCCTATATTTTTTTTTTTCGTGTTAGGTTTTGTTTAAATTACGGACACTTTATTTATTTTCATAACAGAAGTATTGACATATTATGGTAAAACATGTTAAATAAACAAAATATTTTAATCGCTTTACTTGAGTTGTAAGTACTATAATTAAATTTTTTTTTCACGCTTGTTCGTTTTACGCTTCATAATTTTTTTTACCCGCGTATTTTCGATCGGTTCTTTAAATATAAGTAAATTACTACTAATTTATGCTTGCTTACATACTAACAATCATGTTAATTCCTCTTGGTACATGAGCGATTGCTTATAATGGGCCTCGTTTCAAACCCAAACGTGTTTTAAAACCGTCATTGTTAGTTTAAGTAGCGTATGTGGTTAGTTGTATGTACCAGAAAAAAATTCCCAAATGACGACTAAACCTAATGTCGAAGAGATCATGGCCGCTTCTAGTTCCCGTGATCTTGCAACCGCTTATAAGTTTTTGTTTAGCAGTGAAGTGTGCGAGGATCGTAATTTCGTGGCTCGTATGGAGCAGTAGCGTAATCAGCTGATCGGGAAACTTCGAAAGCGTGAACAAACCACTATTGAGACTCGTAGCTTTGGTCCCCGAATGAAAAGGCATTCTTGGGTTTGGAAGCGTTAGTGGACCTTAAGCGTGTTGATCGTCGATTATGCTTGCTCTTAATGTCACGATAGATGCTATTCGTGATGGTATAGCGGAGAAGGAGAAGCAGATAGTGTTCATGGAGTTGGAAGAAGCGTCTTCGGATGGTTAGGGTGTTTGTGGAGTTGTTTGTTGGGTGTTAGATGTTTCTAGGCTAATGGTAATGTTTGTCTCGTCTTAGTTAAGTAGTTTCAACAGTCGCTTAGCCAATAGTCTTGGGTGGATGAGCCCTTGTAAGTCTTTTGGGCAAGTTGTTTATGGTAATGGTAGTTATCAGCAATCTTTTGTAATTAGTGTTTTATGTATTGTATGATGTTATGTATAGTTAGTGGGTGGGTGTAGCTTATGATATGCTATAATTTTGATCCGTGTACCACTCCGATTATGTTATGTGAAAAATTATGTAATTATCCTATCTATTTATAAGATGATGGCATGTTTATGGTAAAGTTGTGGTTTTATCTATATATGTATATAAAAGTAGTGTTATGACATCTCTTACTTATAATTATATACGTACGCACCGTTTCATTTGTAGATGTGCTTAAATTAACGAAGCCCTGTCAGATGGTTAGTATGTCTGGTAATTTTTGTCTGATCTTTTGGATACTATATTTGATGCGGTTGTGTATAAATCTAATGCTAATACGGCCTGCATATGTAAGTAGTATCACAATCCTTTGGTTATGCTTTATGGTTGCTGCCCTGTTAATTTAAGCAGTATTAATATAGGAGAATTGTAATTGTAATTACTATAGAAAAGGGATTATTATAGGGTTACAGTTTTGTGCAATATGGGTGTGTCCATGTATGGCGGACAAAGTAATGCAATCCACAAATATTCAATGAAAAAGTATGTTTCTTAATATTTGATTTTTTTTTTAGTTTCATTATTTGCGGCATTCTTTTACTGTATTGTTGTTTTACTGACACTGAAGTTCGCGGCAATGTAATGGTGTCATGTTATTATGAATTGAATTGTTGTTTTTTATGTTGCTAAGTTTTGTAGCTTCAGCTTTTGTGCATAGTATTAATTGGTGGTTGCATGTTTCAGTAACGTTTACTTATTGTGTAGCGAACTGACTTTACTGACACTGGTAGTAGGATAACATCCTGCACTTTCATTAGAACCACTAAAGGCGTGCGGAACCAAAGTGGCACAAAATGGCTGTTGTAACAGCTTACACACATATTTACAGTGATAGCTACATTTACATATGTACTAACATTGGCGTCTATGTACATCAGTGACATAGTTGGTAAGCGCTATAGGGCGCTGGATTTTGCTTACCAGTAGCTACTGAAAGCCAAAACCCCGAAAAATTTGTACTGCGTTACTATCACAGCACTTTTGCATCTAAAACTGTATATACATAGGTTTAAGTCTTTTTCTAGCCAAAGAGTTTTCAAAAGCTTCGCGGCACTTTCAGATTTACTGGTTGGTCAGTCATTTTTCGCCTTCTTCGCGTCTTTTCCATCGCCCTCCTCCTCCGGGGTTTGAAATAGTTGCCTTCGTGTGCCTGACAGTGCGACAGTTGATGTTGAACTTTTCTTTTCCGCTGCTTCCGCCGACATAGGTGGTGGTGTCAATATATCAGTGGATATTTCTGTTAATATAGGACTTGCAGCTATTGGTAATTCTGTTACTGGTGTTGGTGGTTCAGATTGTTCGGCCTCTTCGATGATGACTTTGGCTGAGCTAGGTCCTGGAAGATCGACTGGGAAAGGTGGTGCAGCAGGGTCGCTGGCATCGTCTAAGATAAACCTTGGAAACCTTTTCTTGCTACCTTTTCCGAAATGAAGTACAAACCTGTGTTTGGTATGTTCTAGATCCTTTATGAGGGGTGGGATCTTGTATGGATCTGGGTCCGGGATGTAACTTAGGACCTCTAAGCAAGCTGGTAGCAATTTCTCCACGCGGTCAGAATATCGTTAACAAAAGGCTTCTGTGAACGCCGCGAATAACCGCCTTGATGCAATAACTGCAACGAATAGTTATTCGATATCAATGACTCATAAATAGGAGGTAAGGTTTAGTTATGGTTATTATAGTTAGTATAGTATGTGCAATGGTTTGTCGTATTTATTATCTTTATACCTGTAATTAGGAATGACCTTTATTCCAGGTTCCTGGCAATGCCAGTGTGGTGACTTGTCTTCTATTTTAAACCCGCATGTTCTGCACTTGTCTAGGTACCAGCCTTTGTCTTCGTCAATCGTCATTATGACAGCTTCAATTGTGAATTTGTGTTGTGGCTGCATCATAACTAGACTGTTAATCTGATATGCTGGGAATGGGGGTAAGAAGTTTAGTAAATATTACTGTCAGAATTTCTGGATTAAGTTCCCAAAGTTGAGATATCGTTAACAATTGTTGCTGAACTGATTCCTCTTCCGATTCTGAAGTGAGGGTCAGTAACGGCACTCTTGGAGTGGGCGCCAGAACGTCGTCATAGCTACATTAAAGTTTCCAGTAAATTATTTTTTATTTTTGTAGGTGGCGGTCGATAAGTTAAAATAGTATTTTCTTTTTCACTTACACTGCGCGGATATGTGTCGCCTCGTCAATGTTTGGGTTAAGATAATAGTACGTTGCTGGTGTGGATGATAGCTGAATAGAGCCTGCATTTTGTGTGAATGAATTTTTTTGGTAGCCGTATGAAACAGGTTGTTTTACCATTTATAAACTGAATGTACCTGCATATCTTTTTGTAACGCATGAGCTAACTGCTATGATGATTGGTTGTTTGAGCGGGAGAGCCATTTGTAATTCAAAAGATGTTGCCATCTCGTTCCACAAACTTAGTGTGTGTGTCCCCACCGCAACAAAGCATTTCGTATGACATTGGTATAACATCGAGTGATTTTGTTTTAAAGTAAATGTAAAGTTCATGAGACCCATACTTTAAATTTCAGATCTCCACGTTCTTCCACAGTATCCTATTTCTTGCGGGTCCTCCGAATTCTTTTATTCGATATCGTCTCTCGATGATACCAATATAATCTGCGAGCGTTGTGTTAGGATTGTAAAGATTATCCGAAAAGCAAAGTTTATATCTGCGAAATATACCGTCAACATAGGGTCACGTGAGCACTTACGTTGGCGAGTTAGTTATATCTTTGTAAAGTTAAAATAGTCTTGCAGGAAAAGTATCATCTTCAAAGGAGCAGCACGTGTATATTTTCCAAATAGCAACGTTAAGTCATTCGTAAGTGTTCGTTGCCAGTTATCTGTCCGTTTACATCAAAACCCTTGAATCGTGTAACACGCATCAAGCTGTAGCATTGCATCAAACTGGCGTATATCACGCACGTCAACATTTGCTTGGATCGCATTACCCTGCAAGAGATATTGTTGGTTTAAATGCAAGGAGATCGTTTAAGTGTACACAAATAGGCTTTAAATAATTTTATTTACCTGTCTATCCAGTAAGATGAAGCATAGCCCTGTTGGGTTCGGGCGAGGACATTTTTGATATCCACTTGCGATACACCTTGGCTTCTAGAATTTGATTCGCATCGGTGGGGTCAATATCTTGTATGCCTATAACTATGATTGAGTTGCTACCATTTTCCTTTGTTTTCTCCCTAATTTCGCAATCTCTTCTTCATCACATGTCTTCTGTCAAAATTAGGCGTCGTTGCTTTTGGTTCTTGTTCGACCATGATTACGCATAAAATTTTAAGCACAAATTGTAAATAACAACGTTGTCGTTGCGACAATCTTTTAAAAAAAAATTATATCTCATAACTATAAGGTTTTCGTGGGCAAAGAGTGATTGTCCTTTTTTGAGGACGAGAACATTGGTTATATGTTTAATGTCAAAATCACCATCTCACTTATGCCATGTAGAAAATTGGAAATTAGATAAACGATAGCATATAAATATCATCATTAAATGATATATAACGGATGTAGCTATACAATTTTCGTCACTAACAACATTCTTTGGTTTGTCTTAAAGTAAAGGATATGGCATATATATCACATATGAAAAGCATGATATTATGTATGTGCATATAGACAGTGAAGAGGTTAACAAATAACAAATTGTACAAATATGGATCCTTAGAACAACGTACAATGTATCTATTGTAGGTGCTATATGCATAATACTTAATACCTACAATATCATAACATAACCTATGGTCCTACCCTATGTTTTAAAGAATGCAAACAGTTATAAAAGGCCTTTTCATATAACGCAGCCGAATATGGATATTCATAAGTTTGAATAAGAAATTATAAGACACATAAACTGCAAGAGGCTGGGTATATAATTTTGTTTGACGGAGGATGCTAAAAATAAGTAAAACCTGCCGCCTCCGAACTTTGTTTAAGAAATCTGTATAAACAATGTTTTTGGTGGTATTGGGAGGATGGCCAGGTTGGTCTTCTATAATCATTTTCAACCCAGCTGGTGACGTGGCTCTAGAAAGTGCAACGTATAATTGGCCATGGCCGAATACTGGCTCAGGTAGGTATACGCCAATTTTCTTTAGTGATTGACCCTGACTTTTATTAATTGTCATTGCGTATGAGCTTATTTGGAAGCATTTGCGCAAGTGAATAGCATCTTCTCTTCTTTATTGTCAAAATAATCCTTGGCAAGAACACCTTTTGGCCCATTTTGTACCGCTAATAATCTTTGCTTGATAACTCTAGACAACAGGCGATTGGCGATCGACCTAGTTCCATTGCAAAAGCCGCTGTTAAGTTTAAATTGCGTAGTAACATGATCGGACGCCAATTTTCACCTCGAGCTTATGAGAGGTAAGCAGAAAGTCATAGAATTGAGATACTCGGTCGGATCTGATGGTTCTAACTCTCCGTCGTTGCCAATCGGGTTGCATCATCTATCTTTGTTGTAAAAGTATGATGCACTGGTAACCTTTTTTAAAATCTGCGCATTTATAACGTCAGCAGTTTCATTTTTCGGACATACAATAGCTTTATCTTGAAAACTGGCTGGAGTGGGTTGCTGGAGCGATGCGCTGTCATATATAAAATCTATTAGCTGTAGCATTCCTTTGTCCGTTGGTGGAAAGCAATATCTATCAGGTATTTGCACCCATGATGTATCATTTGGGTCCAGATTATCTTGCACACCAATAGTTCCGTCGCCGATACTAAGCCGATTCGAAAAAACTTTTGTTTCTTGTACCTCTACCAATGTCATTGAAGGTCTCTTGACCTCATGTTTTCTTGCAAAAAAAGACTCAAGCGTTTCCAAAGATGTGATTGACCACGGATAAAGCAATTATCGATTTTGTGTGCCCTTTCTTAATCGGCAAAGTTTGCACGAAATCACCCCAACCACCAGGTTTGCCTCAAAAGTGTTGCCGGGTTATTTAACACGTCCACGAAAGTTCTATCTAAAGCTTCAAAGCACTGCGTTCACTCATGGAGCCTCATCGAGATAATCAATTATGTTTCTTCTAAAGGTGAGCCAGCCCAGTACCTTTGTTTACTCTACACCTGATTCTTGATCAGCTATGTGTATCTTAAACCTCGAATGGGAACATCCTCTACGGATGGTAGCAACAATGATGCAATACCGAAGAGCATATGACCAAAACAATACGACCTTGACTACGTAAGGTTGCTGAGTGCCTTCAAAGAAATGTTTTCCGTCCGCCATGACCATAGACAAATAATAACTCTTGCTTCTTTTTAGTAGCTGCGACCATTACTATATCAAATATATTTTTTGAATATGGTTAAATTGCGGTATCATATCTCGACTCTGAGCAGCTAATTCTTCCCTATCGTAGTTCCTTTCCTCCATGTGATCCTGTTCCTAAACATGTGAAGCAACCCCACGGGTGGTCTTGGAAGGCCATAGTCTTTTAAAGATTTACCATGCAATGATAATAACATTTCTCGTTAAATGCAAAACACCACCTTACAACTCAATTCGTTAACGTGTAGTGGCCATATGCCTAAAGACTCGAGAGGATCACGAGAATATCATCGACATCGCTCTCGAATTGTTCCCATCGACAAGCTGGACTTGAAGCGTCGGTGAAAACTAAAATTTACGAGAAAAGGCCACATGACTCTGCTTTGAAGATCTTTGTTGGAAGCCTCTTGCATTGCGGTGATCCATTCTGATCATCTTCAGGAGGCCCATATCTTCAGCGCATGAGACTGTTTGTCGATAAACAATGCCATTGAGCGTCCGTATGTACGCAAGCGAGTGCAACCTCTCGATGACATAGCGGCATCCTTTGATAAAAAGATCTCGTGATGGGATGCGCGTATGTTAACACCCTATCGATGGCTGTTCGAGTTGCATCTTGGGACCACACTTTATCGACCTTTGACCATACAAATTCTGCGGAAATTCAAGGTAAGTTAAATGGCGACCCGATGGCGACTCGTTGAAAGCAAGCCATTACATTGGCGTAGTTTTTCTTTGCCCGAGTAGTTGACAGCGGATTGTAGGCGATGCGAAGACACGAAAACAATTATGCGCATATTTTCCAAATGAACCGCCAAGATACGCGCGAATCTCTCGTGTATATCGAGCCAAGATCCTCAACCGCTTCATGTGGACCTATGTAGCGCCCGTCTAAAGCTACTAATCTCGTCGATGCATACTTTGGCGCGGTGAGTGGAAGTAAAGTACACAGTGACGATAGTGGAGCATCTCCAATTGTCCTAGTTATTTTTGCCATTATTCTGTCAGTCCCTTTCGAAATGTACTTAAACAGGTATTTGATTAACATCGACCAGCCACAAAAGTCGACGTTTATATGTGCATAAAACGTCATACATAGCTCTCGATTATAAGGAACAACGTATGCATTATCAAGCCTGACATTATGCCTTGTCTCGGTCATTGAAACGTCGCGCCGATAGTGAACATACCCGATTTATCGGCGAAGGTAGATTAGCGGTATTCTTTTAAACTTTTCTTGCCGCTTGCCTACCCGCGCCTCTGAGGAGCATTGGGAGCGCCATACCACATGGACCATGCACCATAAACTCCGTTATAACCTTAAAGGCTTGAAGTCATCATTGGATTAGGAAGTTCCGCTAATATATCACATCAGCGTCAACATCGCGCACCAGGGTCCATTATCTATCCACACCAATATATGGCGATTGTGGTGGGCGCGTTCTGAAACTCGACGTATCTGGGTGAAAAGAAAAAAATTGTTATAAACACAATAACGGACATATCTTACCTTATAGGAAGCTAAGGTGTTCGTTCTGAAATTGTAAAATAAAGACAAACACATACGCAATAAACAAACTTGCATTCGATGTTCCAAAGGTTGGCGTTCGCGTATATACTTGATCGGATCATGAATCTTCGCTCAAACACTCATCGATTACATCGGGCGTCACTCGGCCGACAACGAGGAAAAGGCGCATGTATTCTTCTATTTCGGCCATTTAGTGTTACATATAAGCGTGACAAGAACAATGGGTTTCCGTACTTTGCAAATTGCTAACGCATCAAGGTAGTGGCTATACATATAGCGCGGGCCACGATGAAAGCGATGAAGGCAAAATGATTCTTGAACCTATTTCGGACCGTCGGTGTCTCTCATTATTGCATCATGAAGGCCCACCAAAAATCTCCCACTATATCGACTTGGTTTTACTAATGAAATCCATCGGTTTTGTTCGATGCTACAATAAGCGGTGACTACATATTGTTGAAACGACCTTCCGCCTCTACTAAGGAGATTATAATGACCCGTCCTATCATGAAGTTGGTAAGTGTAGAAACGATTTCATTGACATCGTTTGCCACGGCGTGTATGTATACACATTCGGTATTTGAGATCGGTATGATACCCTGCTGCGTATAGCAACAACAAATGGAAATGGCGGCCATGTAAATTGCGTGCAATTTGTTTATCTTGTGCCGTCACTGAATGTGTTTGTATGCGATATCAAAGTCACTTTCCGTCTCGCGGTGTCATCAAAAATAATTGCCCGATGCGTCTGCTGTGGGTAACTCATACTGACGAAGGGCCATGACTATATAATGCAACTTTAAAGGTCGAATATCATGTTCTTTGTAACTTATCTCTTGCCGTTACGAAAAGTTGGACGATGCATTATTGTGGTCTAGAAACTCTATCAACGACTCGACAATGTCGGCCTAATATTGGAATGGCGCCTCCATAAAAATGGCTCATCGATTACGAACCTCGTTTCGATGTCGTATATATCTACCAAAAAGCGTGGAGTTTTACGGCTCGGGCAAAGCCTCCCTATCACGATGGTATACTCGACCCGATATTTTAAAAATGTATGGACCGCCACCGCGTTGATAGATTAAATCTATATTTGCCCTAAAGATGTCATGGCAAACATCGGTTGTACATTCTTATATTATCAAGAAATGTCATCGAAAGCGGTTGATAGATACGTGGTGGATATTGGTTGGGACGAAAAGTTTAACTCGACCTTGCGAGCAACAACGATGATACAAAGGTCCGTCCTCTGATAGAGGACGCTAATTTTCTTCATCCAGAATCTAGCGTTGCAATCCGAGGCATACGTAGACATTGGCCAAGCGCCTATATTCTTGAGGTGGGCACTGTAAAGTAAAAAACAACATGGTTATTGAGTAGCAGTGATCGTGCACAAAAAAAAATATCGATACGTAAAAGTGACCCGAACCTGCGATCACATCATTTTGGCGCTTCGTCTTTGGAGGTGGGATTGGTGGTTTTCATGATTAGGCATTGCATAGAAACACGGATGCAAAGATGCGATAAGTTACTAAACAATGAAAGATGCAAAGCAGTAACAATAAATAGTTACAACAATCTATAAAAAAAATGAGGTTACGGTGACCTTGGCGGTACCTCTACGCTCTAGTTGCATTTTGGGCCGACCAAACATACCTAGAATAAGATGCAAAAAAATTAACAATGGCAATCGGTGAATATTAGAATTAAACATCGAAAGAACATCAATAACAATAACAATAACTTCTTGCAGGAAAGAAAAACAACCATCGAAAAGACTCGCTGATTCGCACCCGGATTATTAACCATGGACATGATCGAACCCCCAGGAGGCGAAGGTTCTACAAATCGGATGTAGTAGCACAGCAAGGTATGACAAGCGAAAACAAAATAAGCGCATACAAAAAACTAAAGAAGATAGCATTATTACAACGTACATCCCATCATCCTGCATATATGTAGATGAGCAAGCTGCCACGACCTACATTAAAGTTTTCTTTTAGCATCCTAAAGCAACATCGGCCAAACACGTAAATAGCGGGGCATATAAAAAAAGTAACATTAAGTTTTAAAATGGCCATGCAAAAAAAACCAAATTTGATGCATGAAGAGTATGTAAAAACGTAAAAATTAAATAGCAAACCTTGGTCCATCTGAGCGAGATCGGTTGAGCGACTCTCGCCGTCGATCTTCATGGCCACCACGGTTGTAGATGTGGCAACAACGGCGGGTCGCCAACATGTCTGAGGCGACGTGGATCGATGGTTGCAAATGTATAAAGCGAGCGATGAAAACAATTTACAAAAGGTAGTCGTTAGCTAATAGCGAAGAATAGTAAATGTCGGCCAAGATACACATTAAAACAACTTCCAAACGATAAATGAAGCTGCGGTTGTTGTTGCAACCTTGAGACATGATTTGATGAGAATGCGATGGAGATGAAGAGGCGCTACTACTAACAACCTTAGTAACACGGATAGCATATCGGCTGTATCGCATAACTCCTTTTCTTTTGAACAAACCCCACCATCGGAAGATCGATGCGACGCGAATGACATTCGGTATGAAAACGACTCGGCGCTCACCACCCCAAGGCTATCATCACTAAAAGCCGACTTGCCTTACATTAAAACTTTGATCATAAAAGGATTTTCTCTTAAGGCGAAACGCGCTATATTAAAGCGCCCGCATCGAGCGTCGCATGCGTATGGCGTTTACGACTAAAAAGACCGAAGGTCTTGGAAGGTCAACTACGGATATTTGATCAACAACGTCATCATCGAGAGATTCGATCAAAATTGACACCGGTAACTTTTGCGGCTTTACTTTTGGTTTTCATAATTTGTTTAAATATTTTAAGAATCTAAAAGCACGACGGTTACCAAAAAGTCGCAACAACAGATAGTAATTCATATTAAGGTGAGAACAACCATGCGAACAATGAAACCAAAAAAGGATTGACCGCAGACTCCGCCAAAAAAAATAAGAAGAAGCATCGAAAACAACACAAACCTAACTACTAAAGATGGAAAAGCACATGCGACAACGAAAGAACAAAGGACACAGTGAAACCTCGGAAACCACAGAGATCTAGCGACTTTCGGTTCTTCCGGTCAAAGGTAGCGGTGTGAAACGTAAAGCTGGAATGAAAAGTTAATATATACCGGGCCCGATGTCGGTGAAGCTAAAGAGGCGAAGTAGAGGAAATGGGCGAATCAATTGGGCCAACGACAAGAATATTACATCCGAATATAAAAGATAAACTTGTGTTTTGTATGTTAGATATAATGATGCACTATTTTATATTCACACATAAAACAACCTTTTGCGAACGCTTACAAAACTAGAAAAATCATAAAGTGTCCTTTGTAATACCTCTTGAACCAATAAAGATTTAGCATGTTCTCAAACCTTTTAACCGGTCTCCGCCCATACTAGTCTAGTTATTGTTCTCGAGTTTTTTAACCACCTTTCAAAAGTTAAACGTTTAACTTTGAAGGTGGTTAAAAGGTTCGAGAAAAATAACTAGAACTATCTGAGTGGAGGCGGGTTAAACTCGACGTGTCTAAATCTTTGTTAACTTTCAATGTTATTGCAAATGACTCTTTATTAATTTTCTAGTTTTGTAACGTTCATAGTGTCATATATAACTTATGACTTAGGTTGTGTTTCTTTTTTTCATATGGGGAAGAATAGTGGGGTCACATTTATAGAAAAATGATTGTTGAACTTACTAATAATGCTGAAATGAGCACAATGATTTGATTGGTGATTTAAAAAATTGATTAATGCGGAATTTAGAGAGAAAAGTAGTTAATGCAATTGTACAAGTGATTTGTGCATTAGGTATATATTTAAAACTTGTTTGTAGGTCTAAATAGAATAACTCCATCTATATTAGCCTCTTAATGGGGAGAGGTTAGTATTTTTCTTGTGTATATAGAGAGTAAGGGAAAATTAGTGGGTCCTATTTAAAGAAATATTATTAAATGTTATGTAGAGCACTTCCTTAGTTAAGGGAAAAAGAAACACAAGCATAGGTGGTGTTTGTTTTCATAAAGGATCTTATGATCTCTTAATCCGAGAACGTTGAGGCGGTCAGACATTTTAGTCGTTCGGACCGTTTTTTCTCGTTGGACGGCGTTCAGAAGAAAGTAAGATCTTAATGGTCTAGACTTGAGAGGGGTGTCTGAATCTTGCTATTCTCTTGCGTCTGAAAAAAAAAAACAAAAAATTTAATGCGAACAAACAAATGTGCGGGATTCAACATGAGTTTTTCCCGTTCAGATGCGGTCAGATTCAGACGTTCGCCTCGCATTCAGTTAGGATGTGCGATTGATTTAGATTCATATATAACTTAAAAAGCAAGCACCGCCTGAGGCGAATAAAATAGTGCATCATTGAAGACTACTATAATAAAAAGTATGAGACATGGGTTTGGACTGGCCCCAAGGTCCATGAACCAGGCTCATTTCAATTATATAACTGATCTTTGGTCCAAATAATAACTGACATTGGCCCATTGGGTCAGCGATGCGTGTTATAGTGATATTAGATAAGATAAAAGAGATCATGATCCAAAAATTGAATGTAGAGTTAATATAGCATTGAAAGTTTTATATTAATTGCCATTAAATACGTTAGCATGACATTGTTGCCAATTAAAACATTTTTCGAAATGGAATGCAATTATGGACCTTGATTGAGGCTGTTTTTACATTTATCTATAGGTCATTTTGGCTTGAGTGTAGACTTTGTCCATTTATCTAGTATATAGAAGAAAAAAAACCATTGGACCCTAAAAGAACAACACATACAAATTTGTAAATTATAAGCATACCTTAAAAGATAGCTAACTGAACAATTATTTGTAAAAGTATTTAACGTCTTTGTCATGTTATAAAACATGTCTTCTATAATAACACAGTAATAATTTTTTTTTTTTTTTTTTTTTTTTTTTTCAGTGATTTAAAAGCTGTTTGAGAATATAGATGGAGTAATATAGAAGCAATAGGTGTAACGTAGGATTTTGAGAAAACCGAAACTGACCGTTAAGTAAATGGTATTTTTAGAGATTTTTTATTTTAATAGAAGATCATTATATTCAATATAAATAGACATTTAGTTAACAATGTTAGCAAAAAAATGTTGTGTTTATGTTAGTTCTCCCAACTTGTATGAGTTCTTTGGTTCTCGTTTAACATTTTTGAAGATTTGGTTCTCATTTGATATGTTTTGTTTCTTCACTAGAAAGAAGCAATATTCACTCAAATAAACATTATGATAGATAACTTATTTTTCCTTAAACCACTACTTAACTGGTCAACTGAACGTTCATGATGTGAGAGTCATATTAGTGAAGCAATGCACTAATGGCGATAAACAACTTATTTTGCCTATTTTCTTTCTTATGTATATTTATCACGAAACGGGGAGTCCTTTGGTTTTGTTGCACTTTGGTGCTAAGAATCATTGTTGTGGGCAACTTCTCTCTTTAAAGGGATAGATTCGTCCAAAATCCGACATGAAACACTTCAAGAACTATGTCAGTTTCTTACGGATATTATTCACAAGCATACATTCGTGTCTATTTTGGTCACATCTTTGGTAATTAATTGGTATGATTCTGGTGGTGTAAACGTGTAAACCTAATAAGTATTTATGCAAAATATGTTAAAATGTTACTAATAAAAATTTGTTACTCACCCTAGATTTTGTATAGCAGGTGACATATAGATTACCATCTGAATTTTCTGGACAACTATTATATGAATACCACATTATTATACTAACAATTCAGATGACAATGTATATATATATTTCTTATGATTATATGATATGTTTATAATGTAGCAACCTCGTAAAAATGCATCATTAAAATGTAAGCCACTCTTTTCGGATATTTGAGGTTATTTGCATTAAATACCAGCATAGTTTGCGCTTGTCCCTTTCTGATGGGTTTATGTTCCGTTTAGCCGAGACACCCTTAAAGCCAGGTTTCCAAATTTCCATATCATGTATAAAATTGTTATAGTTATGTATGTTGCTTAAAATGTATAATCAAAATGTTAAGATTACAGGTTAGGCCCAAATGGAACACAAAATCTCTTCTTTTCTTTTTGATGAACACAAATCATATTTTAATTACTCAAATGAACCAAAAGAATGCGAAGATGGAGAAATGAATATTTTATGCGAATAACCCTATGTTTAATTTCACAAAATAGTATCGTCATCAGTTCATCCGGTATATATGTTCCATGGACTAGATCTCACTTGGTTTCGTCTAAGTGGTATGTGTAATATGATACTTAATTATTTTCTAATCAAATTAAGAACTGGCAGAGCATATATTTTGATCATTCAGGCACACAATAAGCTGATAAAACTATTTTACAAATTCATCGACAAAAAATGTAGCAAAAGATTGTGATGGAAGATATTCTACAATGGCAACATGAACATGGAGCTCATTTAGACTTCCTCAATCTCATCAATGCATAGTTGTTTGTCGATACACCTGCATAGTTGACTTTGTTGAACCGCACGACAACTGGATAACGAGTCTTGGGATCCTGCACCACATATAATATCAACATTGATGCCTTAACAGAAATAACTAACCACGCTTGATATAGGTATTAGCTTTACCTGATCAACAGTCACAACTGATCCTACACCTTTGTACCAGTAGGACTCTTTCCTCAGAATTCTCACCTGCATAGTTGAAAGTCATAAGTTAAACAATTTTTGCTGCACTTCCTGTATAAAATACAATCACGAGTGATTTGTTTGGTTCTCCTATCTTCATATATATTCTGGCTCGAGTAGATGAAGACATTTTCCATTGCGTTTTGTAAGTTGTTTTGTGATATACACATTTTTTTTTTTTAAATGTATTGTGGCCCGTGGAGGCGTGGAAGATAATGTTTTGATGGAATTTCGTTTTGTGAAGTTTGTGATAATGAGATGGTTAGTTGTGTATGTGTTTGGCAATTTTGGATATTTTAAGGATTTGCAAATTTTGGATAGTTGTGCACGTATTTGGCAAAAACAATCAGTTTTTTTGGCAACTGGTGTCTAAGATTGCTTATTCAAGTGCTTATCTGCTCAATCGGTATTGAGTGTTTGGACTAAACTGCTTATTTACTTAAGAGTTAATGAGCGGATAGGCACTTAAAATCAAATAAGAAGTTCAAAATAAGCAAGCTAAAAAACACGATAATCAGTTTCGCTATACGCCGAGTCTAGAAACTGTAATATTTAGCTTGAAACGGTATAATCAGATAATAACTCTTAAAGCACAATTGCAAACACCCTCTAAATAACATATATAATGATATATAGACACCATTTACCTTAGATCCTCTCTTGGGTCCAATTGGAGGTGGTTTAGGTGCAGCTTCTTTCTTTGGTGCTTCAGCTTCGGCTGCAGCCGGTGGTTCAGCTTCGGCTGCAGCAGCCGGTGGTACAGCTGGCTGCTCTTCAGCCCTTACAACCAGTCTAGAACATCTCTTGTTCTTGGAAGAAAACATAACCATGCTGCACTTGACTGTGCTAGTGTTAGATGTCATATTTGGTGACACCATAAATCCAATAGCAGCAGACGCCATGCTGCAGCTTGCCATTATGTCTTACTACAGTATGAAATATGAATAGTGTTTTGTTTTTTGAAGATGGTTTGATGATAAACTACTGATTAAGTGAAATTCAGAGGCTTTTTTAGTTAATTTAGAAGGGTATCTTTTTCTTGGTGATGAGTGATTGGAAGTAGCTTCAATTGCTCCAGCCATAAGGATTGCCATGTGGACAGACATATCCTTTAGTTGGATAATGTTATCCCCATCATTTCCTTTGTTTACTAAGGCTATTGAAGTTGACTCACTGAGTCATATGTATTTGTACCTTACATCAACACTACTTTGCTGATCTAAATTTTGTCTGCAACAATAATTATTGGATAAAATTGTATTTGGTTATTCAGTGACCTGTATAACAATCTCTTTGTGGCTTTGGTCGTATAATTTGACTTGTTATAAAAATTTCACTTTTTTAGCTTAAGCGTCAATTGCAAATACATTACCGCCATAACCCAACAAATTATAGTTGAATGTGCCTCGTTTTACTTGGGTTTAAGTTATACGACACATGTGTACTTTTTGTCTAATGCATCATTATGGCGTGTATAAAATATTACTCAGTTGATGCGTAGTAATATCCGCGTATACTTATCCAATAGAACATTTTGAAAAAGTACATATCTTTTAATATTCAAAAAGTATTCATATATATACAAAGGATTTTTCTAACTAAAACTTGAATAAAGAAAACTACTACTATATCTTGAGTAAGGATCGAATAAAAATAAAAGTAAATGAGAAAGATGAAATAACCAGCGTCCATACATTTAGAGATCGCTCTACAATAGAATCATCTCATGAAATTCACATGCCATGTTTTAGAATGTGTGTTGAAAATATTTACTCATTCTTTTATTTTTAATTTTCCTCTTATTGGATCGATTCCCTACTATCTTGAGGTACCGTAGCATAACAAAACATTTGATCATATAGCTTAAACCTTTTTACTTTAACTAAAACTGCAATAAATAAAGCGCAGTTCATTGTATCTAATTCCTTTTCGTTATAAACTTTATAACGGATTCTGATAAGATGGCGAATGAGCGTGGTATTTGTCAGCCTACGCTTTGAATGACAAAACCAATTCTCTGAAAATGAAATTTTGTGACTTAGGGTCATAAAATTATTTTCTAACCCGTTGAACCTGGTCAAAACTCTTGGCATGAAATGGTAGGAGCAAAAATGTCAAGCGAGGGTAAATCATGTTGATTCTCTAAATCTCTACACATGTTTTCATTTTCTGTTGAAACAAAAGTTCCAAAAGAATAAGACACAATCCATATAATTAATAAAGCAAATTGAAAAAAAAAATAAAATAAAATATTGTTGAGAGTGGGATTTGAACCCACGCCCTTTCAGACGAGAACCTTAATCTGGCGCCTTAGACCAACTCGGCCATCTCAACACATGTTGCTAAATTTTCACAACTATATAAATAAAGACAAAGATTCATCATCCTATAAATAAAGATATACTAGTATAAACTTTTTACGAATAGGATGATAAATCTTTATGTTTATTATATACTTGTGAAAATCAACAACACACGTTGAGATGGCCGAAGTGATCTAAGGCGCCAGATAAGGTTCTGGTCCGAAAGCGTCAGGTTCAAATCAATCTCAACATTTAATTTTTTTTTTTTTCTCTAGTGATATTTGAGGTAAACTAAAATGACGCAACTGGCAACTTGTGTTGGAGATACATTGGACGACGTTTTCTACAGTATTATCTATATATCTTATTTCAACACGAAGCTACTGCCAGGTTTGTGTGACGCTTCAAATTGGGTTATCGGTAGCTTGGCTCAAAAGCGTCACGTGGGTTTATTTGGACTTTTTTTTTTTTCTTTTCTGTTTTGTGTTTGATCTTATCTTTGACATTAGATCTAACACATAAGATTGATCGTAATGATCGTGAGTGTGTTTGAAAGGGCGTGGGTTCAAATCCAATCTCAACATTTAATTTTTTTTTTTTTTTCTCTAATTGATATTTGAGGTAAACTAAAATGACGCAACTGGCAACTTGTGTTGGAGATACATTGGACGACGTTTTCTACAGTATTATCTATATACTTATTTCCAAATGAAAGCTACGCAGGGTTCGTGATGATCTTCAAATTGGGTTATCCAGTAACTTGCTCAAAGCGTCGTGGGTTTATTTGGACTTTTTTTTTTTTTTTTTTTCTCTTTTCTGTTTTGTTTGATACTATCGACGTTAGATCTAACACATAAGATTGATCGTAATGATCGTGAGTGTGTTTGTGAGGTCACCTCACGAGTGAGACCCAATCCACCCTCCCAGTTTAGGCGTTATAGAAAGAAAAAAAGCGTCTGAAGGTGAGCCACTCACCTCCCAACAACCGTGCATCTTTTGGGTTTAAATATTTTTTATTTTTTGTGAGTGTGTGTATGCGTGTTTAGTGTGGTATATTTGTATAAAATGAAAGTATTTTAATTAAATGTGAGGGTAAGGTGCCCATACGGAAATGTGAGAGAGAAAAAAAATTAAAATAAAAAAGCCTTTTGAAAATATGTTGAGATAAAATGTGAGAGGGATAGTCACGATTCTTTTGCCTAAATAATTTATCTCTACATGGCTTTTAATAGCCTAGATATACAAAAATATGGTTCTATTCATGGCTTTAATTTGTTTTCTATTGTGGTTACACCATTACCACCCAATTTTTAGATTTAGGTTTGAATTTAAAGCAATATTGAAGATATGAAAAATGTGTATCACGTTGACAACTTGACAAGTTTAATATTAAAGTCTCATGATATTGTATGTCTATGGAACGATTAAAAGCTTGTATGTTGTCTTAAGTAAATGTTACTAACAAATTAGATGACACAACCAGTTAAATTTAGAACTTGGGCATCCTCATGCAATAGCTTTTCTCAGACTTTTTGCTGTTGTTTTGGATTCTAACGATTAAGTGTAATCCCGATATACGTGGTGTTTGATATGTGAAACTTCAGGCGTTTGGTTTTGCATTAATGAATGGCTGTAAACTTTAAAATCATGAGTGGGTGTTGTTTTGTTTTGTTTTGTGGTTCCAGTAATGAAATAGGTATATCATGATCGCTTATGATTAAATTCTGGCGATTTGGGTCTATGAAATCCAGTTCCGATGAATTTTTCTTTTTCCACTACAAAATTAAAATGTCTATACACTTTTTCATACAGTATTTTATCAACCAAAGCATAAACAATCAATGATCTTTACACTTTTTCATACCCATTAATCATTCCACCTCATTACAAATCAGATACCCATTGTCGTTCACGATAACCAATACCAACGAGCCCTTAATGTATCTTAATTGAAAAATAGGTAAGTTAATTAAGTCACAAAATGAATGTTTGTTTAGTCTTAAAACTAATACGTGACTTTCTGAAAAAGCATTTGGAGATGAGGGTCTATGAATTAAGTCGTCAATTTTATCACAATTTTACGTATTCTATAAAACTTAACTTTATTTTAAATAAAGGGTATATGATAATTTTTAATTCGAATAACTTTATTCATTGACACAAAACAATACTATTTATTCATCTGTTATGACGTATTTACAGGCAGAATAATTTTAATTTAAGAACAATAAAAAAACTAAACAAACGGTATTTGTTAGATTTTATTTTACAAATGTACATTTTGGTTAAAGCTCCACTAAATAGTCCCTAAGCTATACAAATAGTACCTTAAAATTTCTACTATTTACGATTTTTATTATATAACAAATTTAATATGTAACAAATATTTGCGATTTTTTTAATAAAAATATCACTGATTGATAATACTTTATGTATTACGAACAAGCAGGCGATATTGATATTAACTTTTCGTCACGCATGATTTAGAAAAAATATGAAGTTTAATACTAGCATATATTTTGAAAAGAAAAAATAAAAATTGGAAGCTTTCAAAACACGCTGCTTTCCTACCTAATAACTTTAAAACTATCCCAAATTTTATTTAAAAATAGATTTAATAAAAAGTTATGATAACTACCTGTACTTTTAGTTTATTAAGGTTTTTTTAAAATAACAAACTTTATTTATCAACATATCTAACGAATATTTACCGATTTTCTTATAAAATATACCATTGAAAGCGTTCAAATTCTGACAAAAATGGTAAATATTCTGATACATTTGACTTACGTCTGATTTATATAAATTGTTTAACTTTAATATATGTTTTCAAAAAAGTAATAAAAATTGAAACACACCCTTAAAACACGGTAAGGTGGGTGCCTATATAAACATATTTAAAACTACGAAACACGCTTACATGCTAAAAATGGTTATGCCTTTTCATGTCAATTATAAAAAAAAAAAAATTAGCAGTTTAAATGAAAAAACGCTAAAACTAAAATAAAAAAAAAGTTATAAGACCGAAATTTTGCTCCAAAAAAAACACATGCATCGACAACAAATAGCCTCCGCCATACAGTGAGTGCCTATATACCGTTTAACTACTAGCTAGAAAGTTGAGCAAATCCATCAGGAACCGAGCACGAACCGACAAAATGACCAAACCGGACCGAACCGAGCAGGCTTTTTCGGTTCGGTTTTATTTGTATGTTTATTCGGTTTTATCGGTTTCGAATTCGATTCGGTTTTATCAGTTTTCTCTGCTTCAAAACGAGTCGACCGAAGAGTTATTCGGTTCGGTTTGATTCTGATATATATTTTCTGGTTCGGTTCTCGGTTTGAGTTTTTTCTTTTTCGAGTTTTGGTCTGGGTGGGTTTTTGTCGGTTCGGTCGGGTTTGACTGATGCTGCCACTACTACTAGCATAAGACTTGTTGATTTGTGTATTAATTTATTTGTCGGTTTATGAGTAAGATAAAAAGGATAGTAAATACTTGAACACTCGAATTAATGTTTTCTTTTCTATTTGAGGTAATCGAATACTGAATAAAGACACAAATAATAAAACTAAGTAGGGTTCGTCGGTTTGGTTATCGGGTTTTCGTTTATTCGGTTAAAAAAATTCGAGTAAAATCGAAACGAATCAACCCAATTCAAATTAGATTAAACTAACCGAAACCGAATTTAATTAAGCTTTAGTTTCGAATTGACTCGAATACCACGAATTACATAATTTATATCATTTCGTTATATGGGATAATTTCGTGATATCGGCAAAAAACGATATTACATGATATCTCTTCTAATTTGAATATTACATTAATCTTACAAAGATACAAAATACTCACATTTGCCCAAATGAACTTTTCAATCAATTTAATAATTTATCAATGATTAAATATTTATATTACCATTTACCCTTCTTCTTCTTCTCCAACAACACAAATACATAATAGCACCAAATGAAAATTCTCCCTCGCCATAAACAAGAAAAATACGTGAAGATAAAATTAGCCTCAAAACTCAAATTAAATATGTATAGCCTTTAACTTATTCAGATTGCAAAATCGGACTTGGGATCAAATAGAAATATTTCATTATTGTGGTGACGTTTCACTAGGTTGCTACTTTATCATCACATTCATGTTTCATTATCCCAAAACAAAAGTTATCCAAAACCTCCATAAACACTCGCTTTACACATTAATACAAACCTTGTCGTATCCCTGCGCTCTGTTAAGATTAGATGTTCTATAGTGACCCGAATTGAAATTCGATTTATGAATCATCTGAGTAAAAATAAATTATTTTAGGCTATTCATAATTTAATGGGTTTTGGTTTGAATTTGGGTGAAGGGTAGAACTGTAAAACCGATTGTGTTTTTAGTATTTGGAAAACAATTTTGAGGAGTAAATTATTTTATTATCATTTAACTTTTTATTTGGATATATCGAGTATTTTGTAAGTTTAGAATGATATTGGCGTAAGTACTCAATTCTGAGGATATTGATGTAATATTTAAGTTTTATAGGATATAGATGAATCGCTTGCTAGTTATATAATCCATGTCATCACTAAATAAATGTAAAAGCTTTGATTTTCGCGTTTTTGTTGACTTGACCTTATATAATTTTGTTTGTGTTATATAATTCGATACGAAAATTATCTGAACGAAATACGTTTAAAGCTCGATCTATTTTATATTTCAGATCAAGTATTATATAACACAAATGAAAATATTTGGCCAGGTCAATGTTACAATAATAAAAAAAGTCAAAGTATTTATTAAGAACCGGAGGAAGTTAGTTTAGCAAAAAATTTATATAAGCTTAAAAATGTTATATTTATATTAGGAAGTGTTTAATGTTTTTTATATATAAATATATTAGAAATATATATATTTTTGTAACCGGTTTTGAGTTCGGGATACATTTTGTTAAAACCATATCCACATCAAAAATCGAATATTTAATTTGATTCAGTTTTTAAAAATCCGATTTTATTACAAATTCGGTTCGAATTCAATTATTGTGAGTATTGATAAGTATGATAACACACACTAGGCACTAATTATTTGGACCTAATGGGTCAATATCAGTTATTATTTGGACCAAAGATCAGTTATATAATTAAAATGAGCCTGGTTCATGACGTTTGGGACCAGTCCAAACCCATGCCTTATGCATCTTTATTGTCTTCAACGAGGAAAAAGAGCCGCTGCGTTGGAGCGAGGTTGAATCTCCTATATTTTTTTAGTGTTAGGTTTGTTTAAATTACGGACACTTTATTTATTTTCATAACAGGAAGTATTGACATATTATGGTAAAACATGTTAAATAAACAAAAATATTTTAATCGTTTTACTTGAGTTGTAAGTCCTATAATTAAATTTTTTTTCACGTTTGTTAGTTTCGTTTCATAATTTTTTTACCGCGTATTTTTTGATCGGTTCTTTAAATATAAGTAAATTACTACTAATTTATGGTTGCTTACATACTAACAATCATGTTAATTCCTCTGGTACATGAGCGAGTGCTTATAATGGGCCTTCTGTTTTGATGACGTGTTTTAAAAGCGTCTTGTTGGTTTAAGTAGCGTATGTGGTTAGTTGTATGTACGGAAAAAATTCCCAAATGACGATAAACCTAATCTCGAAGAGATCATGGCGCTTAGTTCCGTGATCTTGGCAACAGCTTATAAGTTTTTGTTTAGCGTTGAAGTGTGCGAGGATCGTAATTTAGGTGGCTCGTATGGGCGAGGGCGTGTCGGTGATCGGAAACTTCGAAGCGTGAACAAACCACTATTGAGAGTCGTAGCTTTGGTCCTTGAATGAAAAGGTCATTCTTGGGTTTAGAGCGTTAGTGGACCTTAAGCGTGTTGATCGTCGATTATGCTTGCTCTTAATGTCTTGATAGATGCTATTCGTGATGGTATAGCGGAGAAGGAGAAGCAGATAGTGTTCATGGAGGTGGAAGAAGCGTCTTCGGATGGTTAGGGTGTTTCTGGAGTTGTTTGTTGGCTGGTCTTAGTTAAGTAGTTTCAACAGTCGCTTAGCCAATAGTGTTGGCTGGATGAGCCCTTGTAAGTGTTTTGGGCAAGTCGTTTATGGTAATGGTAGTTATCAGCAATCTTTTGTAATTAGTGTTTTATGTATTGTATGATGTTATGTATAGTTAGTGGGTGGGTGTAGCTTATGATATGCTATAATTTTGATTCGTGCACCACTCCGATTATGTTATGTGAAAAATGATGTAATTATCGTATCTATTTATAAGATGATGGCCTGTTTATGGTAAACTTGTGGTTTTATCTATATACGTATATAAAAGTAGTGTTATGACATCTTTTACTTATAATTATATCGTCTGCACCGTTTCATTTGTAGATGTGCTTAAATTAACGAAGCCACATCGGATGGTTAGTATGTGGTAATTTTGTCGATCTTTTGGATACTATATTTGATGCGGTTGTGTATAAATCTAATGCTGTCGGCTGCATATGTAAGTAGTATCACAATCCTTTGGTTATGCTTTATAGTTCTTTTGCCTGTTAATTTAAGCGATATTAATATAGGAGAATTGTAATTGTAATTAGTATAGAAAAGGGATTATTATAGGGTTACAGTTTTGTGCAATATGGCCCTCTCCATGTATGGCAGACAAAGTAATGTAATTCACAAATATTCTATGAAAAAGTATGTTTCTTAATGTTTGATTTTTGTTTTAGTTTGATTATTTGCGGCATTCTTTTACTGTATTATTGTTTTACTGACATTCAAGCTCGCGCCAATGTAATGGGCTCATGTTATTATCAATTCAAATGTTGTTTTTTATGTTGCTAAGTTTTGTAGCTTTACTTTTGTATAGTATTAATTGGTGGTTGCATGTTTGATGCGTTTACTTATTGTGTAGCGAATGACTTTCTTGACCTTGGTAGTAGGATAACATCCTGCACTTTCATTAGAACCACTAAAGGTCGTATGGAACCAAAGTGGCACAAAATGGGTCATTGTAACGACTTACACATATTCTGATGGTAGCTACATTTACATATGTACTAACATTGGCGTCTATGTACATCGGTGACATAGTTGGTGGCCTATATATGTGTTGGATTTTGCTTACCGAGTAGCTCTGAAAGCGAAAACCAGAAAAATTCATCTTTGCATTCTATCAACACTTTTGCATCTAAAGCTGTATATACATAGGTTTAAGTCTTTTTCTAGCCAAAGAGTTTTCAAAAGCTTCGCGGCACTTTCAGATTTACTGGTTGGTCAGTCATTTTTCGCCTTCTTCGCGTCTTTTCCATCGCCCTCCTCCTCCGGGGTTTGAAATAGTTGCCTTCGTGTGCACGGCGGTCATGACAGTTGATGTTGAACTTTTCTTTTCCGCTGCTTCCGCCGACATAGGTGGTGGTGTCAATATATCAGTGGATATTTCTGTTAATATAGGACTTGCGACTATTGGTAATTACATTCTTTGGTGTTGGTGGTTCGATTGTTCGGCCTCTTGATGATGACTTTGATGAGCTAGGTCTGGAAGATCATTGGAAAGGTGGTGCGGCGGTCATTGGCATCGTCTAAGATAAACCTTGGAAACCTTTTCTTGCTACCTTTTCGAAATGAAGTACAAACATGTTTCGTATGTTCTAGATCCTTTATGAGGGTGGGATCTTGTATGGATGCGGTCCGGATGTAACTTAGGACCTCTAAGCAAGCGGTAGCAATTTCTCGACTGTCATACATAACACGTTAACAAAAGGCTTCTGTAACGTCGTGAATAACCGCCTTGATGCAATAAGCGCAGCGAATAGTTATTCGATATCAATGACTCATAAATAGGAGGTAAGGTTTAGTTATGGTTATTATAGTTAGTATAGTATGTGCAATGGTTTGTCGTATTATTATCTTTATACACGTAATTAGGAATGACCTTTATTCGGGTTCTGGGCAATGCCGATGGTGACTTGTCTTCTATTTTAAACCCGCATGTTCTGCACTTGTCTAGGTACCAGCCTTTGTCTTCGTCAATCGTCATTATGACAGCTTCAGTTGTGAATTTGTGTTGTGGCTGCATCATAATTAGACTGTTAATCTGATATGCTGGGAATGGGGGTAAGAAGTTTAGTAAATATTACTTTCAGAATTTCTGGATTAAGTTCCCAAAGCTGAGATATCGTTAACAGTTGTTGCTGAGCTGATTCCTCTTCCGATTAAAGTCGGGTCGATGTGGCACTCTTGGAGTGGGCGCGAGCGTCATCATAGCTACATTAAAGTTTCCAGTAAATTATTTTTATTTTGTAGGTGGCGGTCGATAAGTTAAAATAGTATTTTCTTTTTCACTTACTTCATGTGGATATGTGTCGCCTCGTCAATGTTTGGGTTAAGATAATAGTACGTTGCTGGTGTGGATGATAGCTGAATAGAGCCTGATTTTGTGTGAATGAATTTTTTGGTAGCTGTATGAAACAGGTTGTTTTACCATTTATAAACTGAATGTACCTGCATATCTTTTTGTAACGCATGAGCTAACTGCTATGATGATTGGTTGTTTGAGCGGGAGAGCCATTTGTAATTCAAAAGATGTTGCCATCTCGTTCCACAAACTTAGTGTGACGCTGTTCCCACTGCAACAAAGCATTTCGTATGACATTGGTATAACATCAGTAGTCTGTTTTAAAGTAAATGTAAAGTTCATGAGACCCATACTTTAAATTCTGTATCTCCACGTTCTTCCTGAGTATCCTATTTCTTGCGGGTCCTCCGAATTCTTTTATTCGTGATACGTCTCTGATGATACCAATATAATCTGCGAAGCGTTGTGTTATGACTGTAAAGATTATCTGAAAAGCAAAGTTTATATCTGCAGAAATATACCGCATCAACATAGGTCACGTGAGTCCGCACGCTGGCGAGTTCGTTATATCTTGCAAAGTTAAAATAGTGCGCAGGAAAAGTATCATCTTCAAAAGGAGTAGCACGTGTATATTTTCCAAATAGCAACGTTAAGTCATTCGTAAGTGTTCGTTGCCAGTTATCTGTCCGTTTACATCAAAACCCTTGAATCGTGTAACACGCATCAAGCTGTAGCATTGCATCAAACTGGCGTATATCACGCACATCAACATTTGCTTGGATCGCATTACCCTGCAAGAGATATTGTTGGTTTAAATGCAAGGAGATCGTTTAAGTGTACACAAATAGGCTTTAAATAATTTTATTTACCTGTCTATCCAGTAAGATGAAGCATAGCCCTGTTGGGTTCGGGCCAGGGACATTTTTTGATATCCACTTGCGATACACCTTGGCTTCTAGAATTTGATTCGCATCGGTAGGGTCAATATCTTGTATGCCTATAACTGCAGATTCAGTTGCTACCATTTTTCCTTTGTTTTTCTCCCTAATTCTCGCAATCTCTTCTTCTGTCACATGTCTTCCTGTCAAAATTGGCGTCGTTGCTTTTGGTTCTTGTTCAGCCATGATTCTGCATAAGAATTTTAAGCACAAAATTGTAAATAACAACGTTGTCGTTGCAGCAATCTTTTAAAAAAAAAATTATATCTGTAACTATAAGGTTTTCGTGGGCAAAGAGTGATTGTCCTTTTTTTTGAGGGACAGAACATTGGTTATATGTTTAATGTCAAAATCACCATCTCACTTATGCCTGTGTAGAAAATTGGAAATTAGATAAACGATAACGCATATAAATATCAGTCATTAAAATGATATATAACGGATGTAGCTATACAATTTTCGTCACTAACAACACATTGCTGGTTTGTCTTAAAGTAAAGGATATGGCATATATATCACATATGAAAAGCATGATATTATGTATGTGCATATAGACAGTGAAGAGGTTAACAAATAACAAATTGTACAAATATGGATCCTTAGAACAACGTACAATGTATCTATTGTAGGTGCTATATGCATAATACTTAATACCTACAATATCATAACATAACCTATGGTCCTACCCTATGTTTTAAAGAATGCAAACAGTTATAAAAGGCCTTTTCATATAACGCAATTAATATGGATATTCATAAGTTTGAATAAGAAATTATAAGACACATAAAGCTAAGAGGCTGGGTATATAATTTTGTTTGACGGAGGATGCTAAAAATAAGTAAAACTGCCGCCCGAACTTTGTTTAAGAAATCTGTATAAACAATGTTTTTGGTGGTATTGGGAGGATGGCCAGGTTGGTCTTCTATAATCATTTTCAACCCAGCTGGTGACGTAGCTCTAGAAAGTGCAACGTATAATTGGCCATGGCGAATACCGGCTCAGGTAGGTATACGCCAATTTTCTTTAGTGATTGACCCTGACTTTTATTAATTGTCATTGCGTAACAGAGCTTGACTGGAAACTGTTTGCGCCTGAAAGTGAATGGCATCTTCTCTTCTTTAACTGTCAAAATAATCCTTGGCAAGAACACCTTTTGGCCCATTTTTGTACCGCTAATAATCTTTGCTTCGATAACTCTAGACAGCAACTGATTGACGATCAGCCTAGTTCCATTGCAAAGGCCGCCTGTTAAGTTTAAATTGCGTAGTAACATGATCGGACTGCCAATTTTCACCTCGAGCTTATGAGGAGGTAAGCCCGAGAAAGTCATAGAATTGAGATACTCGGTCGGATACAGTAGTTCTAACTCTCCCCCGTCGCTGCCAATCGGGACTGCATCATCTATGCTGTTGTAAAAGTATGATGCTGGTAACCTTTTAAAATCGCGCATTTATAACGCCGCCAGATTTCATTTTCGGACATACAATAGCTTTATCTTGAAAACTGGCTGGAGTGGGTTGCTGGAGCGATGCGCTATCATATATAAAATCTATTAGCTGTAGCATTCCTTTGTCCGTTGGTGGAAAGCAGTATTTATCAGGTATTTGCACCCATGATGTATCATTTGGGTCCAGATTATCTTGCACACCAATAGTTCCATCGCCGATACTAAGAAGCCAATTCGAAAAAACTTTTGTTTCTTGTACCTCTACCAATGTCATTGAAGGTCTCTTCAGCCTCATGTTTTCTTGCAAAAAAAAGACTCTGAAGCGTTTCCAAAGATGTGATTCAGCCACAGATAAAGCAATTATCTGATTTTTGTGTGCCCCTTTCTTAATCGGCAAAGTTTGCCTGAAATCACCCCCCAACACCACAGGTTTGCCTCCAAAAAGTGTTGCCGGCTTATTTAACACGTCCCTGAAAGTTCTATCTAAAGCTTCAAAGCACCTGCGTTCACTCATAGGAGCCTCATCCCAGATAATCAATTCTGTTTCTTCTAAAAGGTGAGCCAACTGAGTACCTTTGTTTACTCTACACACTGATTCTTCAGTCAACTGTAACGGTATCTTAAACCTCGAATGGGCTGTCCTACCGGATGGTAGCAACAATGATGCAATACCAGAAGACGCAACAGCCAAAACAATACGACCTTGACTACGTAAGGTTGCTATGAGTGCCTTCCAAAGAAATGTTTTTCCCGTCCCGCCATGACCATAGACAAATAATAACTCTTGCTTCTTTTTAGTAACTGCAGCCATTACTATATCAAATATATTTTTTTGAATATGGTTAAATTGCGGTATCATATCTCGACTCTGAGCAGCTAATTCTTCCCTATCGTAGTTCCTTTCCTCCATAACGATCCTGTTCCTAAACATATGAAGCAACCCCACGGGTGGTACTGGAAGGCCATAGTCTTTTAAAGATTTACCATGCAATGATAATAACATTTGCAGCTCGTACAAAACACCACCTTGCAACTCAGGGTCGTTAACGTGTAGTGGCCATATGCCTAAAGACTCAGAGAGGATGCGAGGAATATCATCTGACATCGCTCTCCAGAATTGTTCCCATACGACAACTGGACTTGAAACGTCAGTGAAAACTAAAATTTATGAGAAAAGGCCACGCAACTCTGCTGAAGATGCTGTTCCGGAAGCCTCTTGCATTGCGGTGATCCATTCCTGATCATCTTCAAGGAGGCCCATATCTTCACACGCAGACCTGTTTGTACGATAAACAATGCCATTGAACGTCCGTATGTCTGCAAACGAAGTGCAACCTCTCTGATGACATAGCAGCATCCTTTGATAAAAAAAGATCTCCGGCAGTAGGATGCACGTATGTTAACCTGCCTATCGATGGCCTGTTCAAGTTGCATCTTGGGGACCACACTTTATCAGCCTTTGACCATACAAATTCTGCCGGAAATTCAAGGTAAGTTAAATGACGACCCACAGTAAACGACTCGTTGAAAGCAAGCCATTCTGTTAGCGTAGTTTTTGCTGCCCAAGAGTAGTTGACAACGGATTGTAGACGATGCGAAGACCTGAAAACAACTGTCTGCATATTTTCCAAATGAACCGCCAAGATCTGCACCGCAGGATCTCTACTGTGTATATCGAAACCCAAGATCCTCCAACACGCTTCATGTGGACCTATGTAGCGCCCGTCTACAAAGCTACTAATCTCGTCGATGCATACTTTGGCGCCGGTAGTGGAAGTAGAAGTACCTGTTGACGATAGTGGAGCATCTCCAATTGTCCTAGTTATTTTTGCCATTATTCTGTCAGTCCCTTTCGAAATGTACTTAAACAGGTATTTGATTAACATCGACCAGCCACAAAAGTCGACGTTTATATGTGCATAAAACGTCATACATAGCTCTCGATTATAAGGAACAACGTATGCATTATCAAGCCTGACATTATGCCTTGTCTCAGTCATTGAAACGTCACGCCTTCGATAGTGAACATACCCCGATTTATCGACGAAGGTAGATTGGCAGTATTCTTTTGGAAACTTTTTCTTGCACGCTTGCCACCGCATGATCAGGAGCATTGGGAACGCCATACCACATGGACCATGCACCATAAACTCGTTATAACCCTAAAGGCTTCGAAGTCATCCGCTGGATTAGGAAGTTCCGCGCTAATATATCTGTCAACGTCAACATCGCGCACACCCCGAGGTCCATTATCTATCCACACCAATATATGGCAGTGTGGTAGGCCGCGTTTCGAAACTCGACCGTATGTGGATGAAAAGAAAAAATTGTTATAAACACAATAACCAGACATATCTTACCTTATAGGAAACTGTAAGTGTTCGTTACGAAATTGTAAAATAAAGACAAACACATCTGCAATAAACAAACTTGCATTCAGTATTCCAAAAGGTTGACGTTCACGTATATACTTGATCAGATCATGAATCTTCCGCTCAAACACTCTGTCGATTACATCAGGCCTGTCACTCGCTGACAACCAAGGAAAAGCCTGCATGTATTCTTCTATTTCTGGCCATTTAGTGTTACATGTAAACGTGACAAAGAACAATGGGTTTCCATACTTTCTGCAAATTGCTAACGCATCAAGGTAGTGGCTATACATATAGCGCGGGCCACCAGTAAACGATGAAGGCAAAATGATTCTTGAACCTATTTCAGACCCGTCAGTGTCTCCTCTCATTATTGCATCATGAAGGCCCGCCAAAAAATCTCCCCTTATATCAGCTTGGTTTTTTCTGATGAAATCCATCCGGTTTTGTTCGATGCTACAATAGGCAGTGACTACATATTGTTGAAACAGCCTTCCGCCTCTACTAAGGAGATTATAATGACCCATCCTATCATGAAGTTGGTAAGTGTAGAACGATTTCATTGACATACGTTTGCCACGACGTGTAGCAATGCCTTCTACATTCAGGTATTTGAGATCAGTATGATACCCCTGCTCACCGTATAGCAACAACAAATGGAAATGAGCGGCCATGTAAATTGCGTGCAATTTGTTTATGCGCTGCACGTCACCTGAATGTGTTTGTAGCACGATATCAAAGTCACTTTCCGTCTCGACAGTGTCATCAAAAATAATTGCCCGATAACGTCTGCTGTGGGTAACTCATACTGCGACGAAGGGCCATGACTATATAATGCAACTTTAAAGGTCGGAATATCATGTTGTCGTAACTTATCTCTTGCCGTTCTGAAAAGTTGGACCAGTGCATTATTGTGGTCTAGAAACTCTACCAACGACTCGACAATGTCTGGCCTAATATTGGAATGACCCGCCTCCATAAAATGGCTCATACGATTCTGAACCTCGTTGTCAGTATCGTATATATACAACTGCAAAAAACGTGGAGTTTTACCTGGCTCGGGGCAAAGCCTCCCTATACGATGGTATATCTGACCTGATATTTTAAAAATGTATGGACCGCCACCCACGTTGATAGATTCGTCTATATTTGCCCCCAAAGATGTCATGGCAAACATCTGGTTGTACATTCTTATATTATCAAGGAAATGTCTGTCCGAAAACAGTTGATAGATACGTGGTGGATATTCCGTTGGGACGAAAAGTTTAACTCGACCTTGCAAGCAACAACGATGATACAAAGGTCCCGTCCTCCTATTAGAGGACGCTAATTTTTCTTCATCCCGTATCTAGCCTTGCACACATACATGTAGACATTGGCCAAAACGCCTATATTGCTTGAGGTGGGCTGTAAAGTAAAGAACAACATGGTTATTCAAGTAACAAAGTAAGTCGTGCACGAAAAAAATATACGCAAGACGTAAAAGTGGCACCGACCTGACACACCGTCATTTGGCGCTCGTCTTTGGAGGTGGGATTGATTGGTTTTCATGATTAGTGTTGCATAGAAACACGATGCAAAGATGCGATAGGTTACTAAACAATGAAAGATGCAAAGCAAGAACAATAAATAGTTACAATAATCTATAAAAAAACGAGGTTACCAAGAAGACGCCGACCTGCATTCTCCCACGCTCCCTAGTTGCAGACGGGCCGACCAAACATGCCTAGAATAAGATGCAAAAGAATTAACAATGGCAATCGAGTGAATATTAGAATTAAACATCTGAAAAGAACATCAATAACAATAACAATAACTAACGCAGGAAAGAAAGAAACAACCATCCGAAAAGACTCACCAGATTCGCACCCCGGATTATTAACCATGGACATGATCGAACCCCCACAGGAAACTGAAGGTTCTACAAATCGGATGTAGTAGCCTGTAAGGTAACGACAAAGCGAAAACAAAATAACTGCATGCAAAAAACTAAAAGAAGATAGCATTATTACCACCATGATACATCCCATCATCCTCATATGTAACCGATGAGCAACTGCCACGACCTACATTAAAGTTTTCTTTTAGCATCCTAAAGCAACATCGACCGACACGTAAATGACAGGGCATATAAAAGAAGTAACATTAAGTTTTAGAAATGGCCATGCAAAAAAAAACACAAATTTGATGCATGAAAGAGTATGTAAAAAACGTAAAAATTAAATAGCAAACCTTGGTCCAATACAGGCAGATCAGTTGAACGACTCTCCTTCGTCGATGCTGCAGCACCACCAGTTGTAAGATGTGGCAACAACGACGGGTCGCCACTGTAATGCAAGGCCAACATTGGATCTGATAGTTGCAAATGTATAAAACGAACGATGAGAAAACAATTTACAAAAGGTAGTCGTTAGCTAATAGCGAAGAATAGTAAATTAATCAGCAAGATACACATTAAAACAACTTCCAAACCTGATAAATGAAGCTGCGGTTGTTGTTCGCAACCTTGAGACATGATTTGATGAGAATGCGATGGAGATGAAGAGACACCTACTCTAACAACCTTAGTAACACCGGATAGCATATCCACTGTATCCACATAACTCCTTTTCTTTTGAACAAACCCCTCATACGGAAGATCGATAGCAGCACCCAAATGACATTCAAAGAAACGACTCCAAACACCACCACCCCTAAGGCTATCATCACTAAAGGCCAACGCTTCTTTCTATTAAAACTTTGATCATAAAAGGAGATTTTCTCTTAAGAGTCAAACGCCTATATTAAAGGCACCCACATCGAACGTCGCATGCATGTAGCGTTTCGACTAAAGAACCCGAAGGTCTTGGAAGGTCACTTACGGATATTTGATCAACAACGTCATCATCCGTAGATTCGGTCAAAATTGACACCCGGTAATTTTTTGCAAACTTTACTTTTGGTTTTCATAATTTGTTTAAATATTTTAAGAATCTAAAAGCACGATAGTTACCAAAAAGTGGTCACAACAAAGATAGTAATTCATATTAAGAGTGAGAACAACCATGCAAAGAAACAACTAAAACCAAAAAAGGATTGTACACAACTCCACCAAAAAATAAGAGGAAAAGCATCAAAACAACACAAACCCTAACTACTAAAGATGGAAAAGCACATGCAACAACGAAAGAACAAAGGACACAGTGAAACCTCTGAAACCCTAGATCTAGCACTTTCCAGTTCTTCCAAAGGTAATGAGTGACTAAAACCAGAGAAACCGGAATATGAAAAGTTAATATATACCAGCCCAATGTCATCAAGCTAAAGAGGCAAAGTAGAGGAAATGGCCAAATCAATTAAGCCCAACGAAAACCGAATATTCATCGAATATAAAAGATACGCTTGTGTTTTGTATGTTAGATATAATGATGCACTATTTTATATTCACATAAAACACCTTATGACTTATAAAACTAGAAAATCATAAAGTGTCCTTGTAATTTTTGATCAATAAGATTAGACAGCCAACTTTAATCGGTCCGCCATATTAGTCTAGTTATTGTTCTCGATTTTTAACCACCTTCAAAAGTTAAACGTTTAACTTTGAAGGTGGTTAAAAGGTTCGAGAAAAATAACTAGACTAATACGGGTGGAGACCGGTTAAAAGGCTCGAGAACATGCTAAATCTTTATTGGCTCAAGTGGTATTGCAAATGACTCTTTATTAATTTTCTAGTTTTGTAAACGTTCGCAAAAGGTTGTCATTATGACTTATGACTTAGGTTGTGTTTCTTTTTTTCATATGGGGAAAGAATAGTGGGGTCCACATTTATAGAAAACGATTGTCGGACTTACTAATCACGCCACAAACGAACCTAATGACTGACGTACCGATTTAAAAAATTGATTCATGGAATTTAGAGAGAGAAAGTAGTTAATGCAATTGTACAAGTGATTTATGCATTAGGATATATTTAAGCTTGTTGTGAGGCCTAAATGAATAACCCACATCTATATTAGCCTCTTAATCTTATAGGCTAAGATTTTTTACCTAAGATATAGAGGAAGAAGGGAAAATTAAGGTCCTATTTAAAAGAAATATTATTAAACGTTATGTAACCCACTTCCTTAGCTAAGGGAAAAAGAAACACAACCTTGTGGTGTTTGTTTTTCATAAAGAGGATCTTAACAACCTCTTAATCGAACCGCTCGCACGCGGCCGACATTTTGGTCGCTCGACCGCTTTTTTTTCTCGCTCGGACGCTGCTCGTAAGAAGTAAGATCTTAATGGTCTAGACACGAGAGGGTGTCCAACGCTTTGCTTTCCTTCACGATACTGAAAAAAAAAACAAAAAATTTAGTACGAGCAAAGAAATGCAGCTCAAACACGAGTTTTTTTTTCCCGCTCAGATGCGGTCGATTCAGACATTTACGCCCACATTCAGATTCGGATGTGCGATTGATTTAGATTCATAACTCTTAAAAACAAACACCACCTCAGAGCGAATAAAATAGTGCATCATTGAAGACTACTATAATAAAGAAGTATGAGACATGGGTTTGGACTGGCCCCAAAGGTCCATGAACCAGGCTCATTTCAATTATATAACTGATCTTTGGTCCAAATAATAACTGACATTGGCCCATTGGGTCAGCGATGCGTGTTATAGTGAATGTTAGATAAGATAAAAAGAGATCATGATCCAAAAATTGAATGTAGAGTTAATATAGCATTGAAAGTTTTATATTAATTGCCATTAAATACGTTAGCATGACATTATTGCCAATTAAAACATTTTTCGAAATGGAATGCAATTATGGACCTTGATTGAGGCTGTTTTTTACATTTATCTATAGGTCATTTGGCTTGAGTGTAGACTTTGTCCATTTATCTAGTATATAGAAGAAAAAAAACCATTGGACCCTAAAAAGAACAACACATACAAATTTGTAAGAATTATAAGCATACCTTAAAAAGATAGCTAACTGAACAATTATTTAGCAAAAAGTATTTAACGTCTTTGTCATGTTATAAAACATGTCTTCTATAACCAACACAGTAATAATTTTTTTTTTTTTTTTTTTTTTTTTTTTTCAGTGATTTAAAAGCTGTTTGAGAATATAGATGGAGTAATATAGAAGCAATAGGTGTAACGTAGGATTTTGAGAAAACCGAAACTGACCGTTAAGTAAATGGTATTTTTAGAGATATAGAAGATCATTATATACAATAAAAATAGACATTTAGTTAACAATTTTAGCAAAAAATGTTGTGTTTGTGTTAGTTCTCCCAACTTGTATGAGTTCTTTGGTTCTCGTTTAACATTTTTGAAGATTTGGTTATCACTTGATATGTTTTGTTTCTTCACTAGAAAGAAACAATATTCACTCAAATAAACATTATGATATATAACTTATTTTTCCTTAAACCACGACTTAACCGGTAAACTGAACGTATGTGAGAGTCATATTACTGAAGCTTTGCCTATTTTCTTTCTTATGTATATTTATCACGAAACGGGAAGTCCTTTGGTTTTGTTGCACTTTGGTGCTAAGAATCATTGTTGTGGGCAACTTCTCTCTTTAAAGGGATAGATTCGTCCAAAATCCGACATGAAACACTTCAAGAACTATGTCAGTTTCTTACGGATATTATTCACAAGCATACATTCGTGTCTATTTTGGTCACATCTTTGGTAATTAATTGGTATGATTCTGGTGGTGTAAACGTGTAAACCTAATAAGTATTTATGCAAAATATGTTAAAATGTTACTAATAAAAATTTGTTACTCACCCTACTATATTCGTAAGTGGTCATAATTTCAATAAATCATCATAAGGACAAGGTAGCCCATTTTCTGGATTGACTACTCAAACCAAACCTTATATGATAAAGACACTACTATGCCAAAGTCCATCCACCCTGCCATTAAGGAATAAATACAGGTATACATATAATTTCATTTATAAAATAAAGGTCAAATCTAATCTTTTTTTACCATAACTCCAATTTCATTTTTGACATTTGAAAAGATTATAAAATATTTGTATTGCAAAGAAACTCATTTTGAGAATAGAGGATACTGCAAGACAAATGGCATGATAAATAATTATATATAAATATAGTAAATGATCATAACCCAAATTCCTCACCCGCTAGTGAATTCATTTCACAACACTCCAAATATATATATGTTAGTTAGATGTTTGTTTGTTTTCCGTATCTTTCCCGCGACATCATTATTCCTCGCATATAAAAAGACCTTCACAATCTTACCCACAAACACTTTATCAAAAGAAACGATTTTGATAAATAAAGTTTGTATTGATTGAAATAAAGGTTAAAGTTATAAAAATTTGAATCAAAATAAAATAAACATACTAAAATGTAAAACTAAAAACTCATAAAAATATATCAAAATGGATGTTGAATTAAAGAAGACAAAATTTTAAAAATATGATGAAATTAGATAATAAAAAATTAAACGAATTAAAAGATATTTAAATTTAAAAATAAATATGATTAATTAGTTAAGGTCGATACGTCACTCTATTATCGGAGACTCTTTATTTTATTGTTGTAGCCTCCTTTTGTTATTTTTAGTAGAAAGACATACGCCACCCAACGACGGAACTCCTTATCTTAATTTTTGTGAAGCCCACAACTTAAATGATTTATGGTTTTGTCAGGCACAATAAGAACGCACTTTCAACTTTGCTCCATTTTAAGACGCTGTCTTTTTTCGTCTCCACTTAACGTAACGTATTTTTGTGTTTTGTTCCATTTTAGTACGCCAAAGCACAAAGCTACCGTTAATAAATAAGTTTTAACGGTTAAATGTCTACGTGGTTTTTTTTTTCCACAAATTGTATTGTTTGACCGTAACTCAAAAAATCACACACACTAAACATTTCCCTTTTCAACATAAACCCTAACCCTAGTTTCATGTAAACAATCAATCAATTAATCACAATTGATCAATCAAAATGCGCTTAATGCTTAATTTCCATCATGATGGGACGTTCGCTCCATCACCTCTCATGTATCACGGCGAGACGATTCACAATAAAAGACTTGGAATTTGAAGGTATGACAATTATCAATGACAAAGCATCTAAAAGGCGCATGTATGTACCCAGCTAAAGGTATTTTCTTCTTGCTCCCCGGTAAAGAACCGAGTAATGGTTTAATTGAGATTAAAGATGATTCGCACTTAGCAAACCTGTATTGCTCTAGGTTTTAAGAATAAAAATTAATTGATATTTATATTGAACATCATGGGTATGACCTAAAGCATCGACTCATTCCTTATAGAAGAGGATGATGTTTGTCCGATGTTGGTGAGATGGAAGATATACAACCCTATGGTCTTTGTGATTTTGTAGAGAAGATGATGTAGTGATACAAAATAGGTCCATTAATGATCCTTTTTGAACAAATTATGCAATGGACTTTATAAGTGATTTTGGTGACAACTGATAGTGGTGGCGTAGCCAACCTAGTGGTCGGAGTTAGACATAGATAGTGATGATGAAGATGTAGACAAAAAGTATAAGATTGTTCCCGTGTAGTCTATCCCGAGTTTGACCCTAAACTTCCATGGAATGAAATGAAACCAACATTAGGTCTTAGGTTTCAACACCCGGATCACCTAAAAGAGCGTATGACCAATTATGGTGTGGCCAATGGATTCCGGCTTTGGTACAGAGAAATGATTATAGAAGTTTGATGGTTTTTGTGGTAGAGATGTTGCGTATGTAGTAGTGGTGGTCACAAACTTAGGAAAAGTCAATCACCAAGTAAGCAGAGTGAGTCATTAAAGAAAGGAAAGAAAAGTCCGAGACACCAACAAAGAAAGGAAAACCAAGTGTTCGAGACTAAGAAACCATCAAAGAAAAGAATAAAAGATCCGCAGCGTGACAAAAGATGGTTGCTCATTCAAAGCTTTGGGGCTTCGGCACAAGATGGAAGTCATTTCGATCAAGACATTGATTCCCAACATTGTTGCTCTAGAACTTTGACTTAGGGGCATTGGTGACATTTAAATGGATAGCCAGCAGCTTGCTCAAAAGTGATTCAGATCCTACTATTAGTTGTAGGAGTATCCAAGAACAAATAAAAAGAAGTATTTGATAAATGTTAGTGTGGGTCGTTGTAAAAGGGCAAAGCAAGGGCCTTATTTGATCATGAAGGTGGGCTCATAGAACATTATAGCAGATCGGGATTATAGGCAACAAATTTTGAACACCAATCCCGGTTCAACAACCCATCTTCAAGTAGATGAGCAAGACAATGGAAACATCCACTTCAAAAGGATGTATATCCGCTTTCAAGGCTATGAAAGATGGGTGGAGTCAAGGGTGTAGGAGAGTTATTGGACCGATGGATGTTTTCTCAAAGGCACATGCGAGAGTGAGTTGTTGTATTTATGGGTAGAGACGCTAACAACCAAATGTATCCCATAGCTTGGGTGTGGTCAATGTTGAGAACACGTATAATCGGGAATGGTTTTTGGCCCAGATTTGCGAGATCTCGCCTGGACCGGTCAGTACATGACTATCCTTTCGTATGGTCACAAGGTACCATTTCATTTAGGGCGGATGGTGCAGTTCAATCGATAAGGCATGGACGTGGAGGATGTTTTGAGAGAACCTTAGTCAGTATGTCTAGGGTCGATGTGTTGGTCTTTAAAACAATGTCTAGGGTCTTGTAATTTAGTAGACTTAAAAACAATATCTAGCATGTGTTTGTGTTAAGTGTGATGTGCACTAGAGTGCACTAGAATCTATAACTTTATCTTGGATAATGGACTTTATGTCCACAGATTTTCACTGAAGTAATGAATCCAAGATGTATGTATTACTTTTGTGTCTCTTGTTTGTCCCAACAAATTGTGGTGTGGTCCATGCGAGAAAAGAGTGCACCAAAATACCAATAATGTATGTGCCTTTATTGTCTCATGTGGTCCATGCGGTCAACATTAACACATTACAATAACTTTACAAAACTTTTCATTAACACATTACACCAAGTGCGATCAACATTACAAAGATCATTAACACATTACAAATATCGCTTAACTAGCAACAAGATAGCAGAATCATACACATTGCTACAACAAGCTTCCTATAAAACCAACACTTGATTTCATTTCTTTCAACTCCATTTGCGTAATCCAAAACTTGTTTCGTGATAGTTGACCTTTCAAAGTCAAAAGACATTTGTATTTCTCTTATTTTGCACTTGACTTCATCCATCTTGTTTTCATTAACTTTAACCTTTTCAAGAATTTGAAAACCTCTTGTTTGTAGTAGTCATTTGGTAGATCGTGATCCACCCAATCAAATGTTTTACACTTTGAACCCTACAAAATAAACACAACTAATCAAATACCCGCACCATTACAAAAATAAAAGTATAACTTACTTTATAGTAATTTATGCATCATAGGAATCGCCTCAATGGATGATTAATTGTTTTGAGGTTCAGAGAATCACCGGTTCTAGACATTCGCAATGGGTAGGTGGTGGATCACGACGGAATCGATTAGATGATGAGGAAGACATTTTAAGACTTTGGAAAGATTGGTTAGGTTAATTAGATGGTTAGGTTTAGGGTTTTTGTTTATTCTTGTGTGAAATATTCGGGGAAGAAGGTATAAGTGATGTGTTGGTCGATATTGTTAGTGGAATGCCTTCGTGGCATGTCCACGAGGATACAAAGGTTTGTAGCCGGTAAAAGAAAGTACCACGCACTCAAGGAAGACAAAACACAAAAGACGTTATATTAAGTGGAAAAAAAGACACGTACTAAAACCGAACAAAGTTGAAAGACGTTCATATGCATTTGACAAACCCATGATTTATATAGTAGTATAGATGTGGGTTTCGTAGATCGTAAAACCAACCTTTTTAAGCTGTTTTTCAATAATACATTTTAGGAGTCTGGTCAGTTTTAATATATAGGGAGTAGTTGTGTAGTTGATACTTGATAGTTTATATAAATTGCATGAATATATATTTTGTATTGCATGCATGTTATATGATAGTCACCGAAGATGCTTAGTCAAAGATTTTCTTTTTTCTTTCTTTCTAATTTTCATATAATAAATAAGAAGATTGACGACGCTTAACTCAGACGCTTAATAATACGCTTAAACATACGCACAAGATCTTATCGTGACAATGAAGTGACCCGCTTTACAAACCAATAATTTATCACACATCTATTAAGACACAATTAATACATATTTGCGCCCAAATCATTTTCCATTAAATAACTCACGACAAATTGGTTAATTAGTCCAAGTTTCGGCTACAAAAACCATCATTTTCAGCTTGTGATTTGATTAAAAATAGAAAGAAGAAGAAAAAATTATAGTGACGTACGTCCCTAACGACTGTCAAAAGAATGGAAATAATAATCACTAGAAAATATAGTAGTAGTATTTTTCATCTACCAATTTGTAACACTCAAGATGCGGTCGTCTCAAATCATGCTACCGTACACAATTTGAAAATAGGCCCTTTAACTATGTATTGTTTTTTGTTATTGATCAAATAACAATTCACTTATCTTATTTTACCTTAAATACTATCTTTTTCTTCTTCTTTTCTTCTTTAGATGTAACCATTGACTTCTAAAGTTCTAAAGTATTACTAGTACAGTAGTACACGTTATATGTAAGATGCTTTATATTTATTTCAAAAATATATTATAGATAAAACGTATTTTTAAGACATATTTTAATCGAAACATGCAGTTTTTTTGTGAGGGTTTAATTTTTTGAATTTTCTCATGAAATTTGAACCAAAAATATTGAATGTGGACAAGGGGTTAAATTGTTTTTTGAACATCAACAAGGGGTTAAATAGATACATATAATAACCACAAACGTTATATTAAAATATTAAAAATTAATAAAAGACAAATTAAGTTTCAAAGGGCCCACTCAAAACACTTTGGTTGTCTTCTCCGACGTAATGTAGATCTCATTTTCCTCCATTAAAGTTTAGTCTCAAGCTTTCTTTTCTCTTTTCATATAAATCTTCTATTTTTCATCCCAAATCATTTATTAACATCAATAAATCCTAAAAAAAACGTTCTTATACTCAAGCTGAAGCTTTTAAAATTTGAGGCCCCTAAAAAGTGGAGGCCCTGTGCGCTTGCACTTCCCGCACATGCTCAAATCCGGGCCTGCACTAAGACAACTCCCGATGGTCTCGTAGGTTTATAAATCGACGAGCATCGGTTTATAGACACCGATAGCACCACCTTATCGGTGCTGCCTAGATTTGGTGTTTTTCGGTTTGGCGACGAGCAAGAGGCAAAAAAGCTAGGCCCATTTGCTTTTTATTTTATAATCGTAATATTACTATTTGAAATTTTTGTTTCTTTATTTTCTTCTTTTCTCTTATCCTTTTACCTTTGTAAATACATCTATGTACCTTTTTTCTTCACATTTCTACAACTACAAAAATAGCTCTTATATTTTCACCATCTTTAAATACACTTCACTTAATTATTCAATAATTTTTTATAACAATCCCTAAAAAAAGCCCCTCTCAATCACAATCGAATTATTTCTTTCAAATTTTATTCAACATTCCCATGCCTTCACCCACCAATTCCTCATCCGCTTCTCACTCTGGCAATCCCTCACCAAACAATATGAGTCCGGAGTTCGGCGAATTCATACCACTTGTCAATCCTTATTCACAACCATTTTATCAACAAAAACACTATTGTCCGTTCCCGTCTCAATAATCCCGCGTAACCATACTCCGAGAATCAACAACACCCCAAAATCCAATCTCAATACCAAAATGTTGAAACACCACCCGATGCCGAAGTCGAAAAAGAAGGTGAAGACGAGGCGAATCTAAGCAAAAATAAAAACAAAAAACATTAAAAAAAAGAATTAGATAGTCTAATGAATAGTGCAAGATAATGTCAGAACGGTGGGTAGGCGCTTCTGAGATTTTTGTCCAAATAAATTCACAAACAGACGAATGTATTTAGGCTACCGTATGTGCGACATACAAAAAGTTGTTAGTTAAAAACGTAAAAAAAAAACAACTAACGAAAATTGGAACAAAATAGAAAAAGGCGTCAAGACATTCGAGGCCATATACAAAAAGTATGATACCCGTGACAAAGCGATGCCGAAGAAAAGTCGTTTCCGAAGCCGCCAATCGGCACTTCAAGCAATAAGTTAAAAGAAACTTCCTTTATTGGCATGTACTCAAAGATTACATGAAGTTGTGGTTTGAGTCTGGTGCCATGAGGCAGAAACGGTTATTTGACGACATCCCGAACCCAATAAATCTTGACGAAGACGAGACTCCAATCCACCCAAACCCGAACCCAAATAAGAAACGCTATTTCGAGATGACCCGGTTCGCCGACAACCAGGTCGTGACACTAGCCGTGTAATAATTCGCATTTTTAGGATTTCTATCCATTCTCAAATTTTTACTATTCACTTTTACTATTCATCCCGTAATTATTTTTTTTATTTTACTATCATGACAAGATAATTGATACTCGACAAGTCGGCCTGACGACATACGTTGAATCCACCCAAAACCAATTTCACAAAACTGCGTCTAATATTACTTTTAGTTTTAAACGACATTTAGACATCCCGATATGTCCACATGACATTGCAAACAAGAGAAATATGTGTTTTTCACATCTTACGACGATCTCAAGAGTTTTAGAATTTTACATTTTTTGATTTTACGCTTTACGCGATTAGCGCGTTTTAAGCTTACGGTTTTAGGTTTAAAGAACACATAACACCAACCAACACTAGACTAAGCCCGATCTAGATATTATAAACCTTTTAGGTTTATTATAATCATATTAGAAAAGTGCATTTTTCTTTTCTCATTTTTACGTAAACTTAGTACATTTTACGTTTTCCTCGTTTTAAACCTACGTTTTCAGATTTAACAGCGTTTACACGACCATTAAACTTATCACTCATTTTTATATGATAATAATGAGTATATTATGAGTTTAACCATTCTTACAAGTTTCATATTTTTAAGATACCCGGTTTTTATGTTTCGTGACTTTACGGCTTACAATTAGCGATTAACAGGACCAAAACTCACACCGTAAAAGCAAGATAATTATTTGAAACTCTTAACCTCCTCAAAATGACCATATTGTAGCATTTTTGGTGACTAAGTAGGACACATGGCATGGTTAGTATTGATCTTGGATGGATTGGTTACACATTTCAACCTTAAGACTTAAGTTTTCTTCATCTGATGACACATATAAAGACTTAGCTAGTAAGTATGATGAATCACCACCCTTGGCACCTCATTTGACTAAATAAAACTCATATAAATACCCCTCCCCTCCCTCTTGGTCGTTCATACCATCACCACACACAAAACACACTTCATTTTGCTAGTTACTTCAAGTTTTATTCAAGAAAGACAAGCTCCATATCAATTTCAAAGCTCTTGTTTAGCTTTGATTGATCGAAAGTCCTTGTTTCTTCCATCCTTTGGTGATCTTCCATCCACAAGAAGTGTTCTAGTAGAGACTTCAATTACCTTCTCAAGTTGTCACAAGTTGGTGTCAAGAGCTTGAAGAAGTTGGAAGCTAGAGATCCTAGTTCAATCAAAGCCCTAGTCCTTGTTCTTAACTTCTTTTCTTTATAAAGCCAAAAGTTGTAAGAATCCCTAACACACTCTCTTGCTCAACATCATTAGCATGTTTCTCATACTTCATCTATGCTATATATGCTCTTATACTTGATCATGATGTACACAAATCATTAAAACAAGTTATGAGAACTATATGTTAACTTATAATAGGTAAACAAGAAAACTAGTGACATATGTTGTGAAATACGACCAAAATAGTATAACCATGATATTAGACACTTACCTACTATTAAAAAGGATTTTACAAGGAAAACATAGTGATAACATCAAATAGTCCTGAATATTAAGTGTCAATTTCCCCCGATAATGCTCGTATTTTATATCATTTATATGGATTTACGCTTGTTTTCCTCTATATTTCACTTTCAGGTAAATTATGAGCATTGGAGTTAATGAGACGCGGATTTAGAGAGTTTATTGAAGATATATGATAGTATGCTCATTTTGAAGATATTACAACAGAACTCCCTCTCACAATACCGTAATGTAAGCGGCTCATAAAACCAACTAAACGGAAGATTACTACGAACTCCTCATAGGATTACGTCGAACTAATTAGGTCAAATGAGGTTTCAGGCACCGCAAGCTACGACGTAACTAATTCCTCACCACGGCGTAACCACGATATATTGAAGATACAACGTAACTCATTCCGATGTTACGCCAGAACCAACTTTTCCGAGCAAATTACTTAAGAATGGATGTTACGGCAGAACTCTCAACTTGTTACGCAGTAACCGTGATCCGCCTATAAATACCGCCCAAATTCTATCATTTCTAATCATCCACTTCACACACCAATTCGTGAGAACGTGAGTAGAAGGTCAAGGCAGATCTTAGGGAGCATACTTGAGCCATCTCCAAGGAGAAATCACTCCCCACGATAAGCATTAGCATTTTATCATTTCTTTACTTTCAAATCATGTATTTCGAATGTTAAACATTGAATCGATTGTTTTAGTTAATATGATGGCTACACCTCGGTGCTAGCCTAGTTATGATTCTTTAATTGTTTTGTTTATGTTTACATTGCTTCCGTGATAATTGTTTCTAGTGTATGCGCATAGTTTGTTGGTAGCTACTCTTGTTTGGTAGTTTTGAATGGCGGTAGTGCCTAGTTACTTAAGAGATATGACCAACCCACCCTAAGTAGTTAGACCGAGTGAGAAGGGTAAGAATTGACCAACCGACGACCCTTATTCGCTTGCGTGCGATTCGACCAACCGATCACCCACCGCTTTGATGAACTTAAGAAGTTAGGATGAGTGTTTAAGATGCTAGCGCCCGCACTCATTATTATGAATCTTGCATGTAGCGGTACTTAATGACTTGGCTTAGGGGACTAAAAACAACTGGACTTTCAAGGGGTCACCTAAGATCTCTGGTGGAAACCTTTGCTGATAGGTTAGGACGAACTAACCAAATGTTGTCCTAGCGTGTAGCAACTTGTAAATTTTCATAAGGTAAAATGACTATTTTACCCTTTTACTTCTTAAAAGTTGACTTTGACTTTTTACTATTTGACTTTTACCGTAACGTAGTGCTAGTACCAGAATCGGTAGTAACCGCACTTCCCAAGTTAAATAATTCAACTGCTTTTGAATTATTACACTCAACATTTTTGTTCACCTTGACTATAAATAATTATTTAAAGTTGTGACTTTAATAATTACGAAAGTTTAATCGTAAACTTTCCTCATGGTCAACACAAGACGCATCGATAAGTCTAGGTGTTCAAAATACTCTATTTTTATCAATAGTCATATTTTATATGAACTATTGTCACTTCGTTATTTTTACATGAATATTTTACTCATTACGAACACGGTGCTCAAACCTACGTTATTAGGTTTTAACAACATAGACGCATTCCAAATAGACTTATCATACTTTTAATATACCTAGTTAGAGTATATTGATAAGTTTTAACATTTTAGAAGTATTATATTTTATGTTACCCGGTTTTAAGTTTCGTGACTTAAGGGCTTAACGTTAGTAATTACTGGGACCAAACTACACTCCGTGGCTCGATATTATCACTAAACTAATAAATAAAACAAGATAATCACAAAATCTTATACATTCATCCACCATACGCCACGCCTACATTATGTCAAGTACACATGTCTTTTGCTAGTTATGTATCTATGCTTAATCACCAAGTAACTCACCTTTACATAACTTACTCACATACATATCTTCTTGGATAAGAATGTAAGCAAATATCTCTTTGGCTCTCCTATCCCACCGTACACCTTAAATCATCAAACCACCATGATCTTGATTTTCTAGCTACAAGTTTATATACAAAAGATGAAGACCATAATGAATTCTACCTAGACCAAGAGTAGTTTTGGTGATTCCAAGCTTGTAACAAGAGTTATTCAAGGTGTTTAGGGGCTGAGATAAATGGGTATTTACAAGGTTCACATAAAGATTTACAAGGCTTGGGATAAAGATTCAAGACAAGGGTGAAGATTAGAAAGGGTTTAGGATTGATTATTCTAGTAACTTGTCATCCTATCCTTTGTAAGATTTGAGTTTATTTTCATATTCATTCAATATGGCTGTAATAATATTTATTGGATGTAAATTTGATATAAGTAGTATTTGTAATATGGCTTGATTGATGTTGTACATGAAGTTTGTAACATGAAAAGAAGCTAAAACAAGCCTTAGGTGGGTTTTGTAAGTTGAAATCTGGAACAGGCCCAAAGATTGATTAAACTGATCATCTCAGTAAACTTTGAGGTTAATTCAATAAGATAAGCTTGTAGAGCTATGTCTTATGGTCGCTACGGGTGGCGCACCTCATAACTCATCCCGAGGAGTAAATGAGAGCCAAAATGGCAAAACATGTCAAAATCGCACACCAGACTTCATTTGGGAAAATCCCATGGTTCTGCTCATTTCTGGATGTCGACTCAGTTTTATGGAATGTAGCTAAGACATAAACTTGAATTTTGGCGTAAAGTCATGTCAAAACAAGTTGTAGAACTCAACTTATGGTCATTTTGGCAGGATCGAATGTACCAAACTTTCGCAATGAAATATAGGTAATTACTTGTTATTAGACAATTGATATAAGTAAAATTTGGACTTTGACTTGATTAAGCTTGAGAAGCTGTTAGAGGAAGTGAAAACTAAGGAGCGTTTGGTTGGGGCAATTTAGAGGATATTGGAGGCATTTGCATTTTAATTCTTTCAAATGTCTTGTTTGGTAACTCAAATGCAAGATTTGAAGAATTTACAATTCCTAATTGCCAAAATGGAGAGAATCGTAACGCCTCCAAAAAGTGAGGAATTTTAATTTACTTGAAAAAAATTATAAACTTTTTTTCTTATTGTTTTTTTATAAACTTTTAAATAGAATATTTATGAATTTTTTTTATAAATTTTTGTAAACTTTTTTATAGATTTTTATAAAGTTTTTTATAAATTTTTATAGATTTTTATTAACTTTTTTATAAATTTTTATAAACTTTTATAAATTTCTTATAAATTTTTATAAACTTTTATAAAACTTTTTTTATAATTTTTTTAATAAACTTTATAAATTTTTATAAACTTTTTAATAAATTTTTATAAACTTTTTCATAAATTATTTATAAACTTTTTTAAACTTTTTAAAATTTTTTATAAAATTTTCTTATAATTTTTTTATAAACTTTTAAATAGAATATTTATGAAATTTATATTAAAAAAATAAAAAAAATGTTTATAAATTTCACAACCAAACATGGAAGGTATTTTAAATTCGAATTTAAAATTCTCAAAAATTTAAATTTACTAGAATTTAAAATTCCGGAATTTCAAATTACCCCAACCAAACGCACCCTAAAGCTTGGGCTTTTGAATCACTTAAAAAGGACTTATGGTTAGAAAGTTATGGCTAAAAGAAGATGGCTAGATGAAAACTTGATATTGAGTCAAAAGCTTGCTGAAACGATTTTAAAATGTGATTTAAACCCTTTTCTGGTCCGAATCAGCAAAAGTATAAAACACGAAAGTTGCTCGGAATGAACTTTTCTACAATAACGCAGGAGCACATAAGCAAAAAGTGAACGAAAAATCATAAAAACAGCAAAAACTAAACGGACCTGTTGTTGTCTAGAAAACAACCATGGCTAAGAAACCTTAGTGTATTTTGATCCTTTGAGGCCGAAACGAAGCCAAGGTTAAGCCTAAGCCGTTTTCTTAAGGTCTTTAAACTTATACATAACCATAGTAATGACCTTGAATATCATCTCAAGTTGTTTAAACATAGTTGAGCCACACGGCTAGTTTGGGTTTGTTAACCCGAAAATTGTTTCAAAAACTTGGTCATTAGATGGAATTTTACTAGACATTGACAAACTATTTTTTTTGAAACCTTTATACACCACAATATCATAATATGACATGCCAATATTATTTTATCACAACACTTACACATGATAAATGTTTCACGACCCACAACTCATAACGCTATCATCACATAAGTCAATCAATAGTTTTGACTAAACACTACACATGTTTTATATAACATTTGTCTCACAAATACTTTACTTATAAATGACAAGTACAATAATAGTAAGGAATTTCATTATCATAAGAGGCCTCTTCGAGCGTCAGATTGACGAGTCGCTGGATTTACGATTTAAAGTGTCCTGGCTCCTCATACGCTCACTACACGACCTCTTGATTTTGATAGCCCGAACAATGGTACAAGGTTATTTATAAAGGGCTATAGGCCAAACAACACTTAGGGATACATCAACTTAAGATTTATGTACAACATCATAAGCCAACACACTACATATACTTGTACACTTATATCGTACACCATACTAAAACGCGAATACTATGCTTTCGTAGGTAATCGTTAAAGATCGTGATCTTATCATACTCTACCGTTGATAAACATTATATCGTTACACTTCGCCGACACATCGTGAGTTTCATAGCCCCGCCTTTTGTTTAACCTGTTTACAAACTCTTTGGGGAGATACATGCTACGCTTTCACTATATGCTAAAATGCTTTATTATGGACAATTAATTGTAAATCGAATGCCTTGATCAGATTATTGCAAACCACTAAGTTGTTTATGCCAAAAGTACCCAACATCATGGACCACTAATCACCGGGAGTGAGCGCAAATATTGTGGATAGGCCTATCGAATTGACGAACCCGTCATGTTATCGGAAATAACAAGGCGCACTATATTCGAGATTATCTAGGTATGGCAAAATACCCACCCGGCAAGTTATTTATCAGATATATCGTCCGTGATATATATACAACAATCATCAGAGTGCCATGAGCTAGAGCAATAATAACTTTCAAGAGATAATTGTACACATTGCAATTATACTACAAACTATATTGTCCACTATTGTTTTCAAACCTATGAGGTTTTTATCGCTTGTATTGACCGTTAAGCAATCTAACACACTATGGGCGAGCCCACTACTTTGATAAACTTGATATCTTGTGATCAACTATTTTGCTTACAAACCTATGAACTCACTCAACCTTTGTGTTGACACTTTTAGCATGTTATCTCGTGTTCGAAAGGAATTAATGGCATGGCATGTGAAGGCGCACGGAAAAACATTTTGAAGACAATGCATATATTATCATTCGAAAAACATTACAACTTTTATGTTGTACTTTTTATGATTGTACAAACTCAGGGACCGGTTTGTAAACTCGATATTTTAATCGAATGATAATTTATTTCAAAACGCCTCATTTAGAGTCGTCAGTAACTTGTGCTGTGAACTATGAAGTAATACCCCAGTGACACAATCTTCCGCTGCGATAATTTTGGGGGTGTTACATAGCGACCTTTACCCCCACTTGAAGCAATTGGAAGAAATTAAACGTGAACTTAACATGATAGAAAAATAACTAGGTTAGCACACTTCTCCTCTATTGATCACAACCCTCGCCTTTATTTGCTTTCTTTATTTTCTTATCTTTAGTTATTAATTAATCATTTCAACATTAAAATCAGAACACCTAGACTTAGTTAAAACCGCACATAGCTCTTGGGACGACCTCGGTTTTAGCGAATACTACACTACACACGATCGCACATCGCCTGCTAATGCATTAGGGTAGACCATAGGTATAACGAGACAATATAAATATTAAAATCCGTCAAGAAACTCGATCGAGTTTTTGGCGCCACGGGAGTTATATTAGGATTTTCATTAAGTCTTTCATTTTTATTTTATTTTAAATTTTCTCAATTTCACGATCTCTTTTCAAGTTTCGTGTACCATGGAAGTTGTTAACATTGATGACCTCATTCTTGAGGAATACTTGGCGCTCACAAGAGAAGAACAAGGGTCGGGCTCGTAAGACCGCGATTGAGCTAATGTCCGCTTTCGAGATTAAAGATCAATTTACGAGGAGCTTCACGCTAACCCTTTTTCGTGAAACAGTGACGAAGATGCGTGATGAGCACGCTGAGAATGTCTTGTACATCGCAAGCCTTTTCAACATTCCAAAGTGTGTCTCATGATGTCATATGCTAAGGGTGTTCCCTATGACTCTACCGGGGAGCAAGAAGATGGATCGAAGATTGCCCGTCGAGCGCTTAATACATGGGCTCTACTTAAAAATCACTTCATCCAAAGTTGTTGTCCTCCGTCAAAGATATCTAATTAGCTCATGAAGATCCATAATTTCAAGAAAGATGACGATGAAATGTTGTATCAAGCCTGGGATAGATATAACGATCTCCTCTACAAGTGTCCAACTCATGACCTGAACAGCCAGCAATACGTCAACATCTTTTACAAAGGTATCAACGTAACTACGAGAAAAATGCTGGACTACGAAGGACTGATCCCGAACATGAATCCTACTCTCGCCATTGAAGCAATCCAAAAAATGGCCGACCATTCCCAAAAATGGCACGATGGAGGAAGCAAAAGGAACCAAGGCGGAAATCTTGATGGAATTGCCGCCATCACTAGCAAAATTGAAAATCTTGGTCGAGATATGCTCAAGCTTAGAGAAAGTGTCCATGCCATCCAAGTAGGTTGCGAAAACTGCGGAAAAGGACATCTCACCAAAAATTGTCCTCACATTTACGAAGATGGCACAATCGAAGAAGCTAAATATGGAGAAAATCCACCGTTTTATAGGGAAAATCGGAATAGTAATGGCTATCGTGGAGAACCTGCTGGAAATTACAACCGCGGGCCTTATGGAGAAAAAGGCCCAACATTGAAGAGACCATAAACAAATTTCTGGAAACCTTAGCCCAAAGACAAAAGGAACAAGATGAATGGCTAAAGGAATTTCAGAAAAACACTAATAGAAGCCTCTCAAATCACGACACAACCCTAAAAAACCTTGAAACAATGGTGGAAAAGCTTAGTGGGAAGGTAAGGAAAAATAACACTAAACCAGAAGGGACAAAACCTATGATGGAATGCAAGGTCATCTTTTCTGATGAAGATTCAAAGTTACAAGTCAATTCTCCCACCAAAAATTCGGTTACGAGTGAAAATTCGGACGACAGTGTTCAGTTACGCCGTAACACTTCTGACAAGTTACGGCGTAACCATGGGTTAGAAAACGATTGTGGCATTATGAAGAAAGATACCGATGTGATGACAGGAGTGAGTTACGCCGTAACCAAATATCAGAGTTACGGCGTAATTGGGATACGTGGTCTGACAAATTTCTCGAGTTAGATGAATCAGGGACGCAGGTTATTAACGGATGGTCCAATGATATTAATTTATGCCCTCAATCTCTATCTAAAAAGAAGTATCACTGGTGTAAGAAAATTCCCGTAGCTAATGGGGAATGGTAAGATCTATGGGCTTCATGCGACCCTCGGAACGAAATTTGCGATGGAGGAATCGATAAGGATAGGGTCAAGGATAACAAATTCATGTGGCCTGCATATACTGATGAAGAAAGATTGGAAAATCTCTCATTTGAAGAAGAGGAGGAACCACCTATTAGGTACTGTTGCACCCTGATAATTATCACTGATGACGAGTCCACACGAGCATGGCCTACATGCAATCCTTTCCGCGAGTATTGCAACGGGGGTGGTAACATGAAAGACGAGGAATGGACATGCCCGCATGAGCTCGAAAGACATGATGTTAAGTTCGGGGATTTATCCTTCGATGATTGGTATGCAGTACAATTCGGGGATGCTAAAATTAACCCGAATCTGCTAATGAAGCTCAAGATTGATTATGAGGAGCATTGTCTACAGAAAAAGCCCATGAATGGTGATATCTACTGCATGGAGGATCCCTCAAGTGACACCAATGACGAGGTAACTCGAAGTCATTGGTGTGAGAAAATAAGGACACCTGGCAAAGTTTTTTGGGCATCTTGAAACCCGTATGATGATAAATGTAACAGAAGAAGCAGTATTAAGAGAGTTGGGGAAGATGAATTCTTTTAGACCTCAACAAATGATGCGGAAAGGACTAAATTACCTTGGTTAGATAATCTAGGCTTTGACAATTGGGTAAAAATCAAGTATGGGAAAGTTGATGCATTGACCAAGGAAAAGATCTGGAAGCGATGTATGAGTAAAGAAGACCCGAGCGAAGAATTTTTCAACGACATAAGTGAAGTAACGGATGAAGATATCAAGGATTCAACGAGAAATGAGAAAGAGTAATGCAAACGGGTACTAGTGGAAGATTTACTCGACGATGAATGGTTTAAAGGAACTGAGTCCGACGATGATGATATTGAAGGGATTTTGGATTACCTTGAACTACAAGGGGAAGATTGATTCACTGACCCTGACGATGAAGCATATGAGCAAAGAAGGTGCAAACTTCTTGGGATTCCATATAAGAGGCCGCTACCGATTGTAGCTGAAAAGTATGAGTTTACTAGATACCACTTGGGTCCGGACGAAAAGTTTTGCAAAATTCGGAAGATCGAGACTAAAGAATATCTCTGAATCGCTACAAATGTTGCCTGGGTCAGATATAATTTGATGAAGGATGTGGAGAAAGTTGGCCAAGTCCAAAGGCCACCATAAAGCCCCGAGGCTTTGAGTCTAACTTAAAGACTCGTAAATAAAGAAAAGTGCTCTTCGGAGACAACCCGAATTATCCCTTTCATTTTTTTATTTCCATTTCGTTAGGTTTTGTGTTTTAACCATTTTGCAGAAAACGGAGAAAAGTTGATGTAGCATCACGATCTGGGACCTGATTCGTCTACGCTACAACAGAACTCATTCTTATGGTTACGCCGTAACATACTTTTTGCAGTAGTTCCTCTCAAGAGCATTACCAATTATGGCGTAATCCCATGCAATGGTTATGCCGTAGCTACAGTCCTGTAGCGCCTGCCAGGTTTTTCTTTAATTATGGCGTAACTCCTTATAAGAGTTACGACGTAACTATCCTCTGTAACACTTCTTTCTTTTTAAAACAATAAACTTGTATTAGTTTTAAATGAACTTTGCGGTATGTTTTTGTAAGCTCACGAGATTACACTCGCCCACTTGAGACACCAAGTGGTTTAAAAGGCTTGTTGCAAAGGCTAAATGCAACCGTGATTCCTACGAAAGTGAGTTAGGTTTCTTTTTCATTTTTCTTTTCTTTTTAGAATTATGCTTGTCAAGAGTGTGATTTCGTGATGAAGTTTGCTCGTGGATGCTTATGCGAAGGCACGATTCTTTTCGTGAGCCTTCTTTCTTTTGGAGCAAATTTAGGGAAGTTCTCGCCTAATTCTACTTTTCTTTTCACCTTTATTTAACGCTTAGTACAAAAGGGACTTTGTACATTTCAAGTGGGGGACGGGAGTAGAATTGTCTCTTGAACTTTATTTTGCCCGCGTTTTTCTAGTTTATTTTGAAAAATTGAGCCATTTTTAAAATTTTGACATGTTTTTCTTAACCTAACTAGATTAGACCTTAGCCGAGCACATTATAACCCTTGATATTATATGGTGAGATTAGCCTTATCCGTTTCTAAAATTTTACCCCAAATTCACCAAATTATGAGTGTGCCGGTAGCTTGTAAACTTTAGAACTTGGCATTTACATCATTTCGTGACCATAGACGAGGTATGTTGAGTTAGCTCGATGTATTTGGACTTTTCAGTTTAAGAAGACAGTATTATAGGATTATCACCCAAATAGCCTATCATTGTGTGTCTATCGACTAGTCACCTCGACTTCTCGACCCCCATGTTAAACCCTTTGTTGCACTCACCTTTAGTGCAATATACCCCTAGATACACCCATCTGAGCCATTCATTTCATTTTGTTCACCCAACATATTATTTCGTTTCACCATTACACCTTAGCCTACCCTGTAGTCTTTATTTGTAATTGGAAAGTCATTATTTGCCTAAGTTCAAGGTTCAAGTGGAAAGGTTTGGGAATCACGCTTTCTTCGACGACATACTCTTACAGATCATTGAAGACCCCCCAATTTCTCATTGTTCATCTCAAGTGGGGATGTTATGTTTAATGTTATGTTTGTTAAAAAAAAAAAAAAAAAAAAAAAAAAAAATGTCATTCAAAAAAATAAAAAGTAAATAAAATAATAATAATAATAATAATTGTTATTTATTTGATTGTAAAGTGCGGTTATAAGTACTATTGTTATGAGCTTACTATAGATTTAGTATCGAGGAGGCCACCCGGTCACATTTGAATAATGGAGTTGGTAATGTGCCCATCATGACGCCCTCTAATGGCACATCTACCGTATTATCATGATCCGCTTAACTTCAAAACTTGAACTTTGGATGAACAGTAGTGGTGATGACTTGGTTATAGATTTAGACTATCGCTTGATTTTATTTACACCAATTTTATCCCATGTCTTATCCTACCCTTAGTCATGAAGCGTGTCTAGGTGATGCAACGAGCAATCTTTGGTGTATTGGCATGGATTTGGTCATGTATCATTGATTTTGTCCACTTCACCGTGACATGTTAGTAATGTCAAATCACCCTTAACCTTTGTCGTGTCTACCCATATTGCCTTCGAGAATTGTTTAGCCCTTAACTCTAGTGGTGGAGATCTGTGTAACCGCCAAGCTTATGATAGAATACATGATATGACAGTGCGATGAGTGATCACCCCGAAATTTACACTTAGAATAGTTGAGAGATTTGAGTGTTTTGTTCCCATTTCATGAGGTGTTCGGCTTTGTTTTATTCTAGCATAAGGGATTTGTAAACTTATATTTTTCAGGTAATTAGAGATATCTTTTTAAGAATCTATCTAATAAGGTCTATTTGAGGGCAAGTAGAGCTCAAGTGGTGGGATATTTGATAACATCAAATAATCTTGAATATTAAGTGTCAATTTCCCCCAATAATGCTCGTATCTTTAAATTATTATATGGATTTACGCTTGTTTTCCTCTATATTTCACTTTCAGGTAAATTACGAGCATTGGAGCTAATGAGACGCGGATTTGGAGAGTTTATTGAAGATATATGATAGTATGCTCATTTTGAAGATGTTACGGCGTAACTCCTCTCACATTACGCCGTAATGTATGCGTGGCTCATAAAACCAACTAAACCAAGATTACTACAGAACTCCCTCATAGAATTACGTCAGAATCGATTAGGTCAAATGAGGTTCTCATCACCGCAAGCTACGACATAACTAATTCCTCAATTACGGCTTAACCATGATTTATTGAAGATACGGCGAATCCATTCTCGATGTTACGTCAGAACTAGCTTTTCTAGAGCAAATTACGAAGAAATAGATGTTACGGCGTAACTCTCAACTTAAGTTACGTCGTAACCAGATCTGTCCTATAAATACCGCCCAAATTCCATCATTTCTAATCATCCACTTCACACACCAATTCAGAGAACGTGGGTAGAAGGTTGAACGCAGATCTTAGGGAGCATACGGAGCCATCTCCAAGGGAGAAATCACTCCCCTACGATAAGCATTAGCATTTTATCATTTCTTTACTTTCAATTCATGTATTTCGTAATGTTAAACATTGAATCGATTGTTTTAGTTAATATGAGCGGCTAAGCACCTCTGGCGCTAGCCTAGTCATGATTCCTTAATTGTTTTGTTTATGTTTACATTGCTTCCGTATAATTGTTTCTAGTGTATGCATGCATAGTTTGTTGGTAGCTACTCTTGTTTTGGTAGTTTTGAATGACTCAGTGCCTAGTTACTTAAGAGATATGATATGGACCCTAAGTAGTTAGACCGAGTGAGAAGGGTAAGAATTGACCAATGACGACCCTTCTTCGCCAGCGATTGACCAACCGATCACCTACCGCTTGGATGAACTTAAGAAGTTAGGGATGAGTGTTTAAGATGCTAGCGCCCGGCACTCATTAATATGAATCTTGCATGTAGCGGTACTTAATGACTTGGCATAGGGGACTAAAAACAACTGGACTTTCAAGGGGTCACCCAAGATCTCCGGTGGAAACCTTTGCTGATAGGTTAGGACGAACTGACCAAATGATGTCCTAGCGACCTTTACCCCCACTTGAAGCAATTGGAAGTAATTAAACGTGAACTTAACATGATAGGAAAAATAACTAGGTTAGCACACTTCTCCTTTATTGATCACAACCCTCGCCTTTATTTGCTTTCTTTATTTTCTTATCTTTAGTTATTAATTAATCATTTCAACATTAAAATCTGTGACACCTAGACTTAGTTAAAATCCGCACACATAGCTCTTGGGACGACCTCGGTTTTAGCGAATACTACACTACACACGACCGGCTACACTGCCCGTTAGTGCATTAGGGTAGACCATAGGTATAACGAGACAATATAAATATTAAAACCTGATCAGTAAAACCTGCATCACATAGCAATTTGAATCACCCAAAACGATTACACGAGTCAAAAGATACGACCAAAAGAAGTTAGCAAAACCAAAACCCCAAAACTTTCAAATTAAAACTATTAAGGGTCTGCCCTTTTTTTTCAAGGCCTTCTTGTCCGTTTTATCAAAAATTTAAAATACGAAAGTTGTCCGGAACGACCATTATCCTTGAAAAACTGAAACTTCCCTATATATATATATAGTCTCACGACTATAATTTTGTCACAACTAAAGGCAAACCATGAGGCCTAATGGCCTTAATCCGTGATCACATTCACGGATAAGGCCAATGCTGAGTTTCAAGACCATGGTAGCCGAGACCAAAGCCACGGCAAGGCCATGGCTAAAGCCTCAAAGCTTATTTACCCAAGACCGTTAACTAAGGTCTTAACCTTGGCAAATAAACACCAACCCAAACCAAACGACATAACTTTAGATACTTACATTATGAAATGATCATATTTATGAAATGACGAGAACTTATTACGGGAAACAACTAAACCTACTTTACAAACCGTATAACTATTTTGACATTTATGATATAAAAGCAAAACATATGTTTTACATACTAAAGTACAACAATAGTAGGGAACTTCATGTGAGGGGCCTCTTCGGGGTGAACGTACTGACGAGTTGTTGGATTTACGAATTAAATTGTCCTAGCTCCACGTATGTTTACTACATGACCTCTGGATTATGATGGCCCGAACGGTAGTACGTTATATATAAACTAAACACATATTCGCAAACTAAACCACTTCTATAAACAACATATACGAGTTATCAAGTGCTACATCATGATCAATATGAAGACGTATATAGACTTGTTGATACTTTCACATCATCATTCCAACAAACCTAAGACATTTCATCATACTCTAGGTTGCAAGTAAATTTTTCTCGGCTTATCCATCGTATTCATTAAGTACTAAACATCATCAAACTCACGGTGAGTTCATAGCCCCACTTTCTATTACTTAATTGTTTTACAAACTCTTGGGGGAGATACATGTTATTTTAAACATGAACACACAAATATTTGAACTGTATGCTTATCTGATTGTTTTATTGTCACTAAGTAACCATCATTGCCAAACATAAGGCCCCATATCATTAACCAGTTAATCACTATGGGTAGTGAGCGCGAATATTGTGAATAGGCCTATTGGGATTGACGAATCCCGTTTGTGTTGACCAAGTACGTTCAAACAAACGCACTATATTTGATAACAATAGGTATAATGGCAAATTACCTACAGGGGCGACAAACACGCTAATTTAGTTGGTACACATTAATGCTTTGGTTGCATGAGCTTAGTGAAAAAATAATTGTTTTGTTTTCAAACTATGAGTGTGATTCTATAGCTCACACTACGAATATATTGTGTTCAACAATCAAACTAAACTCTATGAATTCACCCAACCTTTGTGTTGACGATTTAAGCATGTTTATCTCAGGTCCATAATGAACGAGGTTGGCACGGAGGAGCACGGATAATCAAGAAGGCTATAAAGTTTATTATCATTTGAAAACCCATTTAATGTAATTTGTAAACCTTGAAACTACTGGGACCTTATTTTTGTAAACTCTGATATTTATATAATTCGAATGATAAATGTTTTAAACGGACTCCATTAGAGTTCGTTTTCTATTGTTATAACTGTTGTGCCATGAAGTAACACCCAATTTGAATTCCGTTGCATATCACAAAATTGGGGGTGTTACAGATTGGTATCAAAGCTATAGTTATAGAGAAACGGGTCTAATCGAGACCTAAACTATAATTACTTTTACAAACAAAGCATTTTATAGCCTTTCGCTCTCCGTGTCTTCCATTCTCCAGACGATTATGTGACGTTTAGGCATTTTAAGCTACACAAATATATTAGTATATTGATATATATACACTCAACATAATTTCAATCATAAACGAAGTACTAAACATATCTCCATATGCCTATTCTAAGGCAGTACGGCACAATCATATTTCCAAATCAGGTGTCTACTCGTGCATTTTAGGATTACGAAACTTCCACCAAGACATTCTAACTTATTACAATAGTCTTTCCTACTTCCTAGACATTGTAATTTATACAATGGTCTCATTTATTTTTTTAAACACTGTAAATGAAACAGTGGTCTCTATTACATCCTCGATAATCGTAAGTCCCACAAGTGGTCTCTATTACATCCTCGACATCAGTAAGTCCCACAAATGATCTCTATTACATCCTTGGAAATTGGTATGCATTTTTAAAATTTAATTATCTTTAATTTGGTATGCATTTTGATATATGAATCACAATTTTTTTTTCAACTTTTTAAGTGGATGTTGATTTTCTTGAAATTTTTGGCATTTTCGGCTTTAATTGTCTAGTTTAGAGACCGAATTATGCAAAAGTTACTACATGAAAGTTGTAGCTTTTTGGCCATTCTTTACCCAGGATTTTGAATCACTCAAATCCGATATGATATGAGTGAGATATCACACGTTAAAGATGACGTCTTAGTCGTATTTAGTGCACACAAAGTGTTTGATAAAATGCTTAAAAGAGATTTTTCTTTTAAAAGTACATTTAAATGCACTAATTGGTGTACCACAATACATCTTTTATTATTTTTAGTTTTTAATTAACTGATGAACAGACTAACTGATGAACAATAATCAACTGATGAATAATGTGACCATAACTGATGAATATTTTGATGAACAAGATTAACTGATGAACAACACTAACCGATGAATAATATTGTACATCAGTTTGTATTATTCATCAGTTTGAATTGTTCATCAGTGATAACTGATGAATAATGTGACCATAAGTGATGAACATTTCAATAAACAAGATTAACTGATGAATAATATTGTTCATCAGTTATTATTGTTCATCAGTGACAAACTGATTAACAACACTAACTGATTAACATAATAACTGATGAACAATACTTACCGATGAACAAAACGTACAATTTTTTTTTTTTAAATAACGATTAAAAACATTACTTTTTGAATCTTACATTAATAAAATGATGCGTTGTGGCACTAAAAATAGAGCATTTAATGCAATTTTAAACACACAAAAAAAATAATAATAAATAAATAATAATAATAAATAAAATAAAAAATCTAAAGTTAGACATTTCATCAAACACCACAAGAACAAATACGACTAAAATGCCATCTTTAACGCATTTATATCTTACTCATTTCATATCGAATTTGAGTGATTCAAAACCGTAAAGAGTGAACGAAAATCTATAACTTTCATGTTTTATGTATTTCACGATTCGACATTTTGAAGGTAAAAATAGGGGCGAAAATGCCCAAAAGATCAAGAAAATAAACATTCATTTGATATGTAAAAAAAAGTATTGAAATTTCTAACAAAAATAATACTAAATTAAAGATGATTAAATTTTATAAATTATGCTGAAATCGATTTTTTCTAAAAGTTTGTGATTTGTGAGTTATGTACGTTTGAAATTTGAGGGTGTAAAAGAACATTTTAGTCAAACTACTATAATATCCCTTTGACCAAAAATAATTAAAAATAAATAAAAAAAATAAAAAAGAAAACGACTAGATCTCATTAAACGATGGAGATTACTTTTTAAACTTTCCAAATTGATACACTTTTTAATAGATCTTATACCTTCCTCGAAAAGCTTTAGCTGCGAGAACTGTAAAAATGATGGAAAAAAACTCTCGCCAATTACGAATTTGTGGTGCTGAAATAACACAACTGACACAAAAATAAACACATCATAGTTGAGAGTGAGCTAATACTCGGTAACTTAATTAGGCATGCCTATAATTGTTGCTTTAACTATTAAATCATCTCACATGATTATTATCTCTAATTGTAGCAATTTTATCTCTTAAAATATCTATTTGAAGTCGTGACAAACAAAATGTGAGCTTGAACATGTAAATTTTAATCACAGCTCTATCTTTTTTTTATACCTAATTTAAGAAAATATTCATCTCTTCATAAACACGCTAAATGATAAGAAGTTAAGTATCGAACATGTACCCTACCCATGTTAAGTCTTTACTCGTGTTTGTATACTTGCAAATTAAATGGATGTTACCCTACCCATGTTAGGATAACCTTTTAAATAATAAAGTGGTATCTTATACACTAACGTTTGAAGAAACAACGTGTACACTTTATTTATAAAATCGATTATAATCACAATAAATAAATTAATGTAAAGCACATCCTCCTTTCACTAAATTAATAAACAAAAGTTAAAAAGGTGTAGAACTTTATTTAGATCATACTCTATCATAATAAATAATAAAAAGAAAGCAAGAAAGCGAGGAACGAGGCTCGTGTTAACACGATTCCTTAAAACAGGATTCGCCGTCTGCTTCCTGGTATAACGCTCAAAGTCGCTCAAAGTCATGCACACCTGACTAAACTTACTTGCCCGAAAGATCACCAAGCCTTGCGTGCTTTTCGATCGAAGGTTGCCGGAATACGTCTGCAGTGGAGCCGCGTGTCGTCTGTGAAAACCGAATGAGACATGAGTTCTATTTATATCGAAAACCTATCTTGTTCACCAAGACAAGATATTCTGCTCAATATAAACAGATATGATATATTCCATTTATTTAAATTGATTTCGTAAAACTTATTCTCGTAAGTTTAAATCAATTCTATAATTAGATGGACACAAAACTGAAACCGTTAATAAGGAAACGAATCGCCAAAGAAAAGATACGCACGATGCGAGGCTTTGAGTCGCATTCGTGTCCGCAGGTCGAGCTGGCTCGCATGAGTTCGTAAGCTTCAACTCATTTTGGCCCGTAAACTCGAATCAGACTCTCGCCACAAGACGTAGGTGTTGGAGTAAAACCAACAAATCATTTTGAAGGTTCATATCAAGATTTCTATATAAACACACCCCACTTCCTTTTCTAGGCGATGCGGGATGTGTTAATTTTCCCAAATTTTGTATTTCACGTGTCCCACTTTGAGACACGATATCTCATTCATATTAACTCCATTTGGACATACTTTAGCTCGCTATAAGCTCTCGTCGAGGAGAACTAAAGCTACCAAGAAATATAAATATATATAACATATACATATATTAAATAGTGTCCAAAATTTGCAAAACTCATTTTGCAAAATATTTTTCCAACAATCCCCACATGAATGGAAATCGGTCGAAAACACACGAAAGTTTCGTGAAATTTCATGTTAAGTCTTGCATAGGATAGGTAGGTGTAACCCTTGAACCTTCCTTGTGAGATGCACTTAGTCTCCTAGATCCGAGTAGACGCGATGTCCTTGAACTCATCATCCATTTACGTAGACGACATTACACTTCACACAAGACTCTCCCCGACAATGTCAAGTCCTCATAGTCGTGTTCGTTATGGTCATGAACACTAGCCTCGGTTCTCGCAAGAGCTCTTAGGAATTGCGCCCCACATTTCCTTCAAGCGACCCCACTTCTCTCTCACATAGGTGATTTCATCTTGAATCATTAAAACATATGTTTTGTGATTTCATCTTGAATCATTATGCTTTATGATTTCATCCCGAATCATTAAAGCCATATGTTTAACCTCTCAACAAGTCACATTTGTTATAGGAATGGACTAGGAAAGTTACAATATTTAGTAACTCCCCACATTGACGTGACTTCCCCACATTTCTATGATTAGGTTGTCCTATTGAACCCGTGATCTTGGGATCTCCAGTCAATCGGGTTAGGTTTTCCTTCATAGAAACTCATTCCTTCAAGGGCTTTAGTCCCATTCCTCTAGACGACTTACTTACTAACTCTCCGCTTAAGCCTTCGTAAGCGGATCCGCGATGTTATCCTTTGACTTCACATAGTCAATCGAGATAACTCCTGTTGAGAGTAGTTGTCGATCGAATTATGTCGACGACGGATATGTCCGGACTTTCCATTATACATTATGCTATGAGCTCGCCAATTGCCGATTGACTATCACAATGTATACTAATGGTCGTTACGGTTTAGGCCACCTTGGTATGTCCTCTACGAATTGACGTAGCTATTCCGCCTCTTGTCCGCATTTATCTAACGCGATAAATTCGATTCCATCGTGGACTTAGCTATAACCGTTTGCTTGGAAGACTTCCAAGATATAGCTGCCCTCCTAGTGTAAACACATATCCACTAGTCGATCTAGAATCCTTTATGTCGATATCCAATTTGCATCATCGTATCCTTCGATAATAATGGATATCGATCATAATGCGCCCATAATCGCGATCAGATCTCAAATAGTGAAGTACCTTAGTCATAGTCGCCCAATGTGCATAGCTTGGTTACTAGTATACCTACTTAGCTCGCTAACAAGATATGCTAAGTCGTCGGTACCGCTATTAGTACATTAACATGCCAATAATTCTTGAATACTCTAATTGGGCAACACCTAAGCCTCTATTTTAGATAGATGCTTATCGTGTCAATTGGAGTTCTAGCTAGCCGAATCCCCGCATTATGAGTATTAAGAATTTTGTCCACATAATGTGCTTGACTTAACACAAGTCCATTCTCGAGTTCGTATGATCTTTATTCCAAGGATCACATCACCAAACCCATATCCTTCATGTCAAACTTTGATTTCAACATGTCTTTAGTAGATTTGATCATCTTGTCGTTATCGCCAACGATAAGCATATCATCAACATATAAACACAAGATTACATATCCACTATTTGTGTCTTTGACATAAACACACTTGTCGATTCATTAATTTTGAATCCACTCTCTAGCATGGCGTGGTCAAATTTTTGATGCCATTGTTTGGGAGCTTGCTTTAAGCCATATAATGACTTAACAAGCCTACAAACTTTGTTCTCTTGTCCAGAGCCATGAAACCCTCAGTTGGTTCATGTAGATTTCTTCTTCTAAATCTCCGCTAGAAATGCCGCTTTCACATCCATTTGGTGAACTTCCAAATTTCTTAAAGCGGCAATAGCAAGTATCATCCTAATCGAGGTTATTCGCGAATAAAGAATATGTATCAAAGTAATCAAGACCTTCTCGTTGTCTCAAACTTTGATTACTAATCTTGCTTTATACTTGTCAATGGTGCCATCGGCTTTCATCTTCTTCTTGAAGATCCATTTATAGCCTAGTGGTTTACAACCGTGAGGTAAATCCACGAGCTCCCAAGTATGATTTTGTAAAATAGAATCTATTTCACTTTTAATGGCTTCTTTCCATTGAGGCCCTTTCGAGGAAGTAACCGCTTTCGGTATGAAGTAGGTTCATTTTCAACCATAAAGAAACAAAATCGGGTCCAAACGATTTCTGGTTCTTGCCCTTTGCTTCTTCTAGGTTCAACCTCTTCTTCCTCGCTTGATCTTGTCTCTCATCTTGAGATCATTATCATCTCGTTGTCTCTTATCTTGACAACTTCTTCATCTATTCTAGATGAACTTCCGCTTCTTCGTTAAACAAGGAAATATAGTTTCAAAGAATGAAGCATTCCTTGATTCCATTAAAGTACCCTTTGTATATCCGGATTTTTCGAATCATGTACAATGAAGCGATAAGCACCGCTATTCTTAGCATATCCGATGAATATACAATCCATGATTTAGGTCCAATCTTTTGGGCCTGGGAGTCAGTATAGCTACCTTTGCTAGACACCCCACACTCGTAAGTACCGATATGATGGCTTTCTTCCCATCCATAATTCATAAGGGTCTCTTCTTTTCCTTACGAGGTATCTTATTTAAAAGATAAGTAGCCGTTAAAATGGCTACCCCCACATGTCCCGGCTTAGACCGTAACTTATCAACATGGCATTAACCATTTCTTTCAAGGTACGGTTCTTCCTTTCGGCAATACTGCTCATTGAGGTGAATAGGAGCAAGTGAACTCGTGTCTAATTCCATGTTTCGCACATAGGTCACAAATGGAGACACATATTCACCTCCTCTATCACTGGATCACCTTGATTTTCTTACTAAGTTGATTCTCAACTTCGCTTTTGTATAGAACAAACTTGTCTATAGCTTCATCTTTACTTTTCAAGAAGTAAACATAGCAATACTTTGTACAATCATCAATAAACGTGATAAAGTACTTATTGCCACCTTTTGTGGGTAGTGATTTCAAATCACATATGTCGCTGTGTATCATATCAAGTGGTTCGGTTTTTCGCTCAACCGATTTGAAAGATGCTCTTGTAAGTTTGGCTTCAACACAAGTTTCACATTTATATTTTGAGTCAATATGGAAATTAGGTATGCAATTAAATTTAATCAAACGACGATCGAATTAAAATTTACATGTCCAAGACGGCCATGCCACATATTAGAAGACTCAATCAAGTAAGCGTAAGAATTCATTTTATTGATATCATTCTTAACAACCATTACATTGAGTTTAAACATACCATTCGTGGCATATCCCCTACCAACATAAACTTGATTCTTAGAAAGAACAAACTTATCGACTCAAAAACAAGACGAAAACCAAACTTGTTCAATTGCTAACTGACACAAGATTCTTGCGAATCTCTCGAACATACAAGACATTAGTCAACTTGAGCTCTTTCTGATGTCATCTTCAAGATTACATCTCCTTCGCCTTGATTTCAAAGTAGCTTGCAGAGTTGCCCATGTACGCCTTCTCTCCACTATCAACCGCCCGAAAGAGTGAAACATACTCTTATCAAGACACACACGACGGTAGCCCCAAGATCCACCCACCATTCCTCGTTGTTGGAACCTACCAGTTAACTTCGAGATCATGGCAATGACATCGACACCATAGCAATCATGTCCACATCTTCATTCACCATATTAGCCTGGCGTGGAGTCACCCGCTTCGACATCTTACAATTAGCAAGACGGTGACTGGTTGGTCACAATTGAAACACACCCTTGGAACTTCGTTTCACAATTGCGCCTTTAGGAGCAAGGTACTCGACTTCCCTTTGCCCTTCTTGTCATTCTTTCCTTTTCCTTTGCCTTTAGCTTTGACATTGGACTTTGAAGATGACGAAACATGCTCAACCATATTTGCCTTTGCGTAATCAGCGATACGTGTTTTTCTCGAGCCACTTGTTGTCCTGCTCAATACGAAGACGAACAACCAAGTCTTCAACACTCATCTCCTTTCGCTTATGCTTCGTGTAGTTCTTGAATTCTACCCACTGAGGTAACTTTTCAATAATAGCAAGAACTTGAAAAGTTTCACTCAAAGTCATTCCTCAAAGATGAATGTCGGTAGCAAAACCCGCAGATCTTGAACCCGACTCATCACATTCTTTGAATCATCCATCTTGTAATCCAAAAACGAGCTACCACGAACTTCTTTGTACCAAGATCTCGCTTTGTACTTATGCTCCAATGACTCCCATAATTTTTGGCGCCTTGGTCTTGCAAGACACGTTGTACAAAGAATCAACCAAACCATTCGTAACATAGTTGTGACACAAAAAATCAATGTTTCCATGCTTCCAAGGCTTGCTGATTAGAGGATTGACCTTCCGCAGGAGGTTCCACGTTAGTGGGTTCTCTTTAAGAACCGCGCAAGGTTCAAAGTAGTGAGATAGAAAACATCTAGGTTGCCACCTCTTGAAATTTCGCCCATTGAATTTCTCCGTTTCTCAAGATGATTAGCAATCGTGTTGGTAATCGGGCGCACCGCCACGCTCACGTGAGTAGTCACAGAGGGTAGTAGTGTTTGTCATCCCGAAAGATCAAACACAAACAATTAAACAAACTGCTTTAAATGGTATCTACTTGTACCAGATCCGATTCAACAAAACTCTAGCTTGGTTTTGATGGATCGAATAAATCGCTTAATAGAAACTCAATCTTGGTTTCATTATAAACCGATAATAAACCGCTTAAAAACGTTATAGATCCGTTAGACCCAATCAGATGTTAAATTTGTTTAATAGAAATTGATTTCCAAAGAAACTCAACAAGGTTTCGACGAAAACAATTTATAAAATGTTAAAATTAATCCGATTTTAACAAAGTGTTTTTAAATTCGTTAAACCGAACTGCTTTAAGACTGTGGGAAACGTGTACACTTTATTTATAAAATCGATTATAATCACAATAAATAAATTAATGTAAAGTAAAATGCAGATGTAAAGGTGTAGAAGCGTAAGATGACTCTATATAGTAAATAATCGAAAGCAGAAAACGAGGAACGAGGCTCGTTAACACGATTCCCTTAAAACAGATTCGCCGTCTGCTTCCTGTGGTACAACGCTCAAAGTCATGCACAAACCGGACTAAACTTACTTGCCCGAAAGATCACCAAGCCTTGCGTGTTTCGATCGAAGGTTGCCGGAATACGTCTCGCAGTGGAGCTGCGTTTCGTCTGTGAAAACCGAATGAGACATGGGTTCTATTTATATCGAAAACCTATCTTGTTCACCAAGACAAGATATTCGCTCAATATAAACAGATATGATATATTCCATTTATTTAAATTGATTTCAGAAACTTATTCTCGTAAGTTTAAATCAATTCTATAATTAGATGGACACAAAACTGAAACCGTTAATAAGGAAACGAATCGCCAAGAAAAGATACGCACGTATGCGAGGCTTCTGAGTCGATTCGTGTCCGCAGTCGCATGGGCTCGCATGAGTTCGAAGCTTCAACTCATTTTGGCCCGTAATCTCGAATCCCACTTCGCACAAGACGAGGTGTTGGAGTAAAACCAACAAATCATTTTGAAGGTTCATATCAAGATTTCTATATAAACACACTCCCACTTCCTTTTCTAGGCGATGTGGGATGTGTTAATTTTCCCAAATTTTGTATTTCACGTGTCCCACTTTGAGACACGATATCTCATTCATATTAACTCCATTTTGGACATACTTTAGCTCGCTATAAGCTCTCGTCGAAGAGAACTAAAGCTACCAAGAAATATAAATATATATAACATATACATATATTAAATAGTGTCCAAAATTTGCAAAACTCATTTTGCAAAATATTTTTCCAACAAGTTTTATAGTTTTTTGTAGGTTTTTCAGATCCGATCTTGATATTTCTTTTTAACGCGTGTTGATTTTTCCATTTTCGTTTAGTCTTTAGGATATTGTATGTAGTTTGCTATGCATGTTATGTTAAGGTTGTGTCTTCAAAGTGCATTTAACTTGCTTGCATGTACGTTTTTTTTTTCCTTTCTTTTGAGCTTAAACCGTTACTAACGTTGTTGTCATGACAAAAAAATGTTTTCCGTTAAGTATATGCCTGCCTCACCTATATCCATTTGCGTTTTCTTATTTTTTTTATCGACCTTTTTTTACTAACTGTGGCTGCGTTGTTCAAATATGAAATTCAAAAAAAAAGTTGTAATAAGACGAGTGGTTGTCCCACCTTTTCCAAGTAGTGTCATTAGTTGTTCGAATACTTTAGAAGAAACTGTTGGGGAAGGTTCGACGCTTCGTCCAAACGATCAGGAGGTCACTGTTATACCTGCTACTTCTGGTGTTGGTACATATGTGCCCATAATTGGTTCTAAGTGAATCGTTAATTGTAATTACAAAGACATGGAATGACTGATGCAGAGAGACAGGCAGTACAACAATTCTCCAAATGGTTACTCGACATTAGGGACGGGAAGTTGGGAACACAAGAACCAACTGATCCAGAAAATAAATCATGGACCCAAATCCCAAATACACATTGTCTACCATCCGATGAAATTGGCAAAGCACAGGTTATCAACTTCATATATGATGGGCAGATGCTACATCAACCGACAACACAAGCCTTTCATGAAAAGGCAATCGTTTTCCCAAGAACGAGACAACAGATTCAATAAACGATGAGGTGTTGCAACAAGTAGCCGGAACCAGCCATTTCTACACAAGCATAGACCAAGAAGTCCCTCGAACGAATGAAGGGGGCGCCTCTGAATTGCTATATTCGGTCGAGTACTTAAATTTAATCAATTCGAGTGGCCTACCCCCACACAAACTACAACTGAAAGTCGGGATACCTATAATGTTATTGCACAATTTGAATCCCATTGGCGGACTTTGTAATGGTACAAGGATGATTGTCACTCAATTACTGACTAAGGTGATCGAAGCAAAGATCATTACCGGTAAAAGGATGTCCTAGAGAGTTTTCATGCCTAGGATCATACTGATGCTGAAAGACGAGAAGTTACCTTTCATATTCAAACGCAAACAATTTTCGTTGAGAGTATCTTATGCCATGACAATTAACTGTCACACCCCCAAATTACCTGCTTTTGCCGAATGGAATACAGGGGATGACCGTCATAGTATCAAAGTTATGAGTTATATCGAACGACCTAAAGTGTCGCTTTGAAAATATCGTTTGATTAAGTAAAATAATCAGAGTTTACAAAACATAGGTCCCAAAAGATTTCCAATGTACCACAATGAGTTTGTTACAATCAAACGATAGTTAAGTGCATAAAATATATGTGAGACGCGTCGTCGCCGCGACTCTATGATAAGTCCACATGCATGTCATGAAGTGAATGCCTTAGATACCTGAGATAAAACATGCTAAAGTGTCAACACAATGGTTGGGTGAGTTCATAGAGGTTGTTTAGCGTGTAAAGCTTTTAAAGAACGTTCATGCAGCAAGGGCAAAGTTTTTGGTCATTGAGAATAGTCCACAAAGCAAAGGCATTGTAAATCCACTCAGTTCCAAGTTCCGCCCATACAAAACTTGCAACCTGTGTGTTCACAACCCACTGCCAAAAGTAGTATGTCTAGTAGTCAAGTATATGTTGTCATAATAGTTCACAATATAGCACCACGTAAATAATAATGTATGCCGTGCAAAGCCCTAGAATAAATAATCGCGTCCGTAACATAGTGAACGAGAGGTTGGCCGACCTCTAATAGCGCTATCCATACTACCTACTAATAGAGACTAACAATGCGAATGTACGAACGGTACATCATACAACTATTATATACAATTAAGAACACTCCGAACATGGGAGAATTTGCACGCTCCACCAATAAGGCGAGACTTGGTGTTGCTCCGTTCACATAGGGAGACTTGTTATTGCTCCGTTCACATAGGGAGACTTTTAGGTTGCTCCGAACAAGGGAGAATTTATGTCAAGGACGTACGGTCCATTAGGTTCAAACAAGTCATAACTTCATAACTAAGTTCGAGAGTTTAAGTCGAATTCAAAAGTTCAAAACAGTCAAAGAGCTCAAAACATATCAAAAGGTTCAAAATAGTCGAAGGGTTCAAAATCAAGTCAAACAAGTTCAAAATATATCAAAAGGGTCATTTACAAGTTAAAAGAGTTCAACTATATGTCAAAAGGCTCAAATAAAGTTCAAAGTGTTCAAATATATGTTAAAAGGTCCAAATCAATTTAAAAGAGTTCAAATATATATGTCGAAAGGTTCAAATAATAGTGTTCATAACATAGTGATCAATTTAGTTCGGGCATAATCTACTTACTAGCATAAGTAGTGAAACAAGAGTCATTTAAGTTCATATAAGTGTAAAGTAAAAGCAAGTAGTTGAGTATGTATCTCTCCCAAAGAGTTTATAAAACAATTAAACGAGTAAAAGTGGGGCTACGAACTCACATGATGCAATGATTATGATGAAAAAAGTAGGTAAACTGAAATGAGGTGTGATCTCTATCTGCAACCTAATATGAATGATATGTTCTAATGTAAGTCATGAAACAATGTCGTGCATGCAAATTCATATGATATCCATACCACTTGTACATTTTTGAAAATAAAGTTTATCGTCGAAATATACGTTTATGTCATCTCGTCATGTTATAAAATACTTTACAAGTACTTACGTTGAAACAACATCCTACAATAGCCGTTAAGTGATAAATCAAGAAATATAGTTTTTCGTCGCAAAATAATGTACTTTGATAATTCGTGAAAGTGGCTAAGTGGCCTCGAAAAGCTAGTCGTAAAATAGTGAATATCGAGTGTTAGGAAACAAACTCAATGATTTTAGAAAGCTTGTAACATTATCTAAAAGTCATAACACCGAACTTTATCCATACGAGTTCGATCATAAAGAAAATAATGGTGAAGTGAGGTAGTTGAGCTAAAATGTAGTTTATGGGTAGTTTTCGGAAAGTTTGAGTGGTCGATTTTACTCGTTAGAACTCCGTTTGAGGAACAATCGGTCATTTTGGAAAATAGGCCGGTGAACTAACTTTACTCGGAGATACCATTTTACCAAAACCAACTCGATCATTGAGAAAAACGGCTCCAAACATGGGTACCCGAAAAGACAGTTTCAACACTGAAATATTTTAGTAAAAGCTGATGGAAATAAGTAGTGAACGTCGGTTTTCAAATGCTTGTATCTCGGTCAATTTAAACTCGTTTTCTACGTTTTATATATCCTTGGTTTCTTGTTAATATATACTAATATATTTTTGATAAGTCGACTCCTCTAGTTTACGTTAAAAACTCGTTGTTGTCCTTAGAAAAACCCTTAACAGCATGTACATTTTCAGAAAATAGTTTTCGTCGTAAAACTTGAAACTAGCGCAACTTCTTCGTTATAAACCCGTTTTAACCCGTTCAAGCGGCTACGGTTTCGTTTTTAAATATATTTTCTGAATATCTATACCAAAATAATTCCCAGCCTACTGAAATTTCCAGATTTTACAAAACGTTACAGCCCTTAATTATATGTTGTCGAAAATGATTTTTCTAGTGTAATACTTGTTCTAAACCCTTCCAATCAACACCAAAACTATTCTAAACCTACCATACACCTTCTTAGGATGTCATGGGTTCCTAAAATTCATCAACAATGATAAGTTTCATGGGAATAATTATAGGATAGTTTAAACTAATAATAAGTAATAAAAACAAGTAAAAGTGGTATGAATCATAGAATACTTGCATGTTTTTGTACTAGAAGGATAAAAATAGATCAAGTATGATTATGAAAGAGTAGTAAAAATTATTTAGAACTTCCTTGAGTGATTAAAGAGTTTTTGGAACTAGAAACTTAATTAATCTTTAGGTTTTTATTTCAAAACCTTGAAATAGATTACTAAATGAACTAGAAAAATACTTGAGCTTGAAAAATTATGGATTCTTCTTTGTGTTCTTGCTTTGGTCGACCACCAACAAAGGAAGGAAAGAGTTTTCTTGCATCTACACCTTTTGATAAGTGTTTGTGTGTTTTTGTTTTGTATAATATTTGCATCTTTACAAATATCTACCAAATAAATGAGTATGTGTACTTTAATAATGTCAAGATTTTTAGAAAATGGGTGACTCATGGGGGAAGGTCGGCAAGAAGGTTTTGGGAAAAAGGGTGGTGCATTTTTGATGACTAATGGTATTTTAAGTTAAGTATAATATGTATTTAGTACATAAAATTAATTATTAAGTGTAAGGTTAGCTAGAAATAAATTTTAACGGAACCAAATAAAATATATCGAAGTCATAAAAATTATAAAAATACATTTCTCGCAAGTATTGAGTGAATAAATAATTATCGAGTTGAATTTACAAAAACCGTCGTAAATATATATATAACAATTTATATACAAAATAAATTCAAAACATCGGGTAAACTAATAATATAATTTTTATAGTCTTAAAATGGGTATAAAAATATATCAGGATAATTTTTGGAAGTGTCGGTTTAATTATTCAAAATAAATGATCGTACGATGGCGTTTATTTAATAAAAAAAATATACGTTAATGAAATATGCAAACCCATGCATGAACTAATATGAAAATGATGTTACTGAGGATATGTAGACTAACTCTAATCTATATGTAATGTTCTTAATGATGTTCTATGAATACGCAGCTTAACCCTCACGGTTACGCGAATTTGATACTCGTAAACCTAGTTTACGAAAAATGACGAATAAAAATCATGAATATAAATTTTTCTCCGGGAATGAATAGTGTTTTGGGAATAGTAAAATTTTGAAATAACCTCTCAAAATATCAAATCGACCTCAAAAACGATGAATAGTAACCAATGAATAGCAAATTCCCGAGATGAATAGTAAAAATTTCAAAGTTTGTAAAATGACATGAAGATGAGAATTGTGACATTAACAAAAGTCAATGACAGTCGTTGAAGAAAATCGGTGTGTACTTGCCGGAGCAAAGTTAGTCATGAAGGACTGACTTTGCAACGGGCCTGTTACATGAAGGACCAACTACGTAAAATATTTGTTGCTTTTTTTTAATATTTAAAAAAATAAAAATAAATAAAATAACAATCGTTAGTTAACGACCGTTAGTAGATAACGGCCATTAACTAACGACCGTTAGTACTGTAGCGAACACTGTTCGTTAGCCCATTCTTGACACCTCATTGGGTGTGAGAGCAACCAAAAGCAAATTGCCTGTAGAAATCCTGCTAAATATAGTTTAGGTAAATATATTTATATATTTAATAGAATGTAATTTTAAGGAAAAACATTGGGAGACCTAAAAGTCATGACTAATTTTGTGCCTAACTTATGTGTCATTATTTGATTGGATTGTAAAGAAGTGGGCTCGGTTAATACAACCAATGAATTATTGCCACACATATTTAGGCACAAAATTAGCCATAACTTTTATGTCTCCCAATCATTCCTCTAATTTTAGATAGTTTTCGGTGATCCTTTAATGGTGAAAATTGTTTTCATGCATAGCGTTAGATATTACTCTCATTACTCTCTTTAAAAGAATATAAAATACGAGTATTTTTCATGTTTTATATTATATTTACATTGACATGTTAGGAACTATGTATTAATTGTATTTATAAAAGTATATTGTTATATATATTGTGATTTTATCATAAAAAATTATGTATTTATGCAAACGATGATTACAAAGTATGCATTAAACTATGAGATTATTTTTAGCTTTTTTTTTTGAACATTTAATGGATATCCAATGACCCGACTTATCAAATGGATACGGATTAGGGACGGAGCTTGAACAATATTATTGGAGGGGCTGAAATATAGTCGTAATAATTTTGAGGGGGTCAAACCTATAATTATTTACATTTATACTATTATTTTAGAAATTATATACAAAACTACAAAAAATAATGCTTAGTGGTCCTAGATTTGGGGGGGCCACAACCCTCTCTTGCCCCTAAGAAGCTTCGTCCATGATACGGATATAGATGGAAGAAACGACCTTAAATGGATATAAACATAGATATTGAAAAATAAATAGATATGAATGTGGATATAAGCATACCTAGGGGTGTGTATGTAACACCCCCGAAAATCTTAATGACAGCGGAAGACTAATTCGGGTGTTACTTGAATGGAGATCATAGTCAGTAATTATAGAAAACGACTCGAAAGAGACGTTTTATTAAAATAGTTATCATTCATCGAAAACTCATTGTTTGTTACAAAATATTGTAAATAGATCAAGTGTTTTTCCCCAAAAGAAAGATCATGAGTTTGAAAGAAATGATAACTTTTATGTTTTACACCACCAAATAAGCCTTGCCATGCCCGCTCCGCACCTTGGTCATAATCTTCACCGATTACGAGATAACATGCTTAAAAAGGTCAACAAAATGTTGAGTGAAGTCCATAGGTTTAAAATAAGTTGAACACAAGTATACGATCATGATCATTGTAAACTAACAATATCATAAGAAAAATATCATGATTATTATGCGCTAAGCTCATGAAACCAAGACTCAACCGCATACACGAATTACCGAAGTAACGAATATGCCCCAAAGGAGGTAATAGCCAATTACCTAAAGAAATTGATATAGTGCGCCCGGTTATTTCTATAACCAAACGGGTTCGTTATTCCCCATAGTACTATTCACGATATCTCACGCTCACTCGCGGTGACTAATGGTTCATGATCGGGGACTTGTGGCTAACAACTTAGGCAATACCAATAATCAAGAAGATCAAGCATTTATGAAAACCCTTGTGTTCTAGTTTAGAGCATGTATCTCCTCATGGGGTTTATAAAAATAAAGTAAAAGCGAGGCTATGAACTCACCTTGATAATAATGCACACGCACAAATAGATCAAGCACAATGTAGCGGAGGTTCCAACTCGAAACCTAAAATGATGAGATGGCGAATCTCAAGAATGAGCATTTTGTTCATGACCAAAATAATAGAGCATTGAATATTCTTATTCAATAGATCATTGGATTGTCCAATCCAATAGTGTGCGATCGTGATTAACGTTTAAGTTAATTTACATGCTACATTGCCTTAATTAATGATCCTCACTTACGCATAAGTGAAATGTTCCCCCGTTGTGATCTTAATAGATTTGTTGAGTATTTTAACGTGTTTGAATAAATTCCCCGTGTGTTTTACCGGATTTGACATATATATATAATTATAATCTTATAATATATATATAAGTAATACATTTACCGTTATCCGAAATAAAATACTCATAAGATCAAAATACTTGTTTTTACGAAGTTATTATGGGTTTATAAGTTTTTCTAAACTTTTCCCGAATTTACACTTTTTACCCTCGAGTTACAAAAAGTACAAGTTTAGTCCCTATACTATTAGAAAATGACACTTTGTACCCAAAATGTTATAGGCTCAAAGTTTTCAGTTTTGACACCTTTAGTCCCTCGGTAAAACTTGATTTTTACAAAGTTAACTTTTGTTACACTTTAAAACATTTACTTATTTAGTTATAATTTATTAGAAGTGGAGGGGTGAAATCTGCCAAACTGTGAAAGTTATAAAACAAAAAGAAATAAAAACGTCACGGTGGGATTCGAACTAGGACCTTTCGTCCAAATACACACGCGCCTACCAACCTGAGCTAGCGCTTGTTTTGTGTTTTATTTCACGTAATACCGTATATAATGTAAAGGTTTCGTGTTACAAATCCTAGTATGCATGCTACCGATTATGTCGAGACATGCATGGTATTCTATTCTTGTTTTCCATTTCTTCTTCTCTAATTAGTCATGCATTTGTGCCATGGTTTTCAAGTGACCAAAACAAGTTTTACTTAACCGAAACATGATTCATAATCAAGCAAACATGGCACGAGAGTTCGTTTCAAGTTATGATGTTAAGTTTCCTAATGAGTATAATGTAACACTAGACATCAAGCATGATATGAGTCGTATTGAAATAGGTTCGAGGAAAACTTACAATCACTCAAAAGAGTGGTGTGGGAACTCGGATGGGAAGAGACACGAGAAAGACACAACCGATAGTAACCCGAGTATTCACAACAACAAACCGTGTAACCTCCTAGTTTGCTAGTAACCCAATATTTCTTTTCTTCCTTTTCTCCTTGCTCGATGAATACAAGAGTAAGAGTGTGATGTGTTTGTGAGTTGTATAAGTTTAAGTGAAGAGAGTGTATACTTGTCGTGGGTTTTAAAGAGGTTCAAGTATGGCTTTATCAATTTTTAAGTCTTCTAGTCTTCCTAATCCTAGGCTTATAGTCACATGTTGTATTGAATTTGTTTATGTTTGTGTCTATGTTTCTTGGCGTGGGGTTGAGGGCAGCCAAAATGTAAGGCATGCAATGCCTAGTCAAGTCATTTGAAACATAGTATCCATTGGTTTTTAAAGTCAAGACTTAGTCAAAATACTTAGACCTATTATTAAACTTGTCTTAGGGTAGCTAATGTGTGTTCTTGTCTCCTTTTTACACATACATAAGGTTAAAGACCAAATGGTTACTTGGTCTTGTTTTTTTGGACGATGAAGCAAGGAAAACATGGAACATATTTTCACATATTACTAACTCCTATTGAAAATAAGTGTGTACTTGGGCTTGGTTTTGATCATGCTAGGCGAGGCCCAAAAAGGAAGAAATAAAAAATGGTGTTGGGCTAGATATACTATCCGCAAGGCCCAAAATAAAATATATAGCGTGGGCTTGGCCCGGTCGTGAGGCCCATTTATGTGTCGGGTTCGAGTGGTGAAAAGTCCAATGAGTTCCGAGGCCCAATACTAATTTTATATATCTTTGTTATTTTAAATTGTAATTTTACAAATTTTACGTATTCGATACGTATTTTAAGATTATCGGGATAGTGGGAAATTTATTTAGATCACAACGGTATATTTATGAGCGCTCGAGTTGCGTTGATCATGCATGTGCCAAATGATATGCAAATGTGATGTTCGAAAATTTCATGACGAAATAGATCGTGATCAATTCTTGATTAAAGCGTTAAGTACATTGAAATTTTCCGGAGCTTACAAGACCTACCCTTAAGAGAACCGCGTCCATGGTTAAACTCATGATTTGTCATGGGTGATCTAGATGAGCAGTGGGGATACTTGAACGCATTATATCCTCGCGCTCCCGGTGAACTCGCACTCGTTTCTTATGGTTCCATCGAACTTTAACGATAGGAATGCGGCTTTGCTTAAGCCTTTTAACTTCTCTGTCCATGATCTCGACTGGTTCTTCGACAAAACTAAGTTTGTCATTGAGCTGGATGTCCTTGAGTGGTACGACTAGAGTTTCATCCGAAAGACACTTTTTAAGATTTGAGACATGGAACGTATCATGTACTCGGCTAAGTTCTTCGGGAAGATCAAGTTTATATGCCACTGGACCAATTCTTTGAAGAATTTTGAATGGTCCGACGTATCGAGGTTTGAGCTTTCCTCGTTTTCCAAATCTGACCATCCCTTTCCGTGGTGATACTTTAAGCATTACACGGTCTCCGACTTGAATTCCATTGGTTTTCTTGAACATCTGCGTAGCTCTTTTGTCTATCTCGATTTGTTTGCAATCTTTGCCGAATTTGCATTATCTTTTCGGTTGTCTCTTGGACAATTTCGGAACTGTAAGTTGTACTTCTCCAACTTCCGCCCAAAGAAATTGGCGATCGGCATTTTCTTCCATAGAGTGCTTCAAAAGGAGACTTTAATCTTTGGCGTGATAACTGTTGTTGTAAGAGAATTCACCGAGGTAAGTGCTTATCCCATCCTTTTCCGAATCAATCACACATGCTCTTAGCATGTCTTCCGAGTTTGGATCGTTCTTTCACTTTGTCCATCTGTTTGAGGATGGTACGCGGTACTCATATCTAAGTTGGTACCCATGGCTTTTGAAGCGTTTGCCAAAATCTTGAGGTGAATCGGCTATCACGATCGGATATGATAGAGATTGGTACACCGTGACGAGAAACAATCTCTTTGATGTACGGTCTAGCGAGTGTAATCATCTCGTCGTTCTCCTTGATTGGCAAGAAATGAGCGGACTTTGTAAGACGGTCTACAATAACCCAAATGGTGTCAAAACCATTAGAAGTTTTGGCAACTTCGTGATAAAGTCCATTGTGATTCTTTCCCATTTCCACACGGGAAGTTACGGTTGAGTTAGCAATCCGGATGGCTTTTGATGTTCGACTTTAACTTTCAAGCATGTCAAACATTCTTGGCGTATCTGCGATATCGCCTTCATATTAGGCCACCAAGACAAAAGCTTTAGATCTTGATACATCTTGTTGGGACCGGGATGTATGGAATACTTTGATTTATGTGATTCATGCATGATGAGCTCTCGGATACCTCCAAAGAGTGGAATCCACGATTTTTGAAACATAGCGTTCCGTCCGATCTCTTCACAAATCCATTCTCATTCTCCGGCATGCCATAAATCTTCTCATTCGGCCTATTTTCTTCCTTAAGGGCTTCGATTTGAGCTTCAAGAATTTTCGATGGTAGTGGTGAATTGATTACCATTCCCAATGATCTCACTCTAAGTGGCTTAGGGCGATCTTTTACGCTTCAAAGCATCGGCAACAACATTTGCCTTTCCGGATGGTAACGGATCTCATGATCATAATCACTAAGCAATTCGAGCCGGCGACGTTGACGATATTCAATTCCTTTGATCTAAGATGTGTTGAAGACTTTTGTGATCGGTGTACACTATACACTTAGTTCCGCATGATAATGTCTCCATAATTTGAGTGCAAATACCACGGCGCCAAGTTCTAGATCGTGAGTAGTATAATTCTTCTCATGAGTTTTGAGTTGTCGTGACGCATAAGCAATCACTTTGTTCCTTTGCATGAGAACGGCGCCTAAACCCATGTGTGAAGCATCACAATATACTACAAAATCTTGGCTCCTTCCGGTAGTGCCAAGATAGGTGCTTCGCAAAGCTTGTTCTTCGTGAGTTGAAAAGTCGATTCTTGATCGTCTCCCATTCGAATTTCTTCGTTTTCGGGTTAACTCGGTCGATGGTTTAGCTATTTTCGAGAAACCTTGATGAATCTTCGATAATAACCAAGAAGTCCTAAGAATTGGCCAATTTCGATTGGGATTAGTGGGTACCGCCGGTTCTTATGATTCAATCTTTGCGGGATCCACATGGATTCCTTCTTGTCGATCACATGACCAAGAAATTGGACTGTCTCAATCCAAAAATCACACTTGGAAAACTTTGCGTACAATTTTTCATCCTTGAGTAACTTCGTGCGGTCTTCAAATGTTCCGCATGTTCTTCTTTATTACGAGTATATAAGAATATCGTCGATGAACACAATGACGAATTTATCCAGATATGGTTTGAGACTCTATTCATGAGGTCCATAATACAAGCGAGTGCATTAGTTAAACCGAATGGCATTACTTGGAATTCATAATGGCCATATCGAGTTCTAAATGCGGTCTTGGGTATATCTTCTTCTCTTACCCGAATCGATGATATCCGGATCTTAAATCAATCTTGAGTATACACTCGAGCCTTGTAATTGATCAAATAGATCATCGATTCTTGGTAAGGGATAGCGGTTTTGATTGTGAGCTTGTTCAATTCTCTATAATCGATACACATCCGAATGATCCATCTTTCTTCTTAACGAATAATCTGGAGCTCCCATGGTGAGGAACTTGGTCTAATGAATCCTTTCTCGGATAGCTCTTCTAGTTGTTTGGATAACTCTTGCATTTACGAGGCGCTAAACGATACGGTGCTCGTGCTACAGGAGTAGCTCCGTGAATAAGATCGATTTGAAATTCGACTTGTCGGCGGTGGAAGTCCGGTAAATCTTCCGGAAATACCTCGAAAATTCCTTGATTACGGTACATCTTCTAGTCGTTTCTCTTCCGACTTCTTTTCCGTTACTTGAGCTAAGAAGGCATAACATCCTTTTCCATGTACTTTATTGATTTCATACAGGATATGATACTTAAGTACTTTCTACTTTGATCTCCTTGGATGACTAAGGTTTCACCATTGATCGGGATATGAACGGTTTTTTCGTCACAAACAATCCTAGCACGGTGTTTGGACAACCAATCCATGCCAATTACGACATCGAAACTTCCAAGTTTGATTGGCAAAAGATCTATGAGGAGCGAATGATCTTGTAATAGAATAGGACAATTACGGATTACGGTGTTGGTTCCTATTATTTTCCCATCGGCAAGTTCTATCTCATAAGTTGTATCTAAGGCGGTTGGGGATATTTCGAGTAATGGTGCAAAAGTAGTAGATACAAAACTCTTATCGGCTCGAGAATCAAACAAGATTTTTGTAGAATGATTGTTAAGAGAATACGTACCCGTCACAATGTCGGGGTTCAATGGTGTATCTCCATCTCCTAGCATGTACACTCTTGCGCGCATTGTTTGTTTGAACGACATTTAACTTTGGGCATTGACTTTTGAAATGACCGTGTTCTCCACATCCATAGCAGATTCATGTGTGTCATGAGTGTTGCCTCTTCCGTGGTTTCTACAATGTTTACCTTGATGACCTACCTTGTTGCACTTATCGCACTTCACGGTACAAGGTCGAATGGTGCATCAAACATCGGTTACACGGGGATGTGGTCCTACATACCCTTTTCCAAATGGGTGCAAGATAAGCCCTGCGGCTTCTTGCCTTCGGTTTTGCCGATTGTGGTGTTGATTTGTTGTGGTGATATTGATTGTTGTTGTTCGATTGTTGTTGTTGGATCGATAGTGGTTGGAATTTGAGGTTTTCCGATCATCAAACTTTCTTTTGTTGTCACTTGAGCCTTGTGCATTTGCAAGCTTTAGTATTGGTTCCATAAGGCGGTGGGATACAATGACAACTTCTTCTTCAGTTTTGGCTTGAGCGATGACATCTCCTTCGATGCTTGAGGTAAACCTCCGATCATAGCTTCCAAAATTTTTTCATTGGTGGGAAGCAGATGAGGACATAGAGCTCTCGGCTCGTGGAATCTCTTGAAGTATGTCTTGAGATCATTACCTTTAGCGACCAAGTGGTAATACTCATCTTCGAGTTTCTTGATCTCGGTCCTCCTGCACATCTTGTTTCATTAGCGATTGTTTCAGATCGACCATGAAATCTTACAAGCTTCTTCCATTCCAATTGGTTGAGCATGGCCTTTCCACCAAGATAACGCATCTTCTAACAAAGTTCCAGTTGCAAACTTGACTTTGCAATCATTTGTGCGATCACTTAGCGTAAATCTGATCTCGGTCCTCTCAAACCAATGAAGTAAACCAATAGCACCTTGATGCCCTTGAAGAATGTAAACTGCGGTTCATGAACTCTTTGTAATTACACTTGCGAGTTAAAGTGGACTCACTTTGATTTGTTGGAGTGTTAGTTGCATTTGAGTTTGCCATTTCAAGAAGGCGTGCGACACGCGACACGATTCTCTTCAAGAATGCGAGCGACTTGACCTCGCGTCGCTTGAGCGACACGCTCGACTTGACCTCTCGAGCAATTCGGGCGTTCTCGACTTCTCTTGCAATTTCGACTTGCCTTGCAATTTCGACTTCAGCGCCTCTTGGGCAATTCGTTCACTTCAATGCGTTCGACCGGCTCTAGCGATGTCGACAACATGTTGAGCTATAGCGCGCTAACACTTTCGGCGACCATTTACGAATAGTGCGGGAGTGATGGTGGATGAGGTAGCTTTCTTCTTGACCATTTTCTAAAATTTTCAAGAATAAATACCAAGGTTAAGAAATTATCGATCGATGATAAAATTGATTTCATATTATACATTTCATAATAGTCCAGATTACCACTTTAAATTAATGATATGATATGAATATGATTTTCTCAACAAATCATAATATATATATATATATATATATATATATATATAATATATATATATAAGGACATAAGGATTGGTTCAACGTACATCACCGAGGAATAATAACATAACATTAGAATAATAGAAATACAACCATGGAATACATCGTTACATAGTTTGTTCACAACCATAAGTTACATCATCATAATACTTGTTCCAAGGTTACAAACCAAAAAAAGATACAAGCCTTAATGCCTCATATGGCGGCTTTATGATACATACTAAGATAAAGATGACTAGGATCTACGCATCTCCCGATGCGCCATCCCGACGACGACGGATCTCCTCGACCATAGCTGTCAAGTCTCGAATCTGCTGCTCACGGGCTCGATCTCTCGCCTCGAGGTCATCAATCCTCTCCTCCAGAATAGCAGTGTGAGCATGAGCAGATGCAAGCTCGTGATGTAGGACTCTCTCTCGACCCAAAGCAGTCTCTCTCAAAGTGCTAGCATCACGAATAGTAGTCTCCAATCTCCGAGTCAATTGGTTAACGGCCTCTCTTGCCTCCACAATCTGAGTACTCATCATATCAAACACAATCTCTATGGAGTAGCGACCTACCACGAGGTTCTCAACTTCTTCCTCCAAGCTCTCTATCCTCACTAGTGGAATCTCATCATAATGTGCCATGAGCTCATTCAGCTGATCTTCGTGCCTGATAAGTCTTGTAGCCAACGGAGGAATAGTGTGGTGTCTGGGTTCACCGTGCAATGTATATTGGAGCTGGTGCGAGAGTCGAGCTTTCTCCAAGCTCAAAGGAACTAGGTGCTCCTCGTCTTCTCTCCAACGTCGAGTAAAGGTATCAAGAACGACCATCTTCTAGCACCGGATTTCTTCCTTGGCCCGCCTCGTTGTCCACTTGAGTAGGCTTTTCGGGATCGAGATAGTGATGGTGGATAGCACTTGATGCAGAGCGGTAAAATTGGCTCACTAAAAGTGTCCAAAGGAGGTGATCTTTGTAGGTGGTGATGAAGCAGAGCAGTGAGTAGTCGATGGTAGAACACGATGAAGTGGCGGTGGTGGTGAAGTAGCGATGGGTGGAGCAGCGGTGAAACCGGTGATGATCGACGGTGGTGGACCGAGGCGGTGATGATGGTGGTGGCATCACATGAGTCATGGTGATGGGTCGACACGCTTCCTAGCGGTGCGTTTGAAGGTCTTACCATTAGGATGCAATCTATAGGGTACTCCAAACGGCTCGGGTTCATGAGGCTTAAGAACACGAATCCTACGTCGGCGACGACGGATAGCTCAGGCGAGATGATCCGAAGAATCGATGAAGGTAGTCGGTGTTCTCGATGACTTGGATGATTCATCATCCACAAGAACATCTGAAGCGGTAGCCATTGTTTGCGACTCATAGTCTTGATCTAGGGTCATGGAAGCAAAAGCATTGTACTCTTGAGGATGATCGGTCATATTTGGGCGATGGGAGTTCGGGCAACCTCACCTTCCTCAAAGGTTCGATTTCATCCAAAACAAGAAATTGGTATGACAGATCGGGATGGTGGCATAGTGACGATCGTAGAGGACATGGTGTCATCCATCTCGGTGTCCGAGGACGGGACAATGGGTGGGATGCGACATGGAATCTGTAACAACCCATAAATTAATGTAAGTAAATGCCAAATAATATAATTATTTTAGTTAGCTAAGCAAATCTCCATGCCTAACTTAAAATGAATGCCATTTACTTATGATCTAGTGATGCATCAATCCTAATGCATAGAGCGGTCACGGAAGGGCGTAAAGCGGTGGTGTAAAATAGTCCGTTTAAAAGTGCGGTTATAGTCCAAATGATTTTGAAAAACTCTTTGGTTCTCTATAACCTTGGCTCGATGCCAATCAGTAACACCCGAAAATCTTAATGACGGAAGACTAATTCGGTGTTACTTGAATGGAGATCATAGTCGATAATTATAGAAAACGACTCGAAAGAGGCGTTTTATTAAAATAGTTATCATTCATCGAAAACTCATTGTTTGTTACAAAATATTGTAAATAGATCAAGTGTTTTCCCCAAAAGAAAGATCATGAGTTTGAAAGAAATGATAACTTTTATGTTTTACACCACCAAATAAGCCTTGCCATGCCCGTTCCGCACCTTGGTCATAATCTTCACCGATTACACGAGATAACATGCTTAAAAGGTCAACAAAATGTTGAGTGAAGTCCATAGGTTTAAAATAAGTTGAACACAAGTATACGATCATGATCATTGTAAACTAACAATATCATAAGAAAAATATCATGATTATTATGCGCTAAGCTCATGAAACCAAGACTGTTGCATACACCGAATTACCGGTGTGCGTAAATATGCCCCAAAGGAGGTAATAGCCAATTACCTAAAGAAATTCGATATAGTGCGCCGGTTATTTCTCTATAACCGAACGGGTTCGTTATTCCCCATAGTACTATTCACGATATCTACGTTCACTCGCGGTGACTAATGGTTCATGATCGGGGACTTGTGGCTAACAACTTAGGCAATACCAATAATCAAGAAGATCAAGCATTTATGAAAAACCCTTGTGTTCTAGTTTAGAGCATGTATCTCCTCATGGGTTTATAAAAATAAAGTAAAAGCGAGGCTATGAACTCACCTTGATAATAATGCACACGCACAAATAGATCAAGCACAATGTAGCGGAGGTTCCAACTCGAAACCTAAAATGATGAGATGGCGAATCTCAGTAATGAGCATTTTGGTTCGCGACCAAAATAATAGAGCATTGAATATTCTTATTCAATAGATCATTGGATTGTCCAATCCAATAGTGTGCGATCGTGATTAACGTTTAAGTTAATTTACATGCTACATTGCCTTAATTAATGATCCTCACTTACGCATAAGTGAAATGTTCCCCCGTTGTGATCTTAATAGATTTGTTGAGTATTTTAACGTGTTTGAATAAATTCCCCGTGTGTTTTACCGGATTTGACATATATATATAATTATAATCTTATAATATATATATAAGTAATACATTTACCGTTATCCGAAATAAAATACTCATAAGATCAAAATACTTGTTTTTACGAAGTTATTATGGGTTTATAAGTTTTTCTAAACTTTTCCCGAATTTACACTTTTTACCCTCGAGTTACAAAAATACAAGTTTAGTCCCTATACTATTAGAAAATGACACTTTGTACCCAAAATGTTATAGGCTCAAAGTTTTCAGTTTTGACACCTTTAGTCCCTCGGTAAAACTTGATTTTTACAAAGTTAACTTTGTTACACTTTAAAACATTTACTTATTTAGTTATAATTTATTAGAAGTGGAGGGTGAAATCACAATGGCTGTGAAAGTTATAAAACAAAAGAAATAAAAACGTCACAGGTGGGATTCGAACTAGGGACCTTTCGTCCAAATACACACGCGCCTACCAACTGAGCTAGCGCTTGTTTTGTGTTTTATTTCTACGTAATACCGTATATAATGTAAAGGTTTCTGTGTTACAAATCCTAGTATGCATGCTACTGATTATGTCGAGACATGCATGGTATTCTATTCTTGTTTTCCATTTCTTCTTCTCTAATTAGTCATGCATTTGTGCCATGGTTTTCAAGTGACCAAAAACAAGTTTTACTTAACCGAAACATGATTCATAATCAAGCAAACATGGCACGAGAGTTCGTTTCAAGTTATGATGTTAAGTTTCCTAATGAGTATAATGTAATACTAGACATCAAGCATGATATGAGTCGTATTGAAATAGGTTCGAGGAAAACTTACAATCACTCAAAAGAGTGGTGTGGGAACTCGGATGGGAAGAGACACGAGAAAGACACAACCGATAGTAACCCGAGTATTCACAACAACAAACCCGTGTAACCTCCTAGTTTGCTAGTAACCCAATATTTCTTTTCTTCCTTTTTCTCCTTGCTCGACAGAATACAAGAGTAAGAGTGTGATGTGTTTGTGAGTTGTATAAGTTTAAGTGAAGAGAGTGTATACTTGTCGTGGGTTTTAAAGAGGTTCAAGTATGGCTTTATCAATTTTTAAGTCTTCTAGTCTTCCTAATCCTAGGCTTATAGTCACATGTTGTATTGAATTTGTTTATGTTTGTGTCTATGTTTCTTGGCGTGGGGTTGAGGGCAGCCAAAATGTAAGGCATGCAATGCCTAGTCAAGTCATTTGAAACATAGTATCCATTGGTTTTTAAAGTCAAGACTTAGTCAAAATACTTAGACCTATTATTAAACTTGTCTTAGGGTAGCTAATGTGTGTTCTTGTCTCCTTTTTTTACACATACACGCAAGGTTAAAGACCAAATGGTTACTTGGTCTTGTTTTTTTTTTGGACGTACAGAAGCAAGGAAAACATGGAACATATTTTCACATATTACTAACTCCTATTGAAAATAAGTGTGTACTTGGGCTTGGGTTTTGATCATGCTAGGCGAGGCCCAAAAAGGGAAGAAATAAAAAAAATGGTGTTGGGCTAGATATACTATCCGGCAAGGCCCAAAATAAAATATATAGCGTGGGCTTGGCCCGGTCGTGAGGCCCATTTATGTGTCGGGTTCGAGTGGTGAAAAGTCCAATGAGTTCCGAGGCCCAATACAATTTTATATATCTTTGTTATTTTTAAATTGTAATTTTACAAATTTTACGTATTAATTACGTATTTTAAGATTATCGGGATAGTGGGAAATTTATTTAGATCACAACGGTATATTTATGAACGCCATTGCGTTGATCATGCATATGCCAAATGATATGCAAATGTGATGTTCGAAAATTTCATGACGAAATAGATCGTGTTAAATTCTTGATTAAAGCGTTAAGTACATTGAAATTTTAGGGAGCTTACATGTAACATCCTCAATTTCGTGAGTAGCGAATTCAAACTGATTGTTATTCAACGGTATGACAGCTATAACACCTAGGGGTGTGTAACACCCCAATTTTGTGAATGCAGCAAAATTCAAACTGTGTAGGATATTGGGTTTCACATACACATCAAACCATAACACAAAGTGGGCGTATAAAGGTGAGTTCTAGAGAGAGAAAGTTAGAGGTTTAGGGAACTTAGTGAGAGAAAGAAAGATCTTATTATGAGCTCCACTCTCTACCTTGGAAGGTAGAGAGTATTTATAGTCTTACAATAAACGCCACACGTGTGGATCGGGCATACGGTGGGTAAAGACCGTCCGTCCTCCACGGTGTTACTTAACTAAATACTACTTAAATTAAAATAACTACAACTACGAGCTTTAACGATTACATATAGTTGAGGTGACCGACTCTTTAATACCGAATTTCTAATTCCTAACAATCTCCCACAAGGAGGTCACCTCAAACATATACTAAAATTACATTGAATACAAACCGATATTACATTAACAATTGTTCTTGCATTCTTGATGTAGTACTTTGCTCAAGCTCGTAGTCATTGATTCCACTCATTGCATGTTTGGATAATCCAAGTGGAGGTCTTTCTTGATCCACGTGATAATAATTTTAAGCCGACTTTGAGATCATCACTAACAAAATCTCCGAGACATCCATTGTGGTGTTGGTATTATGTGATGTTGTGACTTTCGGACCGACATGCTCACATTACGGATCATGATATCTTCTCATCGAGTAGCGAAGCTTTCGTTGATTCATGATATTGGCGCAGTGAAAGGTAAGCACAGGTGAAAATATCGAGTCATTGATGCACTTATCATGATTTCTTTTGAGATGAATGTGTAGTGTGAGCATGCGGCTATGGATTGACCGCTTCATTACGATCACCGCAAGCGTCGGGTGTACCGCATAAAAAGCAGTTAGCAATAAAGCGCACGAAAGTGTCTTTGATCACTTCGTTGAATTGAGGTACACGCCCACGGTTCCCAGTTGATCAAGACAAGCACTTTTGTGATCAAGTATAATTTGAAGAATTTCCTTGATGAGTTCGCGAGACTCTAGTGATTCTCAAACCGGAACATCTCAAAGAAGACAACACGGAGTGAGTGAACCGTGAATAGAAATTCAGCGATTGATGAAAAGAGATTTGAATGACAATCGTGTATTGCTCAATAGAAATTGTTTTTGCAATACAACGAAGGTTTTAATGAAAATCAATTATCAATCATAAAACACCTTTTGATTTGAAATATTAGTACACGGTCATTGTGCTAAAGAAAGAGTTTTTAAGCACAATGACCGGTTTTTCAAAGGTATCCGTCAATCCATAACTCGAACCGTGATTGATTCAAAAGATTGAATCGCCCATTGTTTCATTCGGTTGTCACATGGTTGATCTATTGAATAGATCTCACATGCCACCACGAGGAGCTTGTTTGATGTTGGCTCGGAGGGCTTTCCATCTTCATTGTGAATATGTTTGCATATCACTCGGATGTTACAGCAATACCACAAGGATAATGCATAGGACTCAAGATATAATATCTCTTTCCACATTGTGTGAAGCAGAGAGTCTTCATTGAAAGTGTCCTAATGAGATTTATTGATGATCTCGTGGCTCTAGACTCAATTAGTGCATATTTGGATCACTGTATCGGAGACTAGGGAGAGGTCTCCTTCTTCAATATCAACAATCTCTAAGAGAAAGTCGATAGATAATGTAGGTTCCCGTGAGAATGAAACAAGCCCTTTTAAGAGGAACTTGAGTGGTTTGGGAAGAATGAAGTGCAGATCGTCACCGGGTCCATGACGTCTTGTCTTCAATACGGTGTTACCTTGGTAACCTTGATAGTAAATGAATTGAACCGGTTTACGCCTAAGGTTGAATCAATGGAGGGCTATTTGTTTTCACCCTTTCTCATTCAATTCTTTTTAATTCTTCAACCCCCGGTGCTTACCGATAATTCATAGCTAGAACCTTGTTGGGTTTATTCAAGTACTAGCTCGATCTCGATCCGCACTCTTCCCATATCTCATTTTCTCCTTTTATCATCATACCTAAGAACTCTACCCTAACTAGAAGATAGTCCATGGGTAAATCCTCCGGTTCGGCGGATCATGGGAACAAATACCTAACCTTATCATCCTTATATCACCGTACATAAAGTAAATTTGGTCGGTCTATTTGGTATTGTTCATCGCCATTTGAACCAATTGAAAACCATTTGAAAATCAATCCGAGATACTTGTGATATATTATAAAGACATTTTGTACCGAATTGTTTTTGATATTTTTAGAACAAGTGCTCCCCTCAACATGTGCATCAAATGTTTGAAATCGTTTTGCACACGGAGGCAAGAGGAAGAATTAACTTCTTTGATTACCATTTTATAAAAGATATCAACCTCACTTCACGATCAAATCAAGTAGATAAAGCATTTTTGGAAAGGATGAGATTTTCATAATTTTCTCCCCTCAATATGTGCCTCGAGATTTGAAAAGAGTTTTGCACATACTAGAGGAACGCACATTGAGATAAGTGATCACGTTTCAAATCATAGGTTTAAGATAGATGCTCCTTTCAACATTTGCATGGAAAATTTGAAATCGTTTGTCTCATGTGGGAAGGAGAGCTTGTACAACATTATAAAACCATTTACCGAATTATCGGTTTAAACCAATTTAAATCACACATTCTCCCGATCACAATTATCAAATCATTTGAGATTTGTGATCTCTTATAGATTAAATTGATTTTGAAAGCTTTTGAGGAGAATTGTGACTTGATTATGAAAGCGTTTTAACTGATAAGGATCGGATTTTAAAACTTTAAACTCCATTGATAAAACATGCATGAATATCTTTTGAAAAACAATTGAATGACAAATAACTTTTTAATTTAATTGAAATCATTCTCCCCCTCAATCAATGACATAGGTTGTTGATTGAGAGATAGATATTTTGACAAATAAATTCAGATGATTATCAAAAATAGAGTCCGAGTTATTTTTTTCAAAGCAGTTAGTTTTCAGCAGATAAATGTTTATAGAATCAGAGCATGGAATTTTGAAAACATGATAATGTATGGCTCTGTTCTTTCTTTGAAAAGGAGTTCTTGCGACATGACAATAAACCATTATTTCACTTTCTCCCAAAAATATTTTTGATTTTTGATTTTTCGATTTTTTTTTTTTTTTTTTTTATAAACATTCGAACAACATCTAAAGTCCCGTGTCATTCTTTGAATGACAGCACAAAGACCGTAGATATTATCGAATCGAGAAAAGCATGACAAAAAGACAATATTTTTTTTTTGAAATTTTCAAGATTTTCAATTTTTTATGGATTTTTGAAAGTTTTATATTTTTCTATTTGATTTTTGAAGGTTTTATAATTTTGTATTTTGTTTTCGAAAAAATATTTACAAGGAGATAAATTAGTTTAAGAGCATGATGAAATGAGTATCGAGATAAGGATATCATTCAAAGACGTTGTAGAAGAAGGAAATCAACATCTCTTAAACTTTAACCACCAAAGCATTCGAGGCTTTTAAGAAAATCGTAAATCGAACATGAGCCTTCTAAATGAGAATCTTTGGTAGCTTCCCCAAAACCGACAATCTTGAATTAAGACCATTTCCCAAGAAGTAGAATGTGAAGAAAAACGACCTCATTGAATGAAGCTCAAAGAACCCAAAGAATCATGAAAACACCAAGTAACAAGTTGAACCGGTGATCCTTTCTGCGGTTATCAAACTCGAGATACATGATTAAGCCCGATCACATGAACCTGTTGTGCATCCCGATGTAAACATCATTCTGCGGATTTGTGCTATATTTTGTTCACCAAATATATCAACATCTTTAATTCACCAAATGCATTCTAGTTATCTTACATATAACCAATCAGCCCATAATGTACACATGTACCCAACCAGAGTGGAGACTATGACATCCAAGTAACATGTTGAATCACTGATTATCTCTACGGATATCAACTCCAGAATAACTGAATAAATGTCTTCTACGGATAACATGTAGAAGCTGATCTGGAAGATTTACTAAAAATGTCTTCTAGAGGATGAGGAAGTCATTTTTCCTTAATGTTCATGTGGTTGATTTATAGCGTGCACAATGAGAGGAACAATAATCCGTGAAGATTTGGCAAAGGAATACCAAAGAGTGGATCATTATTCATGAACAATAATCCGTGAAGATTTGGCAAGGGAATACCAAAGAGCGGATCATTATTGAGAGTGCAACTACAATATCATGATAGTCATTATCAACGCCTTTTGAAGTAGCGGAGATAAGGTTTCTTGAGAGTTACGAGAAGTACTTCTTAGATGGTGAACTAGTTGAGTCGGTGAAACTAGAGCATGAGCTTTTGTCGGATGATCAACATCCGTTAGAGGTTGGAAGTACTCATCAAACATATCTTTGAAAACAATGAATCCCAAACAATGAATCCCATTTATCCTTAGTAATTGAAGCATTAGGTGTTGGAGGAGTGTCATCAAAAATCAAGCAATGAATCATTGCTAAAGAATATGAGTAAGTATAATTGGGGATTAAATTTTGGCTTTTCAATCTCCCCAATTAGTGCTCTCCCTAAGCGATGAAGATTTTCAAGTGTTCTTCTCGGCCGGGATTAAGAAGAAGTCTTTAGATCATCAAATGCAATTGTCTTTAGTCTTCTAATCATGTAGCTTTCAAATGTAGATTAGGCTGTAGACTCAACCTTCTTCAAGATTATCCGAATGGGGAAATAGCAGTTAACATCTTCTTCACACCAAAGGCATTCAGTTAACTTGTAAATAGCAAATCCCTTAATTCAAATCCTCCGGTCAAACAAGAACATAAAGATGTTCATCAAAGAAATCATCCCAACAACTAGAAGCACTTTGTCATTTAATCATATCACCGTGTGAAGATGTCAACCAACGGCTCTTAGAAGAAACTACATGTGAAGATGATCCGATAAGAAGAATCTCGGTTCTTACATGGGTTAGAGCCGTTTGACCATATATTCTCAAATATCAGTCAACCATGCAAAAATTCACACTTCTTCTTCCCTCAAGAATTGCATACGAGATGCCATTCTTGATTAACCAAGTGATTATCATCCAAATGTATTCTATTCACACTTCTCCCCACAAAATTAGCACATGATGTCGCCATCTTCATTATATTGAGCAAGAGGAAAAAGAGTAATTATCGATGAGTCCGGTTCATTTGATGGTCAAGCGCATGGAAAAAGCATGAAGCATGTTGATGAAGAATGTCGATGAGAATGGTCATAAACATGAAGATTTCTCTTCTTAAGAAGATAAAGCGCATCAAGCGTACACCTTTCTTTTCTTTGAGGAACGGGCCTGAAGTGTTATCTGCGAGGCGCCATAATGATGAAGTACGAGGCTCGAGCCCGATGTGAGCAGGCGTCATTGATAAGAGCCGGTCATATGTTTAGAGCGCCGAATCCAAATACCAAGGGACGATTTGTACGACCGCTTTGGACAATGTATAAGAGATAATTGGAAACATTGGATCCCCACGTCTTGATGAGTTCCTTTGGTTAGCACAAACAATCTTTGAATCATGAAACCCTAGATGCAATGGCATTATCCCTAGAAGTCGAACTAGTAGAAGCATCGGACTTAGTCAAATGACATTTTGTGCTTAATGGGATTATTCTACCGGTTGGCTTCCAAACCTTATGATACTATTCTAGGCATAGTGGATCTAGGCGAGGGGTAAGGTTTGCCATTCGTTAATATTCGACTGTGGGCTTCCAATCGAAATCCTACATTTGTAAACACATTCCACAGTAGGTTTCGTGATTGCTTAATCTGCTTTGCTCTCCAAACTTTCTTAAATGGGCTATGAATCTTAGACCCGGAAATAACACATCACATTTAACATGATTACGGAAAATAAACATTTTTACATGTTTTGCAGACGACATGAGGCCTCGAATTAATTTGATAAGCTTAGAGCTAATACTAGAACTAACACGATTCTTTTGTTCAAATCAAACTTCTTGTCCCTATGGTGTTCTTTCACTTCCTTATCATGAACACTTTTAGTTTCATGTAATCCTATCCTTCTTTGCATTGCTTCTAGGTTTTGACCGCTAACTTTAGTGTCAATCTTAACATCTGTAGAAGTAACGATGGGAACATTACATGGCTTCACTACTTCGCATTCTGGTCTAGAAGTCTTTGGGATCCGAAATTCTAGGAGGCACATCAAGGTTGCTTGCTTGAATTTCGACATGGAACAAGGCATATCAAGGGTCACATGCTTGGCTTTAGGCATAGAACAAGGCACAACTATTCTACTATTCTATCTCGCCTATTGCTAGATTTCGGACTTGTGACAATTACATACTCTAAGAGTTCACGAGATCGTTTGGCATCCATGCGAGGCATAGGCTATAGTACTATCAAAAGGTTTTCTAATCTTTCATCTTCAACAATCTCACGGAGACCCTTCAAACTTTCCTTAAGGTATGAGATATATGCTTTATGTGCAAGTTCATTATTCCTAATGGGCGGGGAATATATAACATATCGATAGCATACTTATCACAAGCGAAACCTTAGGAGCAGAATATTTGCAATTGGGGATTGGCAACTTTCCTTTCACCTCACGCTTGATTCTCAATCTCGTTAAGTAAAGAAGTTATATTTTCAATTTGTTTATCATGATTAACTTTAAATGAATCACATAACTCTTTGTGTTGATCATTAACCTTTGAAATTTCGACTTTAAAACAATCATTTTCCTTTTGTAAGTTATTAATAATGTTTTGAAGTTGGAAATTTTGAGAATCTAAAGGTAGAGGCATATGGGAACCTGTCACATCCTTCTTTTCACCTTTCAGTTGTGAAATTTGGGCTTTCAATCTTTTGATCGTGTGGCAATGAGCTCGAATACATTCATCACGTTTGTTGATTTCAAAAACTTTATCAAACTCGGGAGCATCCGAAGATGTCTTGATATTTGAAGTTTTAACATTTTCCTTTAGATGTTGATATTTTAATTGCAAAGCAAGATGCTCAACTTCAATTTAGAAAAGCTGTTTCACGAGGTTATCATGATCATCATTCAACTTTCTCATGCAATTTAGAGTTAGTTTTCTCAAGCTCAATGACACGATCATGCGAGACTTTCAAAGCAACGGATAATTCATGAAATTGAGATGCATTAATTGAACAATTAGTTGCGATGTAAAACACATCTTGAGTGATACATTCGTAAATCGATTCTCATTTAAGGTATGCAAGTTCTTCCTCTCAATCTCATTATATTTTAATTCACGCTCATAGTCATTGACCTCAACTATCATTGCATCAAATTCCTTCTCCATTTCTTTAGTATCCGAGTTTATTCCTTTTTAAGACTCTCAAATTGATCTTTTAGTTGTTTAAAGAAAGGCATGACCTCGGTTAAATAACATTCTTTAGTTTGCTCAAACCCTTTCCCTTGATTATCGATGGGTGTGATCATTTTCTTACAAGTTTTTTCAAAATTAACAAATAATTGAAATATGACATATTGGTGATTAAGGTCTTGCTTTTAGTGGCAATAGTTCTAGGAACTAGATGCATTGGTGAATTTGGAGGATACCACGATCGTGAAGGCATTTTCCTAAGGAGGGTGCAGCAACAACAATATTCTCTGCTTTTGCTTATCTAAATCCTTTTCCGAACACTTGTTCGGGAGTCAAAACGTTGAGGCTTAAACATGTTCAAGGAGATCCAATTCTCCTTTTTGTAATCATGGGGTGTGATAATTATTTTCTTCTCTTTACATTTAGGATCGACTAGTTTCTTGTTCATCTTCTCCTAGTAACTTCATCGATTTCTTATCTTCCTCTGCATTCAACGCAACTAGGTTTTGTCTAGGTTTAAGAATCTCATTGCCATCATAGATTACATTTGAGTCGCTTTGCTATCTTCCCGTACTCGGGTTTGGGTTTATCTATAATGGGAACACTATGCTTATCATTGAGAACTCTATGCTTCGTGATCATGTGAAAGCGATCAATTGTATTCCCTTGTCGCATAACTTATTTTCAAGCTTGTTTTCAAGGTCTTTAGATTAGAAAATTCATTCAAAGTTTTGATTCTTTAGAATCGAATTCTTGCTTAAGCATTTTAACATTTTCTTGAAGTTCTTGTTTTGCTTAGCGGTTTAGAAAGCTTTTCTTGTAAGGAGTTTAACTCTTGTTTTAATACTTCTTTCTAAACTTACTTTTCGAATAGTTATGCGACTTGGTCATCCATTTCACGCTCACGGGTGGTTAACTCAAACTTAGCACGTTGTTCATAAATGGCAACTCGTTCTTTATAGGCATTAAGTTCGAGATAACAGAATCATCGAGGGCACATCGGTGTATTCATCAAAACATAGTCATCATTTTGAGTGGAAGATGCACATTTAGGTATACCGAAACTTCCATGCGACTTTCCTCTGCATTAACGTGCCAGGGTTGTGGTCGGTGTACCTCTATCTTTAGTAATCTGAAGCTTCCATGGGCGTTCCTTTGCATTAACTTGAGCAGGTTGTGGCTGGTGCACCTCTTTCTCTTGTGAATTTGAGCACGAAGATTCCATTTTAGCAATATTTGACTCAAACACGATAGTCGTAGTACATTGTTGGTTATCTTACGTTCATTGGTCCGTCGTATAAAGCGAGTATCTTAGATACAAGCGAATCCGAATCGTTAGGCATGATGTTGGCGTGCACGGGATTTTACAAGTCTATGATTTAAAGAGAAATAGAATCTTCGTGATTTTACTAAAATCAAGACCAAACCGTTAAGCAATGCCAATAGAGCGTGTTAAGATAAGCGATGGATAGACACAATGATAGAAAATTGTGTGTTAGGTCTTATGATTGTTTGTGGGATTAGCGAGATGTTGTTTGGTTGTGATTTGGGTTGGTTGTTGCACGATTTTATGGAGAAATTTAGGTCTAAAACTTAAAAGCTCAATAACTTCCTTCGGAGAGGATTTGGGCCTCAAAAATTCGTTTCACGACATCTGGTGAAACCTCACAATATTCGACTGTTAGGTCGTTTTGACGGTATTTATTTGGCAGATTCTGGATCAAAAGTTATGGCGTTTGAAGTTTTGACATAAAAGTCAACTTTGGTCAAACCTCTTCTTAAGACAAATCGCTACTGAAACAATAATTAACCAAGTCGCTAAGAATTCTTGAACCAAGTCGCTAATCACCAAGTTGCTAGCAAATTTTTGACAAGTCTCTAAGCACCAAGTCGCTAATATGTCAAGTCGCTAAATAGCAACTCGCTACACCAAGTCGCTAAGATGTTAAGTCGCTAAATAGCAACTCGCTAAGCACCAAATCGCTAATACCAAGTCGCTAACAAACTTAAGTACAAGTCGCTAACTTACACTAAGTCGCCACCCATAGTGGAGAATCCACTAAGTGTCTTGTTTGTCGACTTGTCTCAAGAGGCAAGTCGCTACAAAACACACTACAACTCGCCACCGTTTACAAACCAAGTCGCTACCAAGAAAAGAAGTCCAGTAGCTCAAGTCGCTAGCTAGAAAAACTTTAAAACACACTTTTCAATCCAAAACAACCCAACCACGATGATTCAAGCTTACCAAATTAAAACCAAGCACATACAATGATTCTTAACACAAAACTACACCCAAGATTCAAACTTTAACACTAGAAATGATCCAAATGATGCAAAACCACTAAACTTTTTCAAACTCTAAAACCACCTAAAACCACTAGAAATCCAAAGATATGTAGAGATGATCTAACCATGGCTCTCGATACCAATTGTAGGATATTGGTTCACATACACATCAAACCATAACACAAAGTGGGTGTATAAAGGTGAGTTCTAGAGAGAAAGTTAGAGGTTTAGGGAACTTAGTGAGAGAAGAAAAGATCTTATTATGAGCTCCAACTCTACCTTGGAAGTAGAGAGTATTTATAATCTTACAATAAGCGCACACAACGGGTGTGGATCGAGAATCTGATGGGTAAAGACCCGTCCGTCCTCCACGGTGTTACTTAACTAAATACTACTTAAATTAAAATAAGTACGACTACGAGCTTTCTAACGATTACATATACTTGAGGTGACCGACTCTTTAATACCTGAAATTTCTAATTCCTAACAAACTGCTTGTTAATCGACGGTATGACAATTATAACAATAGAAAATGAACTCTAATTAAGTCGTTTTAGAAGATTTATCATTCGAATTATATAAATATCAGAGTTTATAAAATGAGGTCCTAGTGTTTTCACGGTTACAAATGCATAAATAAGTTTCGAATGATAATAAAATTTATAGCCATCTTGAGTACTCGTGCCTTTCCTTTCCAACCTCGTGCATTATAGACCTGAGATAAATATGCTAAAGTGTCAACACAAAGGTTAAGTGAGTTCATAGGTTTATAAGTAAATAATGTGTAAACCTCTACAAGTAATCCTGTTAAATGTAAACTTCAAATATTTCGAGTGTATGACTATTGTACTAAATACAGTATCACATATAGTGTTTCCGTTGCACTAAGTTCCTGACATCAAAACCTTAAGTTTTCTAGTTCTGGTTAGTTCACAATTGTACCAAGTCTGTTGGTTTGTTATTATACCAATTATATTAGCTTGACATTACACCAAAAATCATACCATTTTGGTAATCTACCTAGTAGGGGCCACCAAATGTGTTTTCTTATGTATGGGTTACGTTGTTATACACCCAAAGCGTTAAAAATTATTTGTTATTGCACTATCTTTATGAAAACCAAAATGTAAATCTCGTATCAATAGAAATTGGAATAATTGTTGCTATCATAGCCTAGTAGGTCATATGTTGTTATACCCAGTATTCTCAAATGTTTGTTGCATTTGTTTGCTCCAACTGAGTCAAATTAATGGTTACATTAATCCCAATAGATCTAACCAGAGTATTCGTGCTCACTACACATAGTGCTTAATGATCCGTGATATAAAAACTCTAAGTATGGCAATAGTGTTACTTGGTATAAATAAACATTCAGTTCAGATAAACATATAGTTTGCAAATAATCGTGATTGTTATAAAAGCAGTTAAAAGCATGTATCTCACCCCAAAGTAATTCAAAATGAATAAAAGTAGGAGCTATGACTCACCGTGAGTTAATGATGTTTAGTGCTTAACGAATTCGATGGATAAGCCGGGAAAACCTCTACGTGCAACCTAGAATATGATGTTGTGTCTTTGGTTTTGAATAATGTTGGGAAAATATAAACGAGCCTATATAAGTCATTATATTGATCATGATGTTGTACATTGTAGTTTATAAGGTTCATGTATGTCATTTATAGAAACGGTCTATGAAACGTGTTTAGTTTTTTTATATATATATATATATATATATATATATATATATATATATATATATATATATATATATATATATATATATATATATATATATAGGGTAAAATTAAAATAAAAAGACAAATATCCGTAAAAGAATAAAAATATTTGTTTTTTTTAAATTCTCAAAATGCCAAAAATTCCACAAGATCGGGTATGTTGGTGCATAAAAATTTTGTGAAAACATTTTTTTAATTTTGAGTTTTGATCGTTTTTTTAATGCACAAAAAGCGACTTTTGATCGCAAAAAATTTTGATGCACAAAATTTTAACTTGTTTTAGTTAGATGCTCAATGTTTTTTGATGAAAAAGTCAAAAGAAGTTGGGTGCAAAACCAATTTTTGATGCACAAAAAGCGATTTAATCTTAAACGTATTTTTCATAATTTTTTCGGAAAAATATCCACTTTTAGAAAAAGTTTTCACAACTTTTCATGCACCATCATGCCCGATCTTGTGGAATTTTTGGGAATTTTTCGAGAACTTTTTGAAAAAAAATCTTTTTATCTTTTTACAGATATTTGTCTTTTTATTTGATCTTTATCCTATATATATATATATATCTCGTACTACCGTTCGGGCCATCACAATCCATAGGCCATGTAGTAAACGTACGAGGAGCTAGGACAACTTAATTCGTAAATCCAACAACTAGTCAGTACGTTCACCCTGAAGAGGCCCCTCACATGAAGTTCCCTGCTATTGTAGTACTTAGTATGTAAATCATATATTTTTGCTTGTTTGATTTAATGTCATAAGTGTTAACATGTTTATATGATTTTCAAAATAAGTTTTGTTTATGTTCCGCAAATGAGTTTTGGTTGTTTTCAAAGTCTAATGAAAGTTATAAGGTTAGTTATGATTAGGAAATCAAAATGGTTATTTCAAGTTCTCGTGATTACAAAAATCACTATTTCGAAGTTTAGGTAGGTGATGTTATTTGATGAAAACGATATTTGTAAGTATGTGATGAAATCTGTGAAATTTCGTGAGCTAACGAGGTCGGGAACTAGTCCGTTTGTAAAAGGATTTTGAAAAAACGCGACCCGACAATCAGACTCAAAACATCCCTCTTGCACAGTCCGCGTATTGTGTTTTCAGGCTAAGCTCTCGCGAGTCTATATGTAAAGCATCATTTCGGGCAAATTTCATGCTTTATAATTTTCATGATCGGACCAGAAGGGCCTCAAAATCGCGTTTTAAAACGTTACAAAAGCTTTTTGACGTTTTAGATTTTCCGGTTTTATCTTTAACTTGTTATAACTTTTGATTAAGACGTCCATTTAGTTGATTCAAATTGCTACGGTATTGGTTTGATCTCATCTACAACAATATGTATATATACAAGGCTAGAGGTATTTTATTTTGCGGCAAAAATGAGTTTATGATAACTAGTTTACTTGTTTGATAACATGTAATGGTTTTAACTTGTTTTTAAGACTTTGCACATCATGGTTTCAATATAAAGACTATATATAGCATAGTATAAACATATAAACCAATAAATGGAGATGTTTAGGAGCATAAGCTAGGCTTACAATGGTTGGTTTTGGAAAGAAATCTAGAACAAGGACAAACTTAGAGCAATTCCACCCTAGAGATCTTCTACTTCTCTTGTGATTTTGCAAGACTTTACTAAGACTTTGGTTACTTGGTGGATTAAAACTCGGAGAAATCACCAAAGGGTTTCTAAGAGTTGTTGTAGCTTTCAAAGGACTTCTAATTCTTGAAAAATACATGAAGTTATGAGCAAATGAGAATGAATGTGTGCATGTTTGTGTTGGGCGTCTAAGGGAGTAGCCAAGGGGTTTATATAGTCACTGAGGAGGTTACTTAATTCATGTATCACATATCTTCGTAGCTAAGTATATACAAGTGTTTCATGAGTCATATAACTTCTTTACTAAGTTAACGCATGTGTCATTTAACTTAGTAGCTAAGTGAACACATGTTGCAAGATCTTTTCTATTTAGCCTTGGTGGCTAAGTCTTGTCTAAATGAGGACATGTGTGATTAAAATATCACCAAGACAAGAATGTCTTAGTTATTCTTCCAAGTGTACACTTAAAATGAGGAGAAGGACGGGGGGACCGGGTGAAACAAGAAAACTAAGGGTGCGTTTAGTTGAGGGAAAACACTTTTATTTTTCACAAAATATTTTGTGAAAAACAAAGAAAACATAAATCGCGTTCAAATTAGTGTTTTCCAATAAAATTCTCTACAAAACACAAAATTCCTATTTTCAATTTTAATACACAAAACTACTAAACACTTTTTTTTTTTTCACCTATTTTCCTTTAAAATACCGCTAATCCGTTTTGTCCATTTTATCGTCGCTGTCGGTTTTCATCCGTTATTATACGTTTAGGCGGTTATTATCGTTTTGTCTATTTATTACGTTTTAAATGCGATTTTTACGTTTTCTTCCGATTTTTACGTTTTCATTTGCTTTTTTACGTTTCGTCCGTCCTTTTACGTTTTCGTATGATTTCTTACATTTTCGTCCGTTTTTTACGTTTTTGTCCTTTTTTTTACGTTTTCATCCGATTTTTTACTTTTTTGTCCATTTTTTAGGTTTTCGTCCGTTTCCTTACGTTGTCGTCCGTTTTCTTTCATTTTTTTATGTTTTCGTTCGTTTTTTTATGTTTTCAAATATCTTTTTATCATTTCGTCCGTTTTTTACGTTTTCGTTCGATTTTTTTACGTTTTAATATGTTTTTTATGTTTTCGTCTGATTTTTTTTATCTTTTCTTCCGATTTTTTTGCGTTTTCATCCGATTTTTTACGTTTTCGACTATTTTTTTTATGTTTTCATCTGTTTTTTACGTTTTAGGTCGTTTCCTTACGTTTTCGTCCGTTGTTTTACGTCTTAGTCTGTTTCTTTACATTGTCGTCCGTTTTCATCCACTTTTTAACGTTTTCATCTGTTTTTATGATTTCGTCCGATTTTTTGCGTTTTCATCCGATTTTTTACGTTAACATCCGTTTTTTAACAATTTCGTCCATTTTTTTTTTATGTTTTCGTCCTATTTTTTTTACGTTTTGAACGTTTTTTACATTTCAACCCTTTTTTACGTCTTCGTCCGTTTTTTTACGTTTTCGTTTGTTCTTTTACGTTTTCCTCTATTTAATTACGTTTTTCTCCGATTCTTTACGTTTTCGTCTTTTTACGCTTTTTAGGTTTCGCCCCGACTAAAACGTAAAAATAGGCAAAACGATAAAACGGATGAAAGCGTAAAAACTAGACAAAATGTAAAATGGACAAAACGCAAAACGGATGAAAACACTATAATTTAGAAAACGAAAAATGTAAGAAAACAAAAACGGCGAAAACGTAAAAACATAAACGAAGGGACGGAACGTAAGAAAACATCATAAAGCGGGTGAAGCGAAGAAAGCGTAAAAATATGGTCGAAAACGTAAAACACGAAAACGTAAAATGAACGAAAAACGTTAAAATAGACAAAAACGTAAAAACGGCGAAATGTAATATAAATGCGAAAACGTAAAAATCGTACGAAAACGTAAAAAATTGGCGAAAACGTAAAAAATTTGACGAAAATGTAAAAAAAATCGACGAAAACAAATAACAGACGAAAGAGTTAAAAACACAGACGAAAACGTAAAAAAATGGATGAAAACACTTTAATTTTGTAGGTCGACCCGACCCAAACCATATGACCCATGACCCGTTAGACTGGTTTTTAAAACAGGACATGTATGACCCATGACCCAAACCGACCCAACCCGACCTGTTTGCCACCTCTAATAAAATGTATAAAAATGTTCAAAAACATATAAAAACGCACAAAATGGATAAAAACATACAAAAACAGATAAAAACATATAAAACGGATGAAATATAAAATTTTACTTTATGTTGAATTTAATGTTTTTATGTCAAATTGTAGTCGCTTGAAGATGTTTTCATGTTATTTGATGTTATATTTTACTTTTTTAATTATTTATTTTCTCATATTAGATTTTTTTAGTTATTTTATAATTTAGTTTGTTAGTTTATAATATTTGTGTTTGTGTTTTGAAGATATTTTTATAATATTACAAAGGTGAATAGAAATTGAGATAGAAAACAACAACACTTAAACATGTTTTCTAGTTTTGCAAAATGGAAAACACAAGCACACGCTTTCTCAAACTAAACGCGTTTTCTAAATTTTCCATTATTTTGTGAAAAAAAAACTTCCCTCCCTTTTCCTACAAAACAAGTGTCACACCCCGCCGAAGGCGGAAACACGATGTGTAACTGGAAAGGAACACAAGCATAAGATAATAGAACGTACCAACGTTTAATATTTAAAGGACAAGATACATCATTACAATACTAGTTTAGCCGACATCGGCAAATATAATATAAAGTTTAGTTCCCAAAAGATTGCGTTTTAATACATAATGATTAGTAGTGACATGTGAAAACTTCATTATGCAAAGACCTTGAAGAAAAGCTTACTGACGATCACCTGAAATGCATGAGAGAAAAAGGGTCAACTATGAAAATAGTCGGTGAGTGTACACGTTTCATATAATATGAAAACTCTTAAGAGAGAGTCTAAGTTTTTGGTCATTGAGAATAGTCCACAAAGCAAAGGCGTTGTCAATCCATTCAGTTGCAAGTCCCGCCCATACAAGACTTGTAACCTATGTGTTCACAACCTACTGCATAAAATAGTATGTCTAGTAATCAAGTATACGTTGTCATAACAATTCATAATATAGCACCACGTATATAATAATGTATGTCAGGCAAAGCCCCTAAATAAATAATATGCGTCCCATAACATAGTGACCGAGAGGTTGGCCGACCTCTAATAGCGATATCCATACTACCTACTGATAGGAGACTAACAATGCGAATGTACGAACGGTACATCATACAACTATTATATATGTTAGGTCACCATATTCATAAAACAAGCATCAATATAAGAAATAGAGAAGAAGAGATCGGATGAACAACACACACACACACACACGGATGAAACTATGGAAGAGTTATGCGTAAAGGTGAGAGTGTGAATTGAACAACCAACCCTCAGTGAGGGTATTACAAAGGTATTTATAGGAGAGGAGCTAGGCAACACCCTAGTCCCTTCCTTTCCTTATTGGACTTGGGCCAAGGCTTATGGGCCTTCTACATAAGCCTTAGCTTAATAACAAACATAAAGGCCTAATTAAGCTAACTATTACATATTAATTACTAACACTTGAATTCTAGTTTAGGAGTGATTCCAACAATCTCCCCAAGTGTTAGTGATTGATGATGTGAACGGTGAAGGTGTTGATGTAATAGTAGCTTTGACGCCTCTTCGACATTCTTCTTTCTTGTGAGAAGAATTGTCTTGATTCGAACAATCTCCCGGTGTAGAAATTGTTTCCTTTGACAAGTTACGCTTTGACGCCATCATTTTCTTTGTTCTTTGATCTTTGTTCTTTGTGATGGTAGTGATAGTATGTTGTTGTTATCCGCATCAAGTCACCTCGTTGCAAAGGTTCCACGCCTTTCTTCAACATGCTCACACGCTCTTTGACGTTGGATTTCGGTGTTGATGAAGTTCTCTTAGTCTTTAAACTTTGTAGATTCTTTGACTTGACGAAGAATCATTCTGACTTTTGTATTGCTTTTTGAGAGAACTTCCATTAGTGATGTTGTTGGTATGAGCATGTGAAGAATTTGCACGATCAGTCCGCTCCAGAGCTTCCATAAGAAGAAAACATAAGAAAGGTTAGTAATAAGCGGTTTCGGACTTACAAGTTTGAACTCGAGAGTGTTAACAAAGATAGTGTGAAAACACAACTCTAATTCTCACAAAGGCCGCTCTGAACTGGAGTTCCACAAGTGAGATAACGCGACAAAAATCGGGCACACCTATAGTTCGAGATGAGTCGCCGAGGTACAATCAAGCATCACCTCACGATCAGACCGCTTGAGACACACTAAGCGTAATCCACGGGAGTTACGAAGTGACCGCCGTCGTGGTCGTTTGATGTTGACCACGGCGGGAGTTTCCATTCAATCACGGAGGATCACAATTGTGAACCTCTTATAAATGTTCTCGACATTGCTAGGATCGTGTAGGACTCGATAACGCACCATCGTTGTTCTTATTGTTGAACGACAAGTGATGAAATGTCAAGTGTACCTATGAGATCTTTTGATGAATCTCGTGGCTCTAGACTCAATAGTGCATTTTGGTTTTCCGGCGGAGACTAGGGAGAGGGTCTCCTTCTTCAATACCAAAGAATCTCTAAGAAAGCCGATAGTTTACGAGGGTTCCTGAGAATGAAACAAGCTCGTTGAGAGGAACTTGAGTGGCTAAGAAGGTTTAGTGCATGCGCCACCGGGTCCATGACGACTTTTAATCTTCAATAACAAGGCCATCAAGTGACGACCAAGAGTATATGAATTGAACCCGGTGTCCGCCCTAAGTTGAATAACGGAGGGCTATTTCTTTTCACCCTTTCTTTGCTTTTCTTTTAATTCTTCAACTCCTTCTTTCTCCGATTCTCATTTTCTCCCTTTTATAATCATGAGTTGAGATCCATATAGAACTAATATTTGTCATAGAACCAATGAACCAATCATAGTCATCTATTTTCTATCTAAATTAATAAAAAATCATTTTTCACATTTTTTTTAGAACAACATATCTTGCAAACGTTAAATATTCAAGCTATAAAAAATACACCATCGTGACGAGAATTAAATTATCTTTCTATAGATATGCATTGTTATATACTTTCGACGAAATTCTTTTTTAAATTTCGAAAAATCACATGTGATTTGTAAAATCACATGTGATTTTAAAAATCACATGTGATTCGTAAAATCAAATCACATATGATTTTAATAAATCACATGTGATTTTACAAATCACATGTGATTTTTCCGACGAAATTTTTAAAAAAAAGTTCGTCGAAGTATATAACAATGCATATCTATAGAAAGATAATTTAATTCTCGCTTAGATGGTATGATTTTTTGGCGAACGATTAACGGTTTGTGAGATATTTAATTTTAAAAAAGGGTGAATATATTTTAATAAAAGAAATGAGTGGCTATGATTGGTTGATTGGTTCTATATAGCAAATATGAGTTCTATAATGAACTTTTCTCTTATAATCATACCTAAGGACTTCTAATTCTAACTATTGGCGGTGTCCTTGGGTAGATTCTTCCTACTGGCGGATCATAGGACAGTTATTCTAACCTTAATCACCTTATAACTCCATTGCCATAAAACCATTTTCATGAAAATCTCAAGTGTTTGTAAATGAAAATCATGTTTGAACACTTCAAGAGTTTTGGATTTTGAAATACTCCCCTCCACATGTGCTTAAGAGTTTTGACAGAATCGCACAAGTGAGGAAAGAGCGCACTTTTGAATTGATTGACTCAAGATAGACAGTTCCTTGCGAGACACGATTACGTTGTATAGTTAAAGAGATACATTGTCGACTTTTAGTGACAACTTGCTCTAATAACTACCTTGAAGATGTGGACAACCCCGAAAGGTTGTCAAACCCACAAAGTTCATGTCTTTCAAGAGCTTCTCGAATAGGTACAATTTACTTGGATAAGTCTTGGAAGACAAATCTTTTCAATGTATGATTGTTCGAGCCCCGTCAATTCATGGGTTGAAGTCTTTTCACACGAGGATTCAATAGCAAACACAACATATTTCTTATCACATAATTTTTCTCCCTCAAAATGGCATATTAATGTTATTTTGACGAAATTTGATATTGAATATGTCCATTTTGAGTTTTTGGGAAGATTACATGAAGAACAATTTGTGAACAAAGTTTTGATCAAATACTCCCTCAACAAGTGATATAAACGGTTGAGGTTTTGAAAACATAAGGGAAGTACTTGTTCTTTTGAGCAAAACCTTTAAAAGTGAAAGGTTTGATAAGTTTTACTCAAAAGTAAGAAGCTTTCGCTCCTTTTATAAGGATTGTGGCATCAAGCGCACTACATGGTCCTTTCATTACAAGAACGGGTTGTACATCGTTATGTGTGCACAAACCGTGGTTATTATAAAATCACACATCCAAATATGAAATTGAAACAGATTCAAGGGGTACCGTAGTCCATCAATCTTTCCAGAATGCGAATGCATGCTGATAGCACGAGAGAGTAATCCTGGGGCGACACCTACGAAGCTCTCTAGAGTTACGAATCGTCCTTCAGACAACCTTTCATCGATCCTAGTGATGATCCTCTTAACATCCCATTTTCCCGAGAATTCCATCGCTTTGGAGACCCGATGCCTTCATGTATCGCCTTCAACCTATAAGCCAAGCCATCGGCGTTCTTGATGTGTGATCCCCAAACTTGTGAAGATCTCTACACGCCATCAGCGATTGCGTTGTAGTTCACTATGGTAAACTAATCGAATGGTTTCTTGATGAGTGTATTGTGGAAGCTAGTTGATGTCGGGAAGTTCTAGGCGAGGTCCGGTGAAGTTGACACGAGTCGTCGATTCAACGACAAGTTGTAAATCTTCTACACGTTCTTTGGATCACTATGCTTCGATGAAGATGAGCAAGGACTTGATGTATCCACGTTGAATTTCGATGAGAAATGTCTCATTCTTCCCCGTGCTTTGGCAAGATCTGGATCTTCAATGTCGTTGAGACAAGTTCGAAAGTCCGCTTCACGTAATTCATAGTCCCTTTCGTCTTGTCTTTTGACCACGATAGTCTTGAGGAAGGTGTAATCCCATTTAGGCGAAAGAGTGACATGCTTAACAACAACGATCCCTTTATCACTATACACTTCATGTTGAGACTTTCGGACTGGCGGCTTTTGTAGTAGATTCGTCGGCGCCCGCCAATGATGAATCCGTACATTGCATCAATGTCATACCGTTCCATCTTTGTTGGAAAACATGTGGGTAGCCTTTTCTTCGATGGCTACGCGGGTTAGAGTATATGGCTCCGGAGCGGAGTGTAAGTGATGTAGCGTATTTCTTTGAACCATCGCTACCGTAGAAGAAATTCCAAGTCATTGTTGAAGAAGTAGCGAAATGGAATCTTAGGTTGATCTGGTTGACCAATCGTTGGTAGAGGTTTAGACCAATCGGTGTAGTATGGAGCCTTATCTCTTACGGTGAAGTCGATGTTTGCTTGTGGTTGAGCCAATCAATGTTGTTAGACATGGCTAGTGCTATGTTTTCAAGGTGATATTCAACTTCAATAGCACTTTCCGAGTGTCTTTGAGTAGTTGAAATGCTTCATTCTTGATTCGTCTCAATTCGATTTCGTCATCTTCTTCACTGAACTTTTCTTGCGATAACTTAGCATGCTCCAACGTCGACCTTCTACCATATTTGGATCATCGGAAGAGCGGGAGTAGCATCAACAAGTGTGGAGAACCAATCATACTCGGTGTCGTCTTCGTCTAGCCATGAGATGACATCGACCTTAGGCGTCTTCTTCTTTTCTTTGGCCTTGATGAGGATGATGGTTTCTTTGGTGAAGCGGGAGAGGTGGGTTGTTGTTGGGACTCGTGGATTTCCTCATCGTCACCACCGGTATACTCAAGTGATCACGGTTTTCTACGTGCTGGGGTGGTAACTCGAGTCCCGAGGTTTGTCGGTGAGCGTGGAGGAGATCGTCTTGTTGTTGGAGTCCTTAGGGTGGTGGTGGCACGAGGAGGGTTCTCCAGACTTTTTTGGACGTTTAGGTGTAGAGTCCTTGTCCGTATCATAGTCATCTCTTGGTCGTTTAGGTTGATCTGTTGATTCCTTGCATGATGATCTGAGTTGATAATCTAGTAGATCTTCAAAAAATTTAGCTTCATCCGAAGTAAAAGTTGCAGATCATTTTGACATTTGCATCACCAATTTAGCAATTAACTCAGTTTCAGAAAGATCAGATTCTTTGGCCATTATATGTTTAACCAATGCGACGATGTTTGGAGTAAGTTGTTTGGAGAATACTTCTCTAGTCACACGAGGACGATGTCGAGAAGAAACTTGTGAGTATATTCTCTTGCGTCTTCTTCAATTCCTTTTGGAAATCTCCTTTGATAAACTTACGATTTGTTCCGCTACGTCAACAACTCGTTTATCCCGTCTTGAAGAAAGTTGATTACTGTCGTGAGTTGATTCGACTTTTTGTTGGTTACATCCTTCTTCCGCACTTGCTTGACAGCTTTAACAATCCTTGTCTTTGCCTGAGATATCCAAGAGTCATTGGCTTCTTACGAGACTTAGATGTGGATCTGGTTGATCTTCTGGATGGTGGAGGTGAAGAGTGAGAAGACGAATCGATGATGAAGAGTCATGAGGTGATTTAGGGTCCTTAGGAGGTTGAAGTTTTCTCCTTAGCGAGTAGGACCGTCAAGAAGATAATCATCATAATTCACTTCGTCATCTTGTCCGGTTAGCCTTTACTTGACTGAATCAGGGCCTCTTCATCCGCTTTGGCTTGTGCAGCACTCTTCATCCTTTTTCTTTCTCGGACTTTTCCTTTTCGTGTTCCTCAAAGTCATAATCAATAGAATCCTCCACAGCGCTTTGTTGTTGCTCAAGTGGTGGCACCAATTCCTTATCGGGTTGATTAACCGCATCGGGAATTGGTGTAGATTGACACCACCACTTGACCCTCAGGGCCACGCATTTGTTCCTGTTCAAACTCTTTTGCAACGTGTTGGAGTCTTATGATTTTGAACTTCTTCCGTAGTCAATGTCCGGTGGCTCTTCATCCGAGCTTTCTTCTTCGGCAATCTGGAGTCTTCCTTTGCCTTGGTTAGCTTTTGGACCTGGGAGGTTTAGCTACTATTGAGTGACATCGGTTGCGGTTGCAGTAGATGACCTCTTCGTCTCGATTCGGTTTCTCGAGCTTTCATCCACTAGCTTTCTTTGCGGTTCATACTTAGGAATGGGAATAGGAACATCTTCCTTAGGAGCGTCCTTTTGAGTGGAGGTTTCCTCTTGGGAACTTTCTTTGACTCTCGATGCTTGCAACACTTCTCGTGACCGCCTCTCCGGTTTTCCTAGTAGGTGTGCCGAAGACTTGTCATCGAGAAAACCAACTTTGCCTTCATCAAGCGCTACGGATACCTTTTGTATGAGTAAAGTTGTTTGATTGCATCAGAGAGAAGGTGATCCGGCAACACAACACCTTGTTTCTTTGTTGTTGATTCCTTAAATCTGACTGTTAGAGTAGGTTCATACAACATGTCGTGATTATTGGGGTCATTGATTCTCTTGGGGATATCAGGGTTATACCCAAGTGCTCTTTGGATCAACAGTTTTGTATAACTGATATATGGGATCTTTGAGCCAAGTTTTTTTAGGAATGACATCATGTCGTCCCATATCAGAGCTTCGACTTCGATGTGTTTCATGTTGACTAAAGCCCAAAATATCTGCAGTTCCATGAGCTTGGGATGCTCATAGCCACCGCCACGCCCGAGCAGATTTGGTGATGATGATGTAGAGTTCTCCATGGTCGAGGAATATTTTAAGATCCACGTATGAATGCTTTGTGATTACTCCGAGCTTCGTCATAACCAATGTCGATCATGAATTGCGTACGTCTCTTCGGTTGGTGCGACATTGTATTCGGTTGGCTCGATGTCGGGAATGAGGAGGACGACTCTTAAGTCTGCGGTGTGATGGTGACTTATTTGTCATTGGCGCCATCACACAACATTTTGTCCTTTGATCTTTGCATTGTATTCCGAACTAATGAATGTAGATCTCAAGCATCGTAGCGTAATTTGTGAGCATGTTCGATAAGGATGATTCTTCAAAATATCCACAAGAATTAAGCAAGAAGACTACGGCGGTGAGGGTGTCAAAATCAACCGAAGGTTATTCTTTCCTATCTTCATCGGATAGCCATTAGGAAGATATCGAACAACGATGAGAACATTTGGTGCTTCACATTCTCGCATTTGGCGTCCATGTAGTGATCTCGAAAAAATATTTAGCCAAAAGAACCAACATATCGAAAGACATTATGTTAGTCAACAGATGGTTTTATTGTCTAATTTTTAAATGTGATATGTCGATGATTGTTACGAGTCCAATGTCACTTGTTTGTCCAATAGTCCAATGACGTCGTGATAAGTTTCGTGAGTTGGTTAACTTTAAGTTTTAAAGTCCATGTTTTCTGTAGGACCACTACGATATCAACCTTATCACTTTACCAAGTAAACCCAACATACGTAACCCAAGTTACGCGTATAAAACGTGAAACACAAACACGAACAAAGCTTAGAAATAAGATGAGAAAGATGGTGACTTGATGTTTATACAAAACCGTGTATGTGAAGAGATAAGATAAACACAATAAAGTTGTATATTCCAAAGGAAAAACACACACACACACTTTCAACACACCTCAAATGACCATTTGAGGGTATTTATAGTACAAGTAACTTAAAACCCTAAAAGGCTTTGCTTGGGCTTTTCGTGGGTTGGACATGGATTGGGCTTTGGATACTTAAGCTTCAAACGGCTAGCATAATCATAACGCCTAGCCATTTAGCTTAGTCCAATCCACGAGCCCGTTGACTATTCTATCACGATATCTAACACACGTTACAAAGTTCCTAATCGTGAATGACCATCACTTCTAATAAAAATATTAAGGCTAACATTTTCACTTATTTTTCACAACATATTAAACGTTTAAGCTTATTAGTGACATTATTGGTTTCGTGGCGTTATGATTTATTTATTTACAAGTTTGCACGTAACAATTCATAATTAAGGTTAAAACTAGGCTTAGGCGTAGAAATGGCAAGCTTATGCATAAACAGAGTGGTATACGCGTAGCATAAGCTTATCGTGGGTTCTTGACTTACGCGTAAGAAATATTACGCGTGGGAAAGAGTGCCTTATCGTAAAGCTTACGGCGTGGCGTATATGGAAACTCACGCGTAAGGCTTACTCGTGAGAGTCAACCTTATGCGAGGAGGTCCACGTTCGCATATCCTTCACGGGATACACGTGGGTGGTGTTTGAATGCAACTTAATTGACTTAATATGAAAAAACTTAATATATTAAGTCATATAAAAAATTGTTTGTTTTTCACTTAATCAAAATAAATGACTTAAAATAATAAGTGATAAAAGTGAGGTCCTCCACATTAAGTCATTTGTTAATTAACATGACTTAATGAAAAAAGTAAACAAACAAGCCCGTAGTCCCTTATGTAGAACCTTATGCGTAAACGTTACGCGTAAGATTTCTCTTACGCATAACATGCTACGCGTAAGGTGATCCTTATGCGTAGATGGCAAATAGCGTAATAAACCTGAAATAAGTTCATCATAGCACCAATATTAACACATACATTTAATTATTTTCAGATCAAATCATGAATACTCATATAAACAGTTGCGCGTAAGAAGCTTATGCGTAAACCTAAACCCTAAGGATCAAGAATTACGCCTAAGATAATTAGCCACAAGAAATGCACCAAAATGATTCTGGGAGGTCTAGGATGCCTATTAAGTTGTTTTGTCCAAGTTTTAACATCAAACTCAACGTGAATCAAAAATACCCAAATTACAAGAACATGAACCCTAATTCTCAATTGACTAGCAATTAATGTTTCTGGGTTGATTCTAAGCTTAGATATGATTAATTCAACATGAATACAATATCTTACAAGCAACCATTTAACCAGAAACGTTCAAATATGAGAATACCCAATTTCACGCATAAACCCTAGTTTTCAAAATCAATCAATTCGTGTATCTGGGTGATGTTTAATAGAAAAAATGGAATCATTGAAGCTAGAGAAACGTTTTGACATAAACATTTTAACCATAAACACACACACTTGATTAGGTGTTCATACGCTTATGCGTAGAACACCTAATCAATCATAAGTGAAGATTTAACCGTTAGTTTTCACCAAAAATCAAAACCTTTGTTTAAAATCTTGTTACAAACACAGAATCACTTACAAATTGATGATCAAGTAAACGGATTTGATGAATGATGTTTACGCGCAGGGTGAGTTTGGTGAGATATTAAATGTAGTGAATTTAATGAGTTTGGTGGAAGTTTTATGAAAATAACTTTGAGCTTTTGTGACTTTAGCCCTCCACCTTTTCCATTTACATCCAATGTCCATAACTTCCATTTGGTTACCAAACGAAGGATATTTGGAAAGAATTTTGACGACACTCCCCTCGACTTAAGAAATAATGAAGTTTTATAAATTGTAGTCCGAGGAGTGTCAAGAAACTGTAAAAGTGACCACCATTTAAAGAAACAATCGGGATAAAGTAACATGCAAGTACAAGGTTTTATGAACCGAAAAATATTTGCTTTCTCCTCAACACTTGATCGAAAAAATCGAATTTTGAAAGAGTAGAGTGTTGACGGAAGATTTGTACTGCCATGTTAAAAGAAAGATAGATAGAAGAATATTTTGTTGTTTTATCGATTTTATATTTTTGTATTTTGTTTTGAAAAATATTTACAAAAGAGATTTTGGTGTTTGGTGATTTTAAGAATGTTTTAAGAGTTCATCCAGTTCTTCTTGAGTCAAACACCGCATACCAATCCGTGGACCAACTCATTAAACCTAGCAGGAGCTAAGGCTTTGGTGAGGAGATGCGCCAATTGGTATTCGTACCCACAAATTATAATTCAACTCCACGTGGTCCTTGATGAAATGATATCAAGATCGATGTGCTTTGATTTTGAATGTTGAACCGAGTTGCACGAGATCGCAATAGCACTCCGATTGTTGCAAGACATCGGGATTACATCAAATCACGTAACCATAGTCTTTGAGTTGTGTTCTCATCCAAATGACTTGAGCACAACACGCCGACATGGCTACATATTACGCTTGCATGAGGACGGCGATGTACAATCATGCTTCTTCGATTGCCATGACACCGGTTTATCACCAAGAAATTGTAATGCTCTGAAGTACTTTTCCGTGAATCTAAGCATCCTGCGTGGTCGTCGTCGAAAAAGCTATTAGTTCAAAACCGAATCCTTGGATACCGATCCCAAATTAATGGTTCCTTGATGTATCGGAGATTCTTTTAGCCTCGTAGAGGTGGGTTTCAGTTGGTCGCGACCGATAACGGAGCATAGATATACTGGCAAAAACAATATCACGTCGGCTAGCTGTTAGATACATGAGAGACCCAATGATACTACGGTATTTGGTAGGGTCCACCAATTTCCCATGTAAATCAGCGTCTAGCTTCTTGGTATGAGTCATTGGTGTGGCATAGGTGTCACAGGTTTGCATTCCAAATTTGTTAAGGATTTCAAGGGCATATTTGGACTGACTCAAGAAAATACCATGGGGTGATTGGTGAACTTGCAGTCCTAGAAAGAACGTAAGTTCACCCATCATGGACATTTCAAAATGTTTCTTCATAAGTTTTGCAAAAGCGATTGAGTACTTTTTATGTGTTGACCCAAAAATGATGTCATCCACGTAAATTTGAACAATTAAGATATGTGCCCCGTGATATTTTATGAAAAGAGTTGGGTCGACCGAACCTTTGGTGAAATTGTTGGCAATGAGGAAAGATGATTGAGTCCGTCATGAGCTTTGTTCGGTTTGTAGACATGGTTAGAACTCGGGATCAACGAATCCTTACGGTGGTGACATAAACCGCTTCTTTTAGTTGACCATTCGAGCGGTTTTGACGTCCATCCGAAAGACCGTTATATTCATATGAGCCGCGAACGCGAGAAAGATCCGAAACGACCTCAAGGCGAGCAACCGGAGCGAATGATTCTTCAAAGTCAATACCCTTTTCTGCCTATAACCCTTAGCTACCGACGTGACTTGTTTCGACACGTTCCTTCAAAGATCCAATTTGTTCTTCCAAATCCATTTGAGACCAATGACGTAGACCCCTATTGGTATTTCAACCAGCTTCCATACTTCAAGATGTTTGAATTGGTTGAGTTCTTCTTGCATGGATTCAATCCGCTTGTATTTTGTCATTGCGCCTTTAATGTTTTAGGCTAAGATTGGCGACGGTGAGTGCATAAATGCAATGTTCACCATCCGTGTGAAGACGCGTTGTCTCGTGACGTTGGTTGATTTGGGTTGCCAATAATATTCTCAAAAGGATGGTCGTTTGTCCAACGATGTGTGTAGGTTGATGTTGGTATACATTGTGCGATTCGAGGATTCAAATGGCTTGTAGATGATTCCGCGACATCGTGCAGCAGATTTCATTGGCAAACGGTCAAGAACGCATTTGGATCAAAATCTGCAGTGGGGTACTTCATTAAGAACATCATCACCGGTTCGATGTCGTTGGATGCGGCTTGTTCAACTATTGTTATAGAGTCAAGCGGTGGTGCTTCTTCAATAGTAGTTGTTGTAGCGGTGTATCGGTATAAGAATATGATCGGGTTGAGCGGCGAAAACATTGGATACACCGAGCACGCTCATCAATATCGTCATCGAACAATGGAGCAAATAGCATTTCCATTTGTTGACGAGTAAGCTAGGGGCTTGGTTCGGTGATGATGGGGTTTGAGGAAGTTTAAACGGTTGTGACCGGGTTCCAAGTCGTTATGCTCGAAGCCATTTACGTAAGCTCATCAAAATTAGCATGAATCGTTTCCATAACCCGCTTTGTATGATGATTCCGCATCCAGTAACCTTTAGAATTCTCAAATATCCAATAAAGACTCAATGTCGACTTTGGCTTTGAGCTTTCCAAAGTCATCACGATCATTATTTGGGTAGCAAGGGATCCAAATACATGAAATTGTTTGAGATTCGGTTTCGTTGTGGATAAGCTCAAAGGTGTTTTGTTGTGGCGTTTGTAATCATGGATCGTTTGAGTATAGCATGCGGTTGATACTGACACCCCACAAGTAATCCGGAAGTTTAGCATTGATTAACATTGTTCTTGCAGCCTTCCACTAACATACGGTTTCGATCTTTCAACAACTCCGTTTTGTTCGGTGTGCGTGCAATGGATGTCCGATACTCAATTCCCGCTTTCTCATAAAATTCTCTAAGAGTTTGGTTCACAAATTCGGCCTTTTCTGCTCGATTTGGCGGATGGATTGTTCCGAGTCGAACTTGAATTTTCGTGAGAAAGGTGATGATCATCTGTGAAGCTTGATCTTTGCTTCAAGAAAGTAGACCCAAGTCCATCGTGGTAGTCATCGACAATTACCAAGATGTGGCGTTTGCCATTAATCGCTTGCACGCGCATCGGGCCACACATCCATGTGAAGAAGATGAAGTACATCTGAAAGTTGTGGTCCACCTTTGAAGGAAAATGAGCACGAGTGCTTTTCCTTGTTCAAGTCGAGCAAAGGTGATCTTTAGAATACGGAATCTCGGGAGACCTTCAACAAGTTTGTGTCGAGCAAGGTTGGTGATGGTTTGAAAGTTTAGATGTGAGAGACGACGGTGCCATAGCCAAGTTTTTGTAGATGTAGCCTTTGAGAGTAGACAGATGGGAGAAGAGGCAATCATTCTTGCATTGAGATTGTGTACAGACTATAATTGCGAGAGCCAGACATAAGATCGTTTCCTTGTAGATCACGAATGAAACAAATTTTCTCCGAAAAGCAACTTCTAAGTCTCCATCACGTAATTGACCGATCGAAAAGAGATTGTGATCGAGGCCTTCCACATAATAAACCCCGCTAATTTCGATATTGCAATTGATATAATCTCCGTAGCCCATGATAGCTGCTAGTGATCATTCCGAATCGACAGTCTTGATGAACTTTGCAACAAAGTTTGATAATGATTTAAGATTGCTGTCATGTGTCGGGAACATCCGCTATCAACAATCAAAGGATGATCTCAGACACCGCATTACACATGCATAAACACGGATGCAATAGAAGTAGATGTGGAACCCGATGAGTTAGAGGGTTCAAGCGCTTTTAGTGAAATACACCCATCAATGATTTTAGGCATCCATTTATATCCTAGTGTATTATGTATCCATTTCGCCATCTCCAACTAGTCTTAGCTTTAGTCTTAGTGAATGCACTAGGTGGTACTACATTCCTTGGAGGTGATCTTTGGAGCTACGAGACATCAATCGTTTCTTAGAATCTAAAGAGGGTGGTTTACCAAGCACGGACTTAGAAGCATTAGTGGGCCTAGAGGTATTCGGGTCTTAGGATTCGTAAACGAGACAAGATAGCTCTAGCAACACATTTGTCATGACAATCGAAGCATACTTTTACTACAAATAACACAAGAAGCATCGATGAATATCAAAAGTACTTAAGGTTTAGCATTCGTTGCAACACTTTTTCCATTACATTTGATGACGCAATATCTAAAGTGGGTGCAACTTGAGTCTTATTCAAAGTCCTAGGGTGTTCTTCACTTGACATTCTTTATTATTCTTTTCTTAGGTCGCAACTTCCTATTCTTCCTTGTATTGCTCCTAGGATGTGAAGTGCGGACGTTTGGAAAAAAGCAACTAGTCTGTTTGAGTAGAGGAAGCACATTAGTATCTTGTGATTTGTCAAGTAGGCATTACGGGTTCACGTTTGCTAAGTGTTACAGTGCAATTCTCTTAATGATGCTAGGTGAACTTGTTCATACTTTCCTAACATTTCCTTTAACTTAATAATAGTGTGCACCAAATCTTGCTTTTGAGCGAAGATTTCAAGAAAACTCATGACTTCTTTAGTATGTGCAAGATAATGATCAAGTTCGTTTGATGCTTCAAAGACGAGTCTGTTTAAGTAAATCAAATATGACACCATATTCGCTTTAACTTTGCAAGTTCTTGTTCATATTTTGAGATTTGACATTTCAAAGACACGTTTGATCATCCGATTGCTCAAATTTTGGATTAAACGTTTTGGATTGCTGCGGTTGATTTTGTTTTGCAAAACAAGTTCACGATTTTGACAATCTTTTGACACCATTGAAGACGACGTTTTGAATTTGAAAGCTTGTTTAAAATGTTCATTTTCAACTTTTAAAGACTCGATCGATGCACGATGTCGGTGTTCACAACGATTTCAACGAGAATCGCAGAGATATGATCGAGATGCATATGCAATGATTTTAATAACACAAGATTATTGATATCAAGATGAGATAACAACTTCCAAGAGTCGATCAACATCTTTTCTTAACAATTTCTTTTACGTTTAGTATTTGAAATCGATGTTTACATTTTCTCGAAACTGTTTTCATGAGACCAAGTTCTTTGTGAAAATCCTTTCCCAATATAGTGCACAAGTTTTCAAATTTTGACATGGGGTAAAATTCTTTTTGAAGAATATCTCTTTGTTCTCGCCAACCATGATTAAAAATGTTCAACTTTTATTTCGTAATGAAATTCAATCTCACGCTCCAAAATTTTGTGGTCGATAAGAAAGTGTCAAAATATTTAATAACGTGACAACTTTCGCTTTTGTTTTAACTTTACTAAGTGAAGGTAAAGGACCATTAATTTGTGCACCATTTTGTAGGGGACTAACTTTGAACTGGTGTGATAACCAAAGGTTTGTTAGAAGTATCTTGTTGTGTGACAAAAGTTACGCTTTTGAATAGTTAAATGGTTTGTTATAAACGACATTATCCATTTTGACCGACTCGTCATCCGCATCTAATTCCTCCATGCGATTATATTCAACAATCATAATTGAATCATCAATTCTATGTTCTGCATTTGTAAACTTGATTTGGTTTGAATGCTCTGTTTGAAAGCTTGGGTTGGTAATCAAGAAGAATCGGTCCATATCCATTTGGATTTGGTTTAAAAGTAAACTTTTGAATAGTTGTGATTGACTCACCATGTTTATAAACAACATTTGAAACTCTTTGATCTTGTTTTGTAAGTCAACAATTTCTTCTAGATAGTTATCTATTCGTTTCATGGAATGCTTTTGTACTCGTGAGAACTGTTTTGACAAGTTAACAACTCACCTTGGCTTTTTGAGTTTCAAAGTAAGAGCGTTAAGTTGTTGTTTATGTTCATGTTTCATTGTTCTATTTGAGACAACAAAGCATTCTTGGATGCGGCTAGATCACGATCTGTCGCTCTAATGATTTTTCGTTTTGATAAGATTTAGCAAAGCGACTTCAAAACCTTTTCACGTTTTTCTTGTGTTTTAAAAAGTTGATTTGTCGAATTAAGCATTCATTATCCCTAATTAATGTGCATTTTTATCTTTTAATTTCGTGCAAATTTCAAACGAGATTGTTGGTCTTTAATTAAGGTCGGGAGCTCAATTTCACTATTGAGCGAGCTCATCTTGTTCAACGTGAGTCTCAACATGATCATTATTTAGATCCTCAAATATAACCACGAGTCAACTTGATTATCAATATTAACCATAAGATTATCTTGATCGTCAAATGTAACTACGGGATCTATTTGATAATCATCGAATGAGATGTGGATGGCTCATTTTGAACACTCGATCCTTGTCGATGGAGAAATTGGCGAGATATCGATCGAGGAATGAGTGTATATTGTTCGGTTACACGAGACAAGCCGTCGATGTCATACCTGGGCTGTGTCACTCATGTTTAGAGCTTGCATTTGTGCCATCAACATCACTGCGCATTAGCATTCGCAAGTCCTCCATATCGAATATCCATCCGCCATAAAGCTCATTCCTTGTTGGTAAGAGTTCCACCGCTTCATCCTCGAGAGCCAAGAGCAACGCCTCTTTGTGATAAGCGCCTCTTGTCCTCGGCTTAGGGCATGCATTAGCAGATGACCCTTCTCATTCTGATTATAGCAACGAAAACCATTAACCGCATTATGAGCATTCCCTGTTCAACCACTTGAGCCTTTTGTTGTTGCATGAGCACCCATGTTATTCCTTCCATAGCATTAAACCCTTGACCGCCTCCCATCGACGACCATAACCACGATTCTGAACTTCAACTCGTCCATTGTTCACAACAGCCTGATTCCTTGTGTTTGATGAGGAACAAATGCGATTGTTGGATTTGTTTGTATACCGGCCGAAGGCTTTAGCAATCATGACAAATCCTTGTTGCAATTCATCGAAAGCATCGTAGTCCTCATCAGCTTCACTGTAAAGTGCTTGAGCATTGTTGTTGTTGTATGGAAACAATTGAGTTTGTTGAGGTTGTTGCTGTGACGGATCATATGGTGTGATGGTAGCAGTTGGTTGAGGAGCAGGTTGAGGAGCTGTTTGAAGAGGAAAACTAGTTTGAGCCCACAAAGCAAGTTGTTGATTGTTCGGAATTGACTGTGAAGCCGGGAGTCCACGGATAGCCCTTTCTTTGTCAACTTCTTTTTGATGAGGCTTGAGATAGTCGTACAACAATCCGTATGTAGCATGATGAAGATTCTTAGCTTGCGGAGAAAATGACATACTTCTCCATTCGGACCAAGACTACTTAGGAACTTTGTGTTGTGACAATTCATTGGCATGATGATGTTGTGTTTGTCCAAATCATTAATGATGTCTCAAAAGCGATGATGATATGACTCTAATGTCTCTCCGGTTCAATCATGAAGTATTCATAAGTCAAGTAGATTTTGGATTCCATGTCTTCCGATTGAGTGTTGTGCCTTCCATTAGAAGATGAATATGTTCCACATTGCTTTAGCCATCTTTTGAGCATCAACACTTGAAGGATCGGATTGGGTAGTCCCAAAAGGATGTATTGCATTGCTAGTTCATCGGCTTCAAAATGTAGAAGTTCATCACGGTGAGGTGCGAGATAGTTGCAATGTTGGTGACAACATCTCTTGGTGGATTGGCGGTGGATCTGGGTGTGACAACGATGAGGCATCCGAAATGGACCTTCCATAATGACCTTCTTTAAGAACTTTCCATGTGGCTTCTTTAGATCACAAACCTAAAGAACCTTATCACCCATTGATCATAATTTCGGGAGTGAGCATTGGAGGTCTATCAGTGAGCCGACTTCATGAATTGATTGTTGGCTACTTAATGCTTCACACATCTTGCCAAACCATGTCGGTTCCTTCATAGTACTCTGGATGGATGTTGAATGTAGAAGTTTGTGTAAGGTTTTACTTGAAGACTAGGTGGTGGTTGAACCATTTGTGGTTGTGGAATTGCTCCAAGTTGTGGAGTATGTTGTTGATTAAATTGTTGTTGATAAATTTGTTGTTGATGATTAAATTGTTGATGTTGTGGACTTAGTTGTTGTTGTTGTTGTTGATTATAAGTGTAAGGAAAATAGCTAGAGTATGGTGGTTGTGACATGTTGAAAACTTGTGTTTGTTAGATGGATCTTTGTAGTCGAATGAAACATTGTTGATGAAGTATCCTTAGGCGTAGAAATCACGGAAAGGCAAAGTAACACTTATGCGTAAAAACACCAAAGTTACGCGTAACAACAATAGTTACGCGTAATAAATGAGAAAACACTAAAGTTAGGCGAACCGAAAGTTAGCGTGAAAACTTAGGCGTAGGATTTGCTTATCGTAAGATGCGAGCTTAGGCGTAAGAAAATCTTATGCGTAGAGGTTCTCACATAAGTTTGAGCTTATGCGTAAGATTAGGGTTTTACCCAAAGATCTTTACACTATTACGATTGTAAAGGATATCCAAAGTCAAAGTGTTTTCAGGCTTATCCAAGCAAGAAAACACCGAGTAAACCACGAAAATCAAGATCAAACCACGGATAAGTTACGCGTAAGATTAGGGTTTTCTTCTGGCGTGAAAGTAGCCAAAACCAATTACGCCAACCGATGTTTCCAAACCGATTTTTGTTATGAAATAGCTTCAATATCACTAAAATAACACAAAAGTGTGAAACTTGATGATCCAAAACTTCTAAACACCTTATGCGTAGATTTACACCCACGTATGAAACCAAGCTTACAAACAATGATCTACGCGTAAAGTTTGAAACTTTTTGCCAAAAACAGATATTTTAACACCTTAAAACATTGAAAGTATAAGAATCTTGGATTGAAAAGTGTAAAAAATGAGTTTTTAAGCGTGACCAAGTTTGGAACCGTATGTTACGCGTAAGACCAAAACTTACTTCAAAAAACAATACTGATTCACCCAACTATTTGGCGATTGATACCACTGTTAGGTCACCATATTCATAACACAAGCATCAATATAAGAAATAGAGAAGAAGAGATCGGATGAACAACACACACACACACACACGTATGAAACTAGCGAAGAGTTATGCGTAAAGGTGAGAGTGTGAATTGAACAACCAACCCTCAAGTGAGGGTATTACAAAGGTATTTATAGGAGAGGGAGCTAGGGCAACACTCCTAGTCCCTTCCTTTCCTTATTGGACTTGTGCCAAGGCTTATGGGCCTTCTACATAAGCCTTAGCTTAATAACAAACATAAAGGCCTAATTAAGCTAACTATTACATATTAATTACTAACACTTGAATTCTAGTTTAGGAGTGATTCCAACAATATACAATTAAGAACGCTCCGAACATGGGACACTTTGCACGCTCCACCAATAAGGCGAGACGTTGGGTCAAGAACGCTTCACCGAAACGGCGAGACTTTTAGGTCATAGCACGTACGATTCAATAAGTTCAAACAAGTCATAAGTTCGTAATTAAGTTCAAGGGTTTGATTCAAGTTCAAAAGTTCAAGTCAAAGATTTCATAAAAGTAGTAATCAATTTAGTATGATTCATGCATTTCACCCCAAAATATAGTAAAACGGTAAAAAAAATGGGATTGTGAATACTCACCTAATGCAATAATTATGATGACAAAAGTGGATACACGAAATGAGGTGCAATCTCTATCGCAACCTAATATGAATGATATGCTCTAATATCGTCATGAAAAAAATGTTGTGCATGCAAACTCATATGATATCCATACTACTTGTGCATTTGAAAATAAAGTTTATCGTCGAAATATACATTTATGACAACTCGTCATGTTATAAAATACTTTACAAGTACTTACGTTGAAACGACATCCTACAATAGTTGCTTAGTGATTTATCAAGAAATTATAGTTTAAGGTTAGATTTTCGCAAAGTTTGAGTGATCGTATCTTATTCGTTATAACCGTTTTTAACGGTTATACATTTTGGAAACTATGATGGCGAACTCACTTTTACTTGTAGACATCGTTTTCTCAAAATTATTCTATCAATATGAAAACGGCTCCAAACATGGTCACTGCGATAACCATCTTGGACTAATAGAAAATATGTAAGTGTTAATATTTGTGAAAATAATTACGATAGTCATAATTAAAACGCGTGTAACTTAGTCGTTATAGCTCCGTTTTCTACGATCTATATATCCTTGGTTTCGTGTTAATGTATACTAATATATTTTTGATAAATCGACTCATTTAGATTATGTTTAAAACTCGGTTTTGCCCCTTAAAATTCCCTTGACAGCTTGTATTATTTCAGAAAATTAGTTTTCGTCGTTAAACTTGAAAATAGCGTATCTTCTTCGTTATAAACCCGTTTTAACCCGTTCAAGCGGCCAAGGTTTTTTTTTAAAGTCTATTTTCTGAAAATATAAGCCAAAATAGCTTACAACCTACTGAAAATTCCAGATTTTACAAAACTTGACAGAAGCTAAATATATATTGTCGAAAATGATTTTTCTAGTTTGAAACTTGTTCTAAACCATTTCAATCAACACCGAAGCTATTCTAAACCTACCATACACTTTCTTAGGGTGTCATGGGTTCCTAGACTTCACCAAAACTAATAGGTTTCATAAGAACACTAGTAGGATAGTTTAAACTAATAATAAGTAATAAAAACAAGTAAAAGTGGTATGGATCATAGTATATTTGCATGTTTTTCTTACTAGATCAAAAAAAATACATCAAGTAAGAGTTTAATAGAGTAGGAAAAATTAGTTGAAGCTTACTTGAGTGATTGAGGAGTTTTAGTGCTAGAAAACTTAATTAATCTATAGGTTTTTCTTTCAAAACCTTAACATAGATCACTAATAACACTTGTAAATTACTAGAGCTCGAAAAACTTGGTGATCTTCCTCTTATTCTTGGTCTTGGCCGATCATACACAAAGGGTGGGAGAGAGTTCTAGCTTTTTACACCTTTTTGTATGTGTTAGAGTGTAATTTAGTTTAATATATTACTTGTATTACATAAATATCTAGTCAAAAATGTGTATGTGTACATTTCTTGGTCAAGATTTTTAATAGAAGTGATGACAGGGGGGGGGGGTGGTCGGCAATGGGATAAGGGTGAAATAAGTTGTGTATTTTGATGATTAAATGTGTCTAATAGTTAAGTATAAATGTTGTTTTGTACATGTAATTAGTTATTTAGTGTAGCGTTAGCCAAAAATCGATTTTAACGGAACAAAATAAAATGTATCGAAGTCATAAAATTATAAAATGCATTTCATAAGTATTGAGTGAATAAATAATTATCGAATGGAATTTACGAAAACCGTCGTAAATATATATGTATAACAATTTATATACCAAAATAAATTCCAAACATCGGATAAACTAATAATATAATTTTATAGTCTTAAAATGAGTATAAAATATATTCGGATAATTGTTGGAAGTGTCGGATCAATTATTCAAAATAAGTGATCGTGCGATAGCGTTTATTTAATAAATAAATATCGTTAATGAAATATGCAAATCCATGCATGGACTAATATGAAAATGATATTCTTGATGATATGTAGACTAACTCTAGTCTATATGTAGTGTTCTCAATGATGTTTCATGAATACATGACTTAACCCTTACGGTTACGTGAATTTGATACTCGTAAACCTAGTTTACGAAAAATGATGAATAAAATCATGAATATAAATTTTCTCGGGAATGAATAGTGTTTTGTAAATAGTAAAATTTTGAAATAACCTCTCAAAATATCAAATCGACTTAAAAAACGATGAATAGTAAAATGATAAATAGTAACTGATGAATAGTAAATTCCCGAGATGAATAGTAAAATTTTTTAAAGTTTGCAAAATGACCGGAAATTGAGAGTTGTCACAACAAGAAATAAGAAATGAAATAAAATGTTTTCCAACTAAACGCCACTTAAATGTTTTCTTGTCTATTATTTTTAAGTGTTGTTTTGTTGTGTTATAAATTGATCTAGGGAATTAATTTTGTTAAGTAATTTAAGTATGAAACTTAAAATGGAATGAATTAAACATATAAAATTTATAATAAATGTTTATGCTCATAAATATACTACAACTTAGTATAGATATGTATAACCGTTGTTAATCCTACAACCGTAGGTTTGGGATTACGTGGAATATTAATCATACAATGTTTTCATGGAAAAATAAAATGTAGTTAGTAAAATATTTGTGAGATGAATAGTAACTATAGAGGATCAATAGTAAAATGAATAGTAACATGAAAAAATGTGAATTGTTACATGGTGGAATGTAAAAGTTCGGGATCGATCGGTAAAAGCTCGAACAGTGAGCCTAAACGAGCTCGACCCCAAGTTCGAGCTTAAGTTTGGGCTTCGCTTATTGAGCTCGAGCCGAGCTTTATATATAAAACTCGATTAGGCTCGCAATCATAAACCACCCTAAAATTATATTCATATATATATATATATATATATATATATATATATAGGAAGGGTTCTTTTCGTAACCCAAAAAGGTCGAAGCTGAACCCGGCATCAACCAATCGATTTTTTGGATGCTTATTTTTATTATTTAATTCAAAAGGGTATAATAGTAAAATTACATTTTTAATTTTTTAATAAAAACGTTTTCTTAGTTCAAATTTTAGGGTTTTTTTTTTTTTTTTTTTTTTTAATATATTTTTTAATAATTTCTTTTTCCAGCATGTATTGTTTCAAATATAAGGTGCATATGTATTTTTTAGTTTTTCATATAATGAAAATTTACATATATTTTTGGTGTTCAATTGTTTAAACGTTTAATGTGTTTTGGTCACACATATATACACAAGTGCATAGAATATTAGAATGACAAACAAAAATATTTTCCTTGTATTGTATACATTTCAAACATATACATAACCATCATTCTTTTGAAGTTTAAAACAAGAATCAAAGAACATAAACCTTTATAAAAAAACAAGATTCATATCGTATATGTTACATTTTATTGATTACAAGTATAGCAAACACATATGCAATAATCGTATATCTTCAAACCCCGCAAATTATCTCCATATATATATGTGTGTGCATCCACTTCTAGGTCTTCGATGCTTTCATTATCTTCATCAATCTGATAAGGATACACAAATACAATTAAAACACAAACAAAATAAGAAACATTTTTTTTGTCACAATAACTAGCGTAACACATATGCACAATGTTTCTTTATATCAAATAAAATATATACGTGTATTTTTATCACAAACAACTAGCAAACACGTATCGTTAATTTAAAACATATATGCATACATCTTTTCTTGATTCTATATCAAGCTTAAAGTACATATATGCACACCATTTCTCATTAACTAAAGCTTAAAATACATATGCACACCATTTCATTGATTAAAACATATATGCACACCAATTTCATTGATTAAATACATATGCACACGTTCTCATTAACTAAAGCTTAAAATACATATGCACACCATTTCATTGACTAAATACATATGCACCCCATTTTATATTAACCTAAAACATATATCGCGCCCTTCAAAGTTGAAACACATACAAATAAATATAACACATATGCATACTTAGTTATAGTGTCAGTTATGAAAACTTTATGCAAACTTTATATGTATAAATAATACATATATGCATAGAAACGCTAACAACTATTAATTGAAAGTGACAAAAAATTCATTAACTTATTAATTGAATAAAACCAAAATAAATCAATGACTTGGTGATACCGAAGATCGAATTACGGCATTTAATAAACAAATTATGGTTTCGAGATTGTTTTCATCTTAATTTATATCAGAATACTTTTTGTTTAATCCTCTTTTTATAATTAGTTGAATATGAGAACTTTTTGATGATCAACAAAGCTACAGGTGTACCCAAGTATATACGTACAAAAACAAAAAATTAAATCGCTAATAGAGTTATAAACTTTTCAATTCCTACTATTTTAATAAAATCTATTAAACAAAAACCAATAAACAAATTCATTAAAAACACACGCTACTGCTTCTGTACACTTTTTCATAATTAAATTCATGAATACATGAAAATTAAGACCCCATTTTTACCTTTTACCCATTGTGTATTATTTATACCTAATTAAAAACCGTATATCGAGTTTCTTTGATAATAGACGTACCTTCGGGATTGACAAATGAGCGGCGTGAAGTTTTTTTGACTAAATCAAATGTGCGTCCGTGAACAGAGATGGTGAAAGAAGACCATGAATTGAGATAGATAGTGAAGCATTTCAAGAACATGAACGATTTGGGATGTGAAGAAGAAGGGGTGGGCGGCGGCTAGGTTTTCTTGATGTAAAGGAGAGATGGTGGGAGGTTTTTAGGGGAAAAAAAGAGAGAGAATAAGGTTAAAGAGATAAATGGGATGAACCGGTTATTATTAGTGGTGATACAAAGTTACATAAACACCCTTCCATCAGTTTTAAAAGTTGACTTGAAGTTTCATTATATTACGCTTATGCCATCTTTAATTGTAGCCATTGATCAAATATTTAATGGCTAAGATTGGTTCTCGATTCTCGATCTTTTCTTGGTTACGAAAATAACCTTACACTATATATATATATATATATATATATATATATATATATATATATATATATATATATATATATAGTGAGGATCGCGTGCGAATATTTTTTAGTGCGGACGATGCGGATGTACGTCGTCCGTTGATCTTTTTTCATTTAGCGGTGAGATTTGATCAAATTCATCCTTATTTCTCTCCGTATCTTTTATTTTTATTAGAATATTCTATTTTCTTATTTTTCTCAACTTTTTTATTTAAATTTTTATCGAATGGAATTACCGATCAAGATTCTCGTATCGGTCCTAATCTATCGGTACATTTTTCATTAAAAAACGTTGTTGAAGGTATTTTATTATAGTTATTCGATATTAAGGTTTTATTATGATTTTGAGGATAGTTACTCGATATTACTATTATTATTCGAGTATTAGGACATTTACACTTTGATGTTTCTATTGTTAGTATGATAGTTATTCGATATTAAGTTTGTTATTCGATATTAGGATAGTTATTCTTAATATCATATTGGCAATCTTAAGTTACAATTAATATCAGAATAAAAATTTTAAGAATTTTTTGTTGTTGTTAATATTACACTAGCTATATTTAGTTAATAAGAATGGAAATATCTTAATATCATTATAGAAAGCTTCAGTTACAATTAATATCAGAATAAGTATCTTAAGAAAAAAGTTAATTATATTAATATCAGAATAGCTATCTTCAATTTGAATTATATCAGAATAGCAATATTCTTAATATCAGATTACCTATCATCAGATATTCTTAATATCAGACTAACTATCATAAAAAAATTCTTAAATTCGAAATTAAAAATTACCTTCGTTTTTAATTATGCAAATCTTAAACTTGATGAAATCATTGTTTTTAGATTTTTTTTTTTTTTTTTTTTTTTTTTGATTTTTTTAGTTTATGTTTTGTATGTTTTGTTATTCGATCTACAACCGATATTATAATAATATAGATTAATTACGAAAATGCCACCGCATTTTCTTTAACTTAGATCATATGGATGCTTGATCGATGCGGTGACATTCATCCGTACCATCCGTATTTAAAAGTTGAACGCACTGATCCCTTCCCTATATATATATATATATATATAGACAAGCGTTCAAATGAGAAGTCTATTTTTTGTGAGAACGCGAGAAGAGATCCTAACCATTCATCTAATCCTCCTTCTAATTCAATCCAACAGTGAGATCGATCCTCCCGATTTACACAAGAGATTCAATAAACATCGGCATTTTCGACCATTTAGTTTTCGAGACTACTATAAAGATAAAAAACACACATCTTCCATTTTAAGTGTGAAACCGGAAATTCTCTCAAAAATCATCATTAATAACAACCGACCGTCGTAATGTTCATCATCCCCACCACCATACTTATTCACCCAGTAATCACCATTGATTTCAAAGTTCACCGCCGTAATCATGATCCTCGCCATTACTCATAAGAATCATAAAAACGATAACACTCTCTAGGTTCATCAAGACTACCAACCACCACTATGTACGCCACAACAATCATCACCAATTACCACCATGCTCCATTGATTATCATCATCATCGAGAAGTGCGAATTAAGCTTTTGAGTCAATGATTATAGGCAAATTATTTTTTTTCTATATATTTAGTAATTAGTTATATATTTTGAAACTGATGATGAAATTGAAGATATAGATCTAGATGAATGTGTCTTTCAATATTTAGTATTTAATTTTCACATGTGAGCAAGTTGTTCAAATTTAATTTTCACATGTGAACAAGTTGTTCGAATTTAATTTTCAACTCGAATTAAGTTTATTCGAATGTTTGATCTAGATAAATTCTTTTTCGTGCTTTATATGTTTTATGTTAGCTATTAGCTATGTTGATGAGTAATTTAGATGATTATGTATGCTTGATGATGAAATTGAAAGTTGGACTTGTTTTTTTCTCGTTCTTTGTCAATGCACACTAGGTGTTCGCTGAAATACTAGTTTTCTTCACATGTGAAGATGAGTAGATGCTTTTAATTGGTGCCCATTATTAGCTTAGTTCATCTAATAAAACCTCCCTAGTTTCAAGGTCTTGTATATTACTTATGTATAAAGAGAAACTTATCGCAGTTGAAACTGATATAGCCTACCTCATTTAGTAGTTTGGTCTAAATGGTCACCAGTAGTGGTCCTTTTTTTCCTTTGTGAAGAAGTTGTTTCTCACATGTAAAAATATGAGGTGTGCCGAGGAATGATAAGCAGCTTGATTAGCCTTTATGTTTTGAGTGAGAACTGCGAAGGCTAACCTAAGAAGTACACACATATCTTCACATGTGAGGAAATTTGCTTAAAACTTGTTTGTGTCGATGGCTTTCAATAAGGTATTGATATTTAAGATGCTTTATATAATGTATCAAATAACCTCACATGTGAAGAAATATGGTATCGAATATCTTCACATGTAAAGAAATATGGTATCGAATATCTTTACATGTGAAGAAATATGGTATCAAGTATCTTCACATGTGAAGAAATAGGTATCGAATATCTTCAGATGTGAAGAAATATGCTTAAAAATCGTTTGTGTTGATGGCTTTCAATAAGGTATTAATATTTGAGCCATAAATATGGTATCGAATATCTTCACATGTGAAGAAATTTGCTTAAAACTCAATTTTATTGATGGCTTGAAATACGCATTGAGATTTTAGAGGCTTTTAACACTACCGATATAATGAGTATAATCTTAACAAATATTTTAGCAAATATTTGGCTATTTTATCGGGTATAATTTGGCTATTTTAGCAAATATTTGGCTATTTTATCGTGTTTAATACACTTATTGAGCCTACAGAGGTCTCACGTTGGGCTATTGTGTACTGTAATAGCCTAAGCAGAGATCTACTTAGGTGTTCTCAGGCTAAAGGAATGGTTAGTTAGCTCACTACTCACATATTGTATCTTTTATTGTGGTGTAAATACTAAATATTGTAGATTAAGTTAAGATCAAACTTTTGTTTCATTCTTGCAATGTCTTGAAGAGCCCCATTCCGCGATCAAGAGAATCATCAAGCTAAGCGCAATCTTGCTCCTATTCGTGTGGACATGATGTTTGAAGCGATAAACGAACACCGCCGAGCCCACCTTACTTTCTTCATGCATCCTCCCAGAGAGAATTGACATCTATGGTTTTCTCTTTTCCTTGATCTTTTCACCGAGAAACCTGTTTTATTGGAATATTAATCGAATGTTTTGTTATAATGACAGTCCATGGAAGTGAAAATACCTAGTGGATTTTGGGATCATTACACGTGTATTGCACCAACTCGGATTAATGATCGAGATCTCACTAACTTGCTTTCAAGATCAATGCAAAGGTTTACATTCAATTTAAAGTAATTTTAGTTTCTTGCTTTTATTTCAAACTCAAGTATGATCTATTATTAAATGATTTCAAAAGGGTGGTATAAACTCTCTCGCTATCAGTCGAATGTTCAAATTCAATACCATTAGTTTCAAAGAATCCAACCATTATCTTTGGAATGGATGTTTCCCATGGTTCGCCAGTATGCTCAGATGTTCCTTCTATCGCAGCAGACGTTTTGTTTTTGTATTCTAACTTAGTGACAAGATTCTGAATGTAATTTGATAATATATAATATTCTTTCTTGGTATGTTGATAATGCTACACGCGTCGTTCGGGGTCAAAGGAACTTCCTTTTCTTCGAGCAAGTTTTATAACACCCTAGGCAGTGAACCTAATCGTTGTATTGTAGTATTAGGGTAAACCACGCGTATTGATATCGTTCTCTAGGGGAATAGTGTCGTTAGGCTGAAGTGTATGTCAATTTAAGTTTAAAGGTGAAGGATGATTATTTTTGTATTTTTATATTTTATGAAATGGAAATGTACGAATCTCGGGGTTTGGATTTGGGGGTTGGTATTTCTACCGATTAGTCTACTCATCTAATTAACTAAGCTAAGGATAGTCTATGTCTAATTATTGTGTGATCGTATGATAGTTTAAAATGTATTTACTTAGGTTTTACTACCCTTAATTATCTCCTATTGGTGGTTGAATTGTCACGCCCTTATTCTTAGTTGCGTTGTGTGTCTAAGGTTGTAGGGTATGCGTTTCTCCCTAACTCTTTGAACTTACCAAAGGGTCTCGCCTACAAAACCCACTAGGATAATAAACTCTTACTCTAAGGCACTCTTTGGATGGTTTAGCTTACAACTACTCAAGGAGTTATATTCTAAGGTTCACAAAGATTTAATCAAGCATTAGTACACAACGAATGACCTATCGCATTACTAGATCATTAATCAACTAAGATAAGAGACAACCAATCAATATTCAATAATTAAGTTTCATATTCCTAAGCAAACACACAAGTAAATTAGCGGACATGGAAAACATGCAAGCATACACACAAATAATCAAAGACATAATTGTATTAATGAAGTAAAACACTTATCTTGGTGTAAGATAGGGTTTGAACCCTAAAATATCTGTACAAGACAACCTTGGTTCGGTTTAGGTTTTTACCCAAAAGACTACACACCAATACCGAAAAATTCGGATTCTATATATAAGATTACATATGCGACGGCGTCACCTTATGTTTTGTGACGCCGCCGTGTCGCCGTCATTAGGGTTTCGCTTGGCCACGTTAGACTTGGCGACGCGCCACCTTATGCTTGTGACGCCGTCCTCTTCGACTCGACGCCGTCTCGGATTGCATCTAGGCCGTCTCGAGTTGCGACGGCCTACTCTTTTACAACTTGACGTCGCCACTTGAAAATAGGAGTTTTGGCTTCGTCCGTCACAAAATCCTCCGACGGCGTCGCAGCTTAGCAAAGACGCCGCCACCTTATGTTTTCAGCACTTTGAGTGTCTCGATTCGACTTTGGCCATTTTCTTCGTATATTCGCGCCTTTTCGTCCAAATAAGTGACATTCCAGATTTTGCCTTCAAGAGACCTAAAAGTGAAAAGGAACGATATTAAGCAATAACGGATACAAAAGTGATCAAATAAGGGCTTAAACGACCCCTAAAAAGGTACCTTTAAAACCTTATCAAATATCCCTACACTTGGTATTTGCTTGTCCTCAAGCAAATGTGCTTTTAGCCAATTAATTTATAAGTTAGGGTCATGAAGCATTGGTTTAAAACGGTCCACAACACATATAATCCCCCAAAAAGTCATAACAAGCACGGAAATCACATACTAGCACCTCACATGGGGTGTTTGGATACTCACATCTCTCTCGGTGTATATGAAATATAACAAATTGGAAATGGAAGATAAACACTCATTAACCGTCCTAGTACATAGATTACCATAGGCTTGAGAATAGATCAAACCTCCATCGCTTTGGCGAAGCACCTAGGAAAGACTATCAAAGAGGTCTTTAAAGGGTTGTAATGTTAGGCTTACGGTAGGGAAACAAAGGGTTTGGTGGGATAGGCTATTTAATGGTGGCAAGTAAAAATCTCTATGTTAAATGCATACGAAGAATGGCGTTGCTAAGCCAAGACTCGACACTCTAAACTCTAGCTAACCGAAATAAACAAACATAAATTTAAAGGATAGATGTAGGATGGTAGCCTGTATGTTTTTTTTTTTTTTTTTTTTTTTTTTTTTTTTCATACACTTTTACTCTACCATCCTCTATGGTAACATCAAAATGATAGGGATTTATAGGCACATCCCTACACTTGAGTTTTATTATTCTAACACTAATTTGACCCGAATTGAAAAGATCAAAACACTTGGGGTACATTATTATGCAAACAAATGGAATTTGAATTTAACGCTCCCTTCCGTCATTTCATAAACTTTAACTTTTCCCATGAATCCCAATCGTCCCAAAATCGTATACAAAGGATATGACTCGACTTAGCAACTCATGCAAGCAACTAGATAATTGAACTAAGGGTTTAGGGTGATAACAATAATGCACTAAAAGTGAGTGCATACATGGTAGGCTAAGGCGATTTGGGTGTATATTTGGGGGGGGTGTAAACAATGCTCTTCATTGATATTCGGAAAACCGAAACATCACGAGAACCGCGAAAAGGATAGGCTCGAGGGGTTAACTAGGGTATCGTGTACTAAAGATGAGTACAACGCAAAGGTGTGGGGAATTACTCAACCGATGTGGAAGAAGTAATTATATTACGGTATCAAACAAGGGTTACCCTAATGCCTCTTATCATTTAGTTATTCCTAACTACACAAGTGTAGTCTTACTAGCGATCTCGGATGCATCACAAAACAAGTTCTAGAATCTATTATACTACCGGTTCACACTCTAAGCATTAAAGATGAATGCTTTAATTCCTACTAATCTAAGGGCGATCCTCACATTTTGGGTGGAATTTAGGTGGTAAAGGGTTTTTGTGCTAGTCATATAACTTCCTATCCGTGAGACGCTTTTGTTAAAACTAATGGCCCACTCCTATATGTCATAAAAAATTTTAAATTTGGTGCCAAAATTACCCTAACCGACATTTTCTCATGGTTTATTACACAAATACAATTGGACAAATCAAATATTCAAGGATAAGTATAGTTTCTAAGTTCCGCTTTATTTTCCCTCCTACACTTAAACCGAACATTGTCCCCAATGTTCCCGAAGTATCAAAGTTATGATAATGGAAGGTAATTAAAACGAAAGAAACTAGTACTCCCCGATTAGCTCGGTAGGATCCGTGTGTGAAGTAGTGGTTAAATCCTTTCCAAGAAGAATTTATGCGTGAAAAGCTCCTTCCATTCTTATGTAACTTCTTCTCGATAAATTAAACCCGCACACTTGAAGAAAACAAACGAAACCTTCGCGTAAAATCGGCGGTAATAATATATATAAGACTCGATTTAAACTAGGATATAATGCTTGTGGAATGGATGTTTACTGCACTTCGAAAATTAAGACCGAAAATTCCAAATTTTTTAAGTAGCTCGTAAAACGAGAAAAAATAACTGTTGTTTTTTTACTCCTTTGCGATCGCGACAAAGTTATCCCGACAAAATCGGTCTGCGATTTTCCGGAAAATTTACATCTCTAGAATCTGGAAAATTTCGCAAAACATCCATTATGACTCGATACAAGCATTTGACTCGAAAAACACACATATATATCTTTTAGTTAATTGTTATTCTCATGTTTACGCTTTTGAAAACGTGTGTAATCCTCCCTACACTTATCCCTTATGTAAAATACCTTTATATGCAATTAAGACGAGGTTAAAAACAAAATAAAGCATTTTACAAATTTAAACATGAGAATAAACAATCAATAAAAGACATATGACACATAAATGAAAATGAAAAACAAATGCACATGGGTTGCCTCCCAAGAAGCGCTTGTTTTTGTTCGAGTCACGAGCCCGACTCTACCCTTATTTAACGGATAAAGGGAGGTTTTCCTACACTTAAGGTTAGTGCAGGATGATAGTAGCAATACACACCCTTAGGGTGGAAATTTGCTACGTGAGGAGAGGGTGATGGGTGATTTATATGCTCAAAGGAGTGTGCTCCATTCATTATAACCTTACCTAATTCAATTGGTGTAGCGGGTGAATCAAATCTCTCTCCTAAAATGGATCATCTTCTATCAACTTCAAAAGATTCTTAGTTAAGGATCCATCTTGGCCTAATAATCCCGGTTTAAACCCATAATGTTTCTTGTTATCAACCATGAATGGGTGATATAAGTGTGTAAGGTCATGGGTTACTCCTATATTAGCTTCCACTCTACATGGCCTAGAATCTACCACCTTTATCAAGCAACTACCCGGACTATCTATTTTGATGGGTGGATTGGGGCCTAATTCAATTCCAAGATTCACATCTAAAGACGGAAAATTGGGTAAGGTTTTTAGTTGAGGCTCCGGTTCATCAAAATTAGGAACTTCCCTAGGACTAAGAGAGAGGTCATGACAACAAGCATCTAAACCTACATTCTCTAGTGGCGTTTGGTCCAAAGGTTCTATATCAATTGGGGTTCCTATAGTCTCTTCTACTTCTTCCGGGTAAGTTATAGGCGATGTGTGTTCTTCAAGTGATGGTAGAGCTTGTGGGCTTGGAGTTTCCACCTCATTCTTTATTATATCTAGACCTCCTAAATGTTCATCATGTGTTTTAGTATGATCTGACCCAAATACACTCCTAAGCATCTCAAATCCTTCTTTAGCCATTTCAAATTCTTGGTCCGATTCATAAGAGTTATTCTCAAAAACTTGACCACTATGTTCTATTTGCCTAAAGGATTCCTTACGTGTGTCATATGTTTTGAAATCTATCCCACACATGCAACTAGGTATTTTAGCTTCAACCATCTCACAATCTTGTTCGGGTTTAGGTTCCATGTTCTTAAAAACTAGGTCTTTTTGATCATGATGCCTAAGGTTAGATAAATCCTCCTTATCCATTTCCTCAAGTTGTAACAATCAAGGTTTATGCATAGGAGGCTTTTCCAAAAATTCTCCGGATGGTGTCACTAAAAGGAGCTGATCCTGAAAACGATTGTTGAATAGAAGCCACACAAGTACAGAATATATCAAATCCATCCAACCTTACACCCTTCTCCTTTTGGATATCTTAAAGATCACTCACAAATTCATCAGAACAATGAAAACGAACCCGACTTGCGAAATTCAATTGTTCCTTATTTGTTAATAATTCAAGTGCTACTTCACTTGCCATAGCGACAAATGAAAAGGGTTTTACGAACACAAACACAAAGAAGGGGGATAGACTACAACGAAGCTAATAAAAAGAAAAAATCTCACTTGATAGGAATCTTGTGAGTAGACCTAAACGAGATAGAAATCAAGCCTAAACAATAACTATTCCCCGGCAACGGCGCCAAAAACTTGATAACGCTACACGCGTCGTTCGGGGTCAAAGGAACTTCCTTTTCTTCGAGCAAGTTTTATAACACCCTAGGCAGTGAACCTAATCGTTGTAGTGTAGTATTAGGGTAAGCCACGGGTATTGATACCGTTCTCTAGGGGAATAGTGTCGTTAGGCTGAAGTGTATGTCAATTTAAGTCTAAAGGTGAAGGATGATTATTTTTGTATTTTTATATTTTATGAAATGGAAAGGTACGAATCTCGGGGTTTGGATTTGGGGGTTGGTATTTCTACCGATTACTCTACTTATCTAATTAACTAAGCTAATGATAGTCTATGTCTAATTAATGTGTGCTCGTATGATAGTTTAAAAATGTGTTTACTTAGGTTTTACTACTCCTTAATTATCTCCTATTGGTGGTTGAATTGTCACGCCCTTATTCTTAGTTGCGCTGTGTGTCTAAGGTTGTAGGGTATGCTTTCTCCTAACTCTTTGAACTTACCAAAGGGTCTCGCCTACAAAACCCACTAGGGATAATAAACTCTTACTCTAAGGCACTCTTTGGATGGTTTAGCTTACAACTACTCAAGGAGTTATATTCTAAGGTTCACAAAGATTTAATCAAGCATTATACACAACGAATGACCTATCGCATTACTAGATCATTAATCAACTAAGATAAGAGACAACCAATCAATATTCAATAATTAAGTTTTCATATTCCCTAGCAAACACACAAGTAAATTAGCTGGACATGGAAAACATGCAAGCATACACACAAATAATCAAAGACATAATTGTATTAATGAAGTAAAACACTTATCTTGGTGTAAGATAGGGTTTGGAACCCTAAAATATTGTATAAGACAGCCTTGGTTCGGTTTAGGTTTTACTCCAAAAGACTACACACCAATACCGAAAAATTTAGATTCTATATATAAGATTACATATGCGACGTGCCACCTTATGTTTTGTGACGCCGCCGTGTCGCCGTCATTAGGGTTTCGCCTTGGCCATGTTAGACTTGCGACGCGCTACCTTATGCTTGTGACACCGCTCTTCGCCTTCCCGACGCCGTCGATTGCATCTAGGTCGTCCGAGTCATGACGGCCAACTCTTTTACAACTTGACGTCGTCACTTGAAAATAGGAGTTTTGGCTTATGTCCCGTCACAAAATCCTCCGACGGCGTCACAGTTAAGCAGTTGACCGCCACCTTATGTTTTCAGCAGACTTTGAGTGTCTCGATTCGACTTTGGCCATTTTTTGATATTCGCGCCATTCAAATAAGTGCCATTCAGATTTTGCCTTCAAGAGACCTAAAAAGTGAAAAGGAACCATATAAAGCAATAACGGATACAAAGTGATCAAATAAGGGCTTAAACGACCCTCAAAAGGTTCCTTTTAAAACCTTATCATATGTGTAGGTTGTTAGCTCAAGGACATGCCGATTCAATACAAAGCATTTTGCCTTGAGTTGAAATGATTGATGGTTTGTTCAAACCCGTATCACCGATAAGGATGAAGGGATGATCGTGTTCGATTGATATTCTCAAAATTCATAAAACATTTCCAAATTGCTTTGAATTTTAATTTTAGATGATTGTTACTAACTAATGTTTTTGTGAATAACAAGAAGATGTAAATACAATGATGATAATAAAGTATCGAGTGGGAAGTGTGAAGGTACGCTCGGGCAAACAAGCCCTAAGCATTCAAAAGGATTAAATGACTATTTATGACGATACCTTTATCATTGCTCAAATGCACAATTCGTATCCAAATGGACTTCCATTCCATCCCTATCCCACTTGTATGTATCCATTATTTCTTTCTTTGTTTTACCAATAAGGATTGCTATTTTAAAATGCTATTTCTTTCTTATTAATAATACTAATAAAGGTCAAGTCTGGAATACAAGATGCCCGCCGAGGCTTCCCAGTGTATGGCAGTGAAGCAATCGCACTTTTCTAGCTCACAGGGTCATTAATTGTTCTATAATAGCGTGAAGAGGTGGCAAAATGGGCAGATTGTGTAACACGTCAAAATAGGTTCAGGTAAAAATGAGTAATATTTGGTATAGCACATGTTGGATTGACCTGAACCACTTTTTTCCCAATACGCTTATGTTATAAATGAACAATTAGTGTACCAAATATGATACAATAATTTGTAATTTTATTTCTTCGCTAGGTAATTTTGGAGGTTTCATACATATGAGAGTACACATGTTTTGAATAATTTAATCGACCCATTTCCTACTAAGTCGATTTTACTTATTTGACCCGCCGATATAAAATATAACCCGAATCGCACTATTATTGAAATCTCCACCTATAAATCAGAACATCTAATTGTGTATCTTGCAAATCACTAAAATGATCATAATATTAATATTTGAGCAGGATCTTTACTTTGCTATTGGTGCGAATGCATGTTCTTTCTCGTCATAATTGGTAGTCCTTTAGCTAAAAATAATGAACTTGGATCCCGTTACTTGGTTTCATATTCGGTATAGATTCTTGCTCTTTAAAGATTTTTGTTGTATGCGATATACAAGTTTGGTAGCATTAAAATTGAAAAAAATGGAAGCTTTGGTTAGAATTTCATCTTGGATATAGTGTAGATCTTAAGTATAAAAATATGATGTATATACTAAACCGCTTCACATGTTGATTATTTTTTCTCTAGCTATGTCCAAGATACATGGTTGATTTTGCATATGTTTCACGCCGTAACTTCCAATTATTATTGTTGAAGACGTACCACTAATGCTCGCCAAAACTTCGTAAAGTGGTAGTAAAATAACCGGTCAAGATTAGTCTTTTTCGTGTTGGTGTGTGAGTTTAACACTCGTTGCTTCTATTTTTGCACCAAAAAGTATTTTTGTTAGTTACGATTACACAAACTAAACCATTACAATACTAATATTTATGTCTTTCTTAAATGATCTAAGATATGTAAGCATTTGTATACGCTTTTGATAAATTTGACTTGTTTGAATTGATCCTTCTCGTGGTTTAGTTTCTAAACTTTAACTTGTATCCCTGTGGTAGCTAAGATATACAGAGCAACTTAAATCGGTATTAGTAGTCAGTAGACCTTAGGCCTAGCTATGTTGACAAAGCTCTTTTTATTGGCATATATGTATTACCATATGTTAGATCATCACCCATATGTTTAACTTCACATTGTGTTTAACTATTTGCGGCAAAATGCACTTGTCAAAGAAAACATGAGTCAGCTTTGTTTCTTTGTTTGAGACACACATCCATGTGAAACAACTAATGACAGCCTTTGAGAGAGTGAAGCTATAAAAAATTATGGTTTATGTAGTTTGCTATTCAAGTGAAAACTGAGATTGCAATATATTGACAACTATCATATGCACTTGGACTTTTATGTTTCTTAAGAATATTGTTTAGTGTTACTCCAATTGGTTATTATTATTTCTGCATACACTTGGACTTTTATGTTTCTTAAGTCTACAATTGCTAAATGCAAAATATCTCCACATTATAAAATATCAGTTGCATCACTTGTACTTTGTTTTCATAAAAACCAGTTACATGTTAAAGGTTACTTAATAAAAAGATTCTAGAAGGAGGGTATGGTTATGGAGAATTTTTTAAAGGGTGGAAAGATGGCGAGTGGACTTTACTACTTCTAAAATGTGTATGTTTGACAGTAAAAAAAAATACATGTTAGAACTTACACGCCTCTTTCACTGCAGCGGGTCCTTAAACCCCGACTCGAGAGATAAAATATGCTTTTCTTGTAGTGGTTCGGGCACAGAACCCTGTGGAGCCACTTTCTCATTCCACTAAATGATAAGTTGCAACAAGCAAGAGCTTCTTTAGTAGCCAAGGCCGAGGTCGATGTGCTTTAGAAATAACATGCAAGGTAACTAACTTAATCGCATCCATTAGGTTTAGTTTTCTTCTTACTTTATGTGTTTTCATAATGTTATTCTGCGTAGATGCAAGCAGATCTTGATGACATTGAAAACTTCAATACAATAATTCGGTTAGATAATCCGTTAACACCATAGTTTATCAATTCATCTTCTTGTCGCGCCAACTTTTAATCCCGAAACTAGAATCAAGACTCAAGTCGACATCAACGACCTGCGATGTGCCGATACCACGCGCTTTGTTGCTTCATCTTCGCTCGATAATAAAGTCGCTCAGAAAATTTTTATGTTCACAACATTATCTCGGCAACACGTTTTCTCCAGCAAGTGATACCTGCTAGGAATAATGCAGAACAATATTTATGTGATTTACTTAATTTTTTACCGCATTATTTATGGATACTGTGATTACATATGTGATTTACTCAATTTTTTTATATTCATAACATTTATGCATACTGTGATTACTTTTTCAGGGACAGTTAAAAGTCATATCAACAAAGCTATCAAAGTCGGGATCTCCTCTTGTGACACTTGCAACACGTCATGCATTCATGTTTGATATGAGTCTCATGTGTGGCTTCGTGTTGCGGATGATTGGTTCCCAGCATCAAATTTTGCAAGCTCGTTTAATTTAGGGTTTCCCCAAAATGGTGAATTGGCTGCCTTGCTAGTTGATGTGAGGAAATTCTTGGCTAGAAAACTGGGATGGAGCATGTTTGTATGGTTACCAACGACATTTGACAAGTTGTTGCATTTGTGTTGTGTTGCAAAGTGACTGACGATGGAGTGCAGACACGGGCCCATTTAAGCTCGCTTAGCCTTTACTTTGGCGTTAAAGTCTCCAAATGAGTGTCGCCGATGTCTTCGTCATATATACGCTCGCTAGGTTGGTTATCATAACTTTGTGTTTTAGCTATTAAGAATAATATTATATGTAAACAAAACCTCAAAGACTAATGCATTAAATCTACTCTTGGAATGCAGAAGCGATGAGTCTCGACTATTTAGAAGTGTGCGAGAATTTTCTTGGACCACCGACAGGATGGCAAAAGCTATTGCTTTTGATACAACAAATTCTCTTGGGATCCTTGTATTCTTATCACTTTCTTCTCCCTTTTGGTTTTTGATTATTTACAGCGCCTTTTTTTAACTTATGCACTGTGACAAAATAGCGACGAAGAAGCATAAGCTCCTAAGGAAGATATCCTTCCCGCAACCTCGTGTTATGGTCGGTTTAGGCACCTTCGTGCTTTTTAATTTGTTTAAATTTCTCTTTGAGAAATTTACCGATGGACACATCAACTATGGTACTCAAACAAAGCAAAGAAGTTCACAAACTATTCTTTGATTTTCCTAGGCATACATAAGTCATTACTCATTACATTCTAAATTAATTTTTGGGCTTAGGACTGTTAATATGTCAGAATTTATCTGAATTTCATTATTATAGTTGTAATGTGAAATGAAATTTTAAACAAATTGTATTGAGTTTATTACATGCATATATTCTTGTATGAGTTCAAATAATTTACTTAAACTTGTTTTGCCCTCTATATCATAATTTTTTTTTGATAAAGCTCTATATCATAATTTTGAAAGTGCAACTATTGTATTTGTTACAACTCATACTAGTTACTAGTATTTGATCCATTACATTGAAATTTCAACAATATCTCCCCCTATTAGAACTTTTCATTTCTTTTCAAAACTATAACTCCTTCGACATGGTATGGTTCAAGATTATAAAACTTGTCATTATTGAAGTTTATCAGACATTCACTAATGGTGAAATACTTTTTATGTGGCAGGTGCACTCAAGGGGTAGGGGCACTTGCAAAAGATGTTAATTTTGATAAAATTGCAAGGAGAACACGTGGTTTCACTGGAGCTTTTTTGCAGAACCTTATGAACAAAGCTGCTATTCTTGGTGCCAAGCATGAGCTTAAGAAAATAAGCAAAGACGATATAGCAGATGATCTTGTGAAAATCATTGCTGGCCCAGAGAAGAAAAATGTCTTTGTCTCAGAAAAGAAGAAAGTAGCTTGTTGCGTAAACATAAACTCTTCTTTTTCGTGGTTTCTTTAATTACACTATAATGTAAATAGTGTTGACTGGTGTATGTACATTGTTGATAAGGTTTTCGTTGGATTGTGTTTCGTAATCAGATAGTACTCTGACTCCCATCAGTATGTGTTTCAGATTCCTGTTGAGGTGTGGAATCGTTGTATCCAAACCAGATTCCCGCTAAGGATCGGGGTAGTCTGCTGGTCACATCACAGTCGCCCTTAGTGGTGCATGATGGTGAAGCCTCATTAGAGGATATGTAATAGATGATGATTTAAGTTTTTTTTAGAATATATTCGCGCGTGAAAAGTATGAGCAATGATTAAAGTTTTGATGTATTTTTTATACTAAAAGTGCAAAAATAGGCCAATATTTTAGTTTTGTAATAAATATCTTCGCGCGTGAAAATTATAAGTAATGATTGAAGCTTTAACCTTACTAGCGTACTTTTTATAATAGAAGTGTAAGTATAGGAGATATTAATATTTAATAGACGATTATTTAAGTTTTGTAAGAATATATTCACATGTGAAAATATGAGTAATGATTGAAGCTTTGATCTTACTAGCATATTTTTTATATTAGAAGTGGAAAAATAGGAGATATTAATGTTTAATAGACGATTATTTAAGTTTTATAAGAATATTTTCACATGTTAAAACTATGAGTAAGGATTGAAGCTTTGATCATACTAACATATTTTTTATACTAGAAATGCAAAAATAGGAGCTATTGATGTTTAATACTAGACAATTATTTAAGTTTTGTAAGAATATTTTCACATGTGAAAATTATGAGCAAGGATTGAATCTTTGATCTTACTAGCATAGTTTTTATATCAGAAGTGAAAAATTAGGATGTATTAATGTTTATTAGATGATTATTTAATTTTTGTAAGAATATCTTCACACGTGAAAATTATTAGCAAGGATTGAAGCTTTTTAAGAATATCTTCACAACTTGGTCACATGTGAAAATATTTATGTCGTAGCTTTTTAAGATGCGTAAAAAACTTAGTTACATGTGAACATATTTGTCCCGTAACTTGGTTAGATGTGAATATATATGTCTTGTAGCTTTTTAAGATTCTTGAACAACTTTGTCACATGTGAAAATATATTTTTTTCATCTCGTAGCTTATTAATATGAGTAACTTGAAAATATATTTTCACATGTGAAAATATGTCTCGGAATTTGGTCACATGCGAAACTATATGTCTTCTAACTTACTAAGATGCATTAATAACTTAGTCACATGTGAAAATATAAGTCTCGTAGCTTTTTAAGATGCGTGAACAACTTTTTCACATGTGAAAATATATGTTTATGTCTCGTTGCTTATTAAGATGCACGAACAAGTTGGTCACATGTGAAATATGTCTTGTATATCTTAATGATGCGTGAACAATTTGGTCACATGTGAAAATATATATCTCGTATATTTTAAGATGCGTGAACTACTTAGTCACATATGAAAATATATGTCTAATAACTTGCTCACATGTGAAAATGTATGGCTCGTAGCTTTTTAGGATGTGTGAACAACTTGGCCGCATATTAAAATGTATGTTTCGATGTCTCTTAGATTTTAAAGATGTGTGAACAACTTGGTCACACGTGAAAAGTATATGTTCATGTATAAATGTTCGCGTATGTATTAGTCAATAAAGTTTTTTCACACGTGAAGAACAAAGTATATGCTCATCTATAAATATATGTTTATTTACTAGTGTTTATTCACAAGCAAAGAAAAAAGTATTCTATGCTTATGTATAATTGTACGTGTATTTATTAGTGAATAAAAGTTTATTCGCACGAAAAGAAAAAAGTATATTATCATGTATTAATGTACGTTTATTACTAGTAAAGAAAGTTTATTCACACGTGAAAAAAAGGTATATGCTCATTAATAAATGTCGGTATATTTCCTAGTGTTCATTCACACGCGAAGAAAAAAAAACATATGAAAAAATATATATTGTCATATGTATAAATGTGTGTGCGCTTACTAGTGTTTATGCACACACGAAAAAAAATCGTATATGCTCATATGTATAAATGTACATTTATTTACTGGTGTTTATTCACAGGCGAAGGAAAAAGGTACAATGTATAAATGCACGTTTATTTATTAGTGTTTATTCACACGCGAAGAAAAGAATATATGTTTATGTATAAATTTACTCGTATTTACTAGTGAAAAAAGTTTATTAACACGCGAAGAAAAAAGTATACACGCATGTGTAAATTATTCATTAGTATGTATCCGGGGTCGGATGGGTCTCTTGCTTTGTCTCTACAAATTTAAGATTTTTGTTTCTTTCGGCCTCTTCTTTGTCGAGTAAAGCTTGTTCTTTCATGGATTGCATAATCTGCTTCACTGTCTTTTCCTCTTCTTTAAGATTAGACAGATGTAATATATTGTCCCTCTGTTTCTAACCTTGGTGTTGCTGCCATTTTAAAGCTTGGCCAATTAGAGCCATTAAACGTGATGGTGGAACCACATAGACTTCACCAGCAATAGCTGAAAACGGCTTAACAAAAATATATATATTATATTCAATTCTGATATTAGTCCCGAGTTATTCGTTTATCCTATTGGGGAAGGATAGAGATGTACAAACCTTGAGCAATCTGTGCACGTCGTTTCTCTTTCGTTGACTCTTGATAAGCCTAGATAATACAATAGGTACAAAAACATATTACAAATAGCACACTCCCTAAATTTGGAAGACACATGAAAAAAAAAGTTGGAACTTAAGATTATAACCTCATTGGGATCAAAATAAGTTCGAACGAGAAGATGCTCGAGTCTCAAGTATCTTTCTGGCTACTCCTGTTTCATGACACTCATCGCTTTGAGTTTGCTTAATATAGCACGAGCCGTATCCAACTCTGAGCTCAATCATTTCAAGAACAATCTAGTTAACGATGTAATATACATATACATTAGCACAAGTATCAAACTACAAAAGGTAACACCGTAATCGGGTACAATGGAAATGACAAGAATAACTTTTATATAGTCAACGAGATTTCATTTACCGTCAGATAAATCTTCAAGTATCTTTCTTGGAAGCTTAAGTTGTGCCATTTGAGGCAATATCGATCCCATCTACATTGTTAACATCGGCTACAAATGTTTCGAGATTGTCGTGTATTTAGAGATAATTGGCACTCGCTTTGCAACGTTTGGAAAGTTTGATGTAGAGAGTTCTCTTTGCAAAACTGAAGAACTATTTTTATCACACTGCAACCAAAAGTATAAGAAAATTATGACCTTTATATATTTAACAATCCGTCAATTGACAAAAACAAATGAACAAGGATATCTATGAACAAAACTTGCTTATACGGGGCATTTGGATGTGAGTTTTCAAAATGATTATTACAGCTTAAACGGAGCAGAATTAAGAATAGAAATAAGTTTAATTTATCTCGAAGTTGAGTTCTTTCTCCATAAAATTTCATTATCAACTCATCGTTCTCCATCCATCCGACACAATTATTCCATCCACATTTTTCCCTCAAAGTATCCGTGCTCAGCTGCAAGTTTCTCACACGAGTCATACCACGTGCCAAGACTTTCTTTACCACACCCACAGATAACTCAAACCATGTTTTTGGGATCATCACAGAGTTGTTTAATGACTAAAATTAAATTTTTACTTGGTTGTGTATTTAAGAATGGCAAAATAATTGCTCTACTTTTATCCACACGGTAAGCATTCTGCAAAATATCCATATCCGTCAACCAAAAGTTTCCATCTAACAACATTGTTATGGAATTGAACCCGAGTCCTAAAGTCTTACATCGCTTAGAAGCATGTTCAGTACATGTATGTACTAAACTTGAAAAATAGCTACATGACCAGTTGATAACATCATGGGACCAAATGTACTCATTATGCACCTTGTGAACATATTCTTTCTCAGGATTAGAAGCCAATATGGCGGCACTCATGCCTTCTGCAATGAATTAATAATAACTAGGATGATAATATTGTATTTGTAATCATAACTAACACATTAAAGAATAGTTATTAAAATCATTATAAAATAGTTACAAAAATCAAAGCGTTATACGCCATCCTATATTCAAGGATCAAAATGATGTTTCAACTCGAACGCTTAAAATTAGAAATATTTTCTTACCATGATATAAATAAGCTCCATCCGACAAAAGAAAAGAGCTTCACTTCTAAGAATGCCAATGCCGGTGGTATAAGAATCAAGATCACCGTATATGATTAAGATAAGCATTAAGAATAACTAACCATAACACCTAAACCGACAAAACTCCTTATTTATCGACTAATAATGTATCAAGGTGAAATAAGCAGATAGGTTATATAATCAACATGTCATTCATCATTACGTAAACCACATTATTACATTAACAAACCAAACTTTCAACATGCGCCTTTACTAGCTAAGGTAATTAATTTGACCCATTTAAAATAAACACCAAGTATGCAACCCATATGAACCCATTAATTTAATAAATGGGTTGAATTTTCACCTCTGCTAGAAACAAATCAAAAGAATATCCGCTTTAACTATAAAAAAATATATCTAGGTTTCAGTGTTTCACGTAAAGTACTGGGTAATTTTGAAAGAAAAAAAATCACTAAATAGTAACCAAGGTTCATAACTAATCCATTTAGGCCACTCGATTCAAACGTGTTTCACAGTCAAAGAACAACATTCAACTTATGAGTAATTTGTCCAGTTGTAGAAAGTTAAAGTAACTTTGATAGAAAACTAGCTAATCAAACTTGGCTACTTAAAGGCAGGGTATTATAACCATGCACCTCACCACCCGTGAGGTGATGTTGTGGCCATATGACCACACATGAAAGCCACCAGAAAGCCAACCTAGCATGACCCAACCGGTTTCCATTTGTATCTAACAGTAGTTGGGCAAAAAGTGTAACAAGTGAAATAACATAGTTTCTTTTATCATATGTATTACACTTGCCCAACTGCCCATTTTTCCGCCTCTAATGCTAAGATATGAAATGGAAGCTTTGCCTTTCTAGTATTTGCACCCAATATTTAGGCCAAACGAAGAGCATACCTGTTGTGTTTCCATTCCTGCTAAAGCCTTGCCACCTGATTGCCACCCATCACATTGATAGCCCAGATTATCCGCATGACTTCCAGCAACCAAAATCTTCGATTCCATCTTGGGTAGAGGGTGATCGGGTAATTTACTTGTTTCCCATTCTTCAGCAGCACTAGTGATTTCCTTGTTACTAAAATGGCTGAGGCATGGTACTATTAAATGCAACTTCTGAGCTTCTTGCAGAAAGTAACTTACTTCTTGATCAGCCACGTTGTTATTGAAACTCACTCGATCGGAACGTTGCATTATCAAAGCGGTAACTGGTGTGAGATGCCAACTAAATAAATAAGCTGAAACAAAGTATGGAACTAAAGATGAGCCAACCAATAAAGTTGGTAAGAGATTATGTAGAAGCCATATTCTATATAGCATCACACCATGTCGAGAAACAATTAGTTTACGAAAAAAAGTATATGTTCAAGGTCCATATTCTAAACATCGGTTGCATTTTACCATCTTCGCGACTATTTGGTGTAAGCAAAATATAAGGTGATACTTACTATTCAATTCTCACTTAGACCAACTTATTGCACACGTTAATCTATAAGCGTATAACTATAATTTTAAAAGATCTAAAAGGAAAAGACAACGGTTCTACTATTAAAATATAAACATGGTTTATCAATCCTTAAAGCACTATGAAGTTAACTTGACAATCATATCAACTGGTGACAACACATTTACTTTTGATCTAACCACCAAGATTAATCCAACTATTTTTTGCCTTATGACACTACAGTCACAAGAATAAACACAAGAATAAACCTGGATTTCAAGAACCACTTCACCCATTCGTGTAGGCTGTCCCCAAGTACCAAATTTCTGGCCTTATGACACTACAGTTACACGAATAAACACAAGAATATAAGGTCAATCGAAGAAACGCATAAGCATCACACATTCTACCCTTGTCTCTAATTGTATATTAGGAAGAGATCCTCCTACACCTTCCGGATATATTACCGGATTCACAATGTAACTTGTAATTATCAAATATCAAAACCGTTACTAACCAGACTTCTCATTCTTAAAAATCATTATATAAGGATATATGCACAAATGCACATATCAAATCAAGAAGTTTTTAGAACTAACTCATGGACATATATCACCCAAAATAGACAAACGAATTCAAAAAAGAAAGTAACCTAATGGAAATTGGTTATCCGCTACTTGTACAAAAAATACCTGTTAACTTAATCATAAAGTGATCGCTTGTAAAAGAAGAAAAGAGGTTGGTACCTCATCACACAAGATTAGCCCATCATAGTCTGATCCAAACCATAGCACAATTTGCTGCAATCGAGATCGACCTTTCTCAGAAGACACAATAAGGCTGCTATATGTCGAGAAAACAACACCCTCTTTAATTCCAATAGACTTGGAGTCAAGCTTGGAATAAGGGAGTTTGTTCAAAGCATGCACTGCAAAGCAAATGATAACTATTGTAACCGTATTTGTGTGTCACACATATCAACTAATACTCGCGACTAAGAAAGAGATAAAAGATACATGGAGTACTCAAAGACAGAGATGGTGCTCATTCAGAAATGCAAATTGACATAATACCTTCAATATACGTTGCTCCAACATCATCCAAATCCCTTCTTGCATCGAATTTCAAGTCTGAACAAACAGAAATCCACGTGATATTGTCACGTTTATAAGCATTAACAACATGAAAATAACATTAGGATTGTTAATTTGGTTAATCTATAGAAAAGTAACATATACTAATAGGATGTACTCGGTATTAAATTAGTTCTTTTTCAAAATGGCTGAGTACCTTTTTGGGACTAAATTTACAAGATTTCATGAGGAGAGCTCAAGAAGGTAGTCTCTTGCATCTGCATCCTTTCCATCACCATACAACTCTACCCACATATTCATAAGAAGAGTGTCTTCAACACGCGTATCATCAAGAATACATCGAGGTCTAAGAAACTATTCTTGGCAATAGGCAACTCATCCAATGCGTTTATGCTGGTCTTGAGACAATGTAATAACCTTTTGTCTGACTGAAGAATAGATTGACCTTCGAAGAGTTTCTTGAGAGTAATTTTCCAGTTGAGCAAAGGATGCCTACATAGTGATGCTCCAACTGCCATAAGGGCCAATGGAAATCTCTTGTAGATAACGACCATCTACATCAGAAAATATATATATGTAAGTATATTATGCTTAACTACGGATCAAGAAATGTATTTTTTTTCTACCTTGTTCACATGATCATTTGTCACACCATCTCGAATACCATTTGGTGAAAATGCATAGTGGCAAAAAAGAGTCCTTGCATCTTCATGATTCAGCTAGCTTTGCTCATATGTGCAGCCTAAACTATTAAGCAAGAACCTTAACGTTGTATGCAAGCCTTTATCTCAATATGCAAGCCTTTAGCTCAACTCATATTAAGCAAGAACCTTAATTTAGCACTAGGTTGGTTTTTATATCCTCCAGTACCACCATGACCGGGCTCGATGATCAAACCCCTGGTGGCCTGTTTGATCATAGCTAAGTCCGGTCGGTTCACATGCCTCCGTTGGTGTGACCACCTAAGCCTCAGTGACCCGGTCCATAACCGATGTATGTACCATGACGATCACCGTCCCCAGCCGGTCGGTTCACCTAGCTTGGAACCCAGCCCCGGTGTTGACCCGGTGGTGCCATGAGTTCCATGAGTACCATGGACAACCTAGCTGCTTCACCTATTTTGGAACCAAGACCTTGGTGTTGACCAACAGACCATGAACACCACTGTGAAATACGTGGTGACAATAAAGTTGCATGGCATGTACAGAACAAAAGGTTATTACATTGTCTCAAGAATATTTTGAGACCATCAGTTACAAATGTGTATAAAAACAAGAGGTCATTCAAGCTAAAAATATGTAAAAGCCAATACTGACCTTCAACTAATAGATAAGTTGGCTTCTGCATTTCACTGAAAAATAAACATAATTGCCAAAGACAAACGATCTTTAACAAACTGGAACAATGCTTTCCACAATTTTAAGCTCAAAACAACATTGATCACCGATCCCGTAGTAGCTACTGACATATTGACTAAAATAAAAGACACATAACGATCACCGATCCGCAAGCCCCACTAACCTTTACTCTTCCTTTTTCTCTTCACGCGAAGATGCTCTTACTAAACTTTTCACGCGAAGAAAAATATCTCCTATATTTTCACGCCGCCAAATACTATTACTAAACTTTTCACGCGAAGAAAAATATCTTATATTTTCGCCAAGATGATCATGCTCTTACTAAATTTTCACACGAAGAAAAACATCTCTTATACTTTCACGCGAAGATGATCATGCTCTTACTAAATTTTCACATGCGAAGATTAATATCTCCTATTTTTCAAGCCGAGATGCTCTTACTAAATTTTCACACGCCAAGAAAAATCTCTTATATTTCACACGCGAATATGATCACGCCTTAGTAAATTTTCACACGCCAAGATTAATATCTCCTATATTTTCGCGTGAAGATACTCTTAATAAACTTAATCACCGCCATATTCTACTTTACGCAAACCAATGAAGTCGCCTATAACAATCAAGCCCTAATTCATAATCAATACATTCATGTGACATATTTACAATTAAAACAATGATAATAACTTCAAATGCATAATAATTCACAAATCAAAATTAAATTTTGACAAAATAAAAAAAAAGTAACAATTACACGAAATTTATATGTAATCCGATTTGAAAAGATTGTCTTCTTCACTAATCTCGGCTTCAATTCTATTACTTAAGTCGTTAATTGATGTTGACCGACGGTGGTTATGGCGGTGGTTTGAGCGGTGGTTCTGGTGGTGGTTTGAGCAGTGGTAATGGCGGTGATTTGAACGGTGGTAATGGCGGTGATTTGAACGGTGGTTATGGCGGTGGTAATGGTGGTGGTTTGAACGTGGTAATGGCGTTGGTTGGATTGGGAGAGAATGATATGTATTTCACCTCCAAGCTGTGAGGAATGTGTGTATTTTTTAATATATTAGTCAGAAGGATTGTAATTACAAAATACCCATGTTTAGTGTATAGTTAGTGTAAATTGTAAATTAATCTTAGCCATTAGATAAAAAAAGAGGATTAGATGGAGGTCACGATCTCTTACTCGCTCACAAAAATAGACTTCTTAAACACCCCTATATATATATTCTATGCATATACGAGCTTAAAAAAATAAACGAAATTCGGCTGGTGTGATTAACGAGCTTTCGAGCTTTATTTCCTCCAACATGTTATATAAGTTAGTTGTTCCGAAATTAACTCAAGATTTTAAAAAATTTACAAAAAAAGCTCAAGCTCAAAATATGAGTCTTGAAACAAGTTTCGAACTCGAATTCAAGTTTTATATATATAAAGCAATGAAATATATTTTGATGACTTGACCGACTCAACTAGTTTCCACCGCTAAGCATACCCGATTTCTATCGGATGCATTTACATCCCTAATTATTATAAGTTGATAAAGTATAAAAGCTGTCAAGTTGCCACCCTTCTTTTCCTTTTGTTGCATCACATATTAATAAGTCATTTTTACGATCACAATTTCACAATGACTATAATATTTTATTTTAATCAAACCGACTAATACAAATAATCAAACCGACTAAAAAATTAAACACATATAAAGACAACACAACATATTATACGGAGTAATTGACAATTTCTTGTTTGGACATGCAATCAAAAATCATTTTAAAAAAGACACAATATTACTAAACATTTATAAACGTTGCAAAAATGGTGATGGTTGTTGATGGTGGGTCCCTTGTCTTTTAATAGATTACAATTAGACCCCCTTAATCAAGTGTTTTGGGGTCAACGTCACCTTTGGTGATGATATTAACTAACCAACTTGCATAAATGATCCTTTCAGTATATGTAAAGTTTCAAGTTCTTTAAAAGTTAGCTTCAACACCACAATTTCCTAATTCCAAAAGCTTCTAAATAATTTACTTAGTATTTATAGTTATTTGATAAAATTGCAAATAATAAGTTTTTAGATAAGTTGTAACATATGAGCAGTTATTATACAGTAAAAGTTTATTAATAACACAAATTATAACTACACATTTATTTTATTCGTTTGTCTTGGAGTGTTAGAAATTTGGTTTATCAACCTTTTGTTCTAACTTCTAAGTAGCTTATTACTTGGATGAACCGAGAAATTGACGGAACATATTTGGTTGATCCCCATTTTCCTTATTTTAGGTATTCGGTCCGGTCCGATCCGATTCGATCTTAAGCAAAACCGACTATTATATTTTGTTGGACCGATCGATGAAAAATTGAGACCAAACATTAATCATTTGATGTCCAAACTTTTAGACCAAATCGATTTTTGGTCCGATCCGGTTTTCAACCGTGATCCGCCCTACTTCTAAGTAGCTTATTACTTATTTGCATGTAAAACGATATACAATTCCGGTATGAAAAAATTGAGAGTAGACTTAATCATTTGATGAGGTTGAGACTAAACAAGAATGAGTTACAAAACTAACTTGGCCTGCATTCATTACTCTTTAAGAATTGTTTGTATTGATAATTAGTCAAAACTTACTTTATATTTCTATGCGGTTAGTGCAATTTAGCTAATAGTGAAATAATAAACTCGTAAAAACTCTGGAACCTAAAGTCGTAACCAAAGGTAAGAACTAGCCAAGCTGCTTGTGAAAAACTCAATATCGTATAAGTTATTAAAAATTGTTACGAGCCGAGCTTAAACGAGCTTGAGCTTAAATGAGGCTCATATGATAATCGAACTCGGGTTCATGCTTTATTATAAGATCGACTAAACGTGCTATGTGAGACATATAACTATATTTAGACAAGTAAAATAACTAACTACAAGTCTTCATTAACAACCGAAATTCATTCAACCTTTAATTAGTTTAGCTTGTCATAGAAACAGTCGAGCCGATTCTTATGAAAATTTTCATAATCGAACTTGAGCTAAATATATAAAGCTGAAACGAGCTCGAACTTTTTAATTATAAATGGAGTAAAGTGCAAAATTTGTCCTTGTGGTTTAACCAAATAGATGCACTTTTTAAAATGCAATGATAGTCCTTACAAAAACTTTGAGTTGCATATTAAATTCTTGGCTAAAAGCTAAATGACCACAATGTCTTCATCTTCAACTCCCTTACATGACCAAAGACAATTTAGTATTTAACTTTGGTCAGGACTATATATGCAAACCCAAAGTTTTTCACAAAGACGATCAACTTTTAAAATATCAACGATCGAACCTACAGTTTGCAAGCCACAAAGACGATTTTGCCATTTACTTTATAAATGAGTGTAGCACTTTAACAGGCTCAAACTCAGCTCAACTAATTTTGACCATAAAAGGAGTCTAGAATAAACTATAATCCCATAACCACTTCACTAGTAAACAAAAGGGAACACTAACCTTTTTCTTTATAACCTAACCAACCTAATCTCACCTTTTCATGTCCTCACATAAAACAAACAAGCAATTACCAAAAACTAATAAATAAATAAACAAAGAAATAAAACACAAGGACTCAACTGCAAAAAACCAAATATTATTTATATATTTATGTTTATTTCCAGGATCACAGTATCCAGTTTTAATTCATTCACAAAACAAAATCTCTCTCTCTCTCTCTCTAAACATTTTCTCTCTCACCTTCCAGTGTGTGTTTGTGTGTGTAAATTCACTGATCTGAACACACAGAATCTCCGGTACCGGAATGCCAGATTCGGCCAACATTCACATACTGTTTCATTATAAAAGGTTCAACTGATCTCTTACTTTCTCTCTCTAAAGCAATATTTCTCTCTCTAGAAACCTTTTTTTTTCTTTTTTTTTTTTATAAATTTGTGATTTTTTTATAAAGGTTTTATGAAAAGGTGAAAGTGGAATTAGATTCTGTTTTTTATTTTTGTTTTTATGTAAAATTTGCAGCTTTTTGTGATTATGTACTTTTTTTAAAAAAATTTGTTTTTATGTAATTATGTATCTTTATAAAAAAAATTAGGGCTTTTTGGGTTTATTTTTGTTTTATTTGTATTGATTAAAAAATGGTTAATTTGAAAGTATGGTGTGATTTTGTTTTCTTATGTGTGATTTTATAATTATAAAAAAATAACCTTTTTTTAATATGTTTTGGATAATAATGTGTTATCTGTTATATCTTTTACAGGTATTAAATCATGAATCATAAAGTATGAAGCTTTAATTTTGAAGAAAATTAAATTAAGGTTAGTTTTCTTTAATTTTCTGTTTTTTTTATAGCTAATTTCAGTTAAAGTTACTTAAAAAAAAAAAACCCTTCTAATTGATATGTTAGGAGTTAGGACTTAGGATTTGATATATAAAGACACTTGCTTTTGTAACTTCTTAAAAAAAAATAGATTTTTATTTGTTGTGTTGTTGTATTGATAGGTAGAAGAATGAGTTGGATTCAAAGTGGAAAAAATCGACATCCCGAGAAACAAGTTTCGGGATGTTTGGGAAGAATGGTAAATATGTTTGATTTGAGTAATGGTACAGGAGGGAAAAAGCTACTTACTGATAGACCGCATCATGATGGTAATTTCTTTACTTCTTCACTTTTATGTCGTCTACATTATGTTTTCCCATTTTTATGAGAAAAATGCAATATTGGACAGGTTCGTCGTTCTCCGGGAGGCAATCGGATGCGTCGAGAACGAGTCTAGTTGATGATGAAATGGATGATAATGTGGTAATTACTTTTGTTAAAGTAGATTTAAGTTGTTTTTAGACCCGTTTATTGTAGCGAGACTTGATTTATGTTTAATATTATATGTAGATTGTTAAGTCTCCTTCAAGTAGGAAATCAAATGGAACGCCTATAAAAATGCTTATTGCACATGAAATGTCGAAGGAAGAGGATAGTAAGCAAAGTCCGTCTAATTTAGTCGCCAAGCTAATGGGCCTTGAGGCTATACCGCAGCAACACCAACCTGGTTCACGAAGGAGCCAATCGGGATCCTTGGAATTTTTGCAACAAGAACACGGGGAATACAAAGACGTGTATGAATGTGTGAGAGACGATTCACCGCAGAAAGGACGATGTAATGAAAAGCAGAAGATGGCTCTTGTACGTGAAAAGTTCTTGGAAGCGAAACGGTTATCAACTGACGAAAAACATCGCCAGTCGAAGCAGTTTCAAGATGCTTTGGAAGTTTTAAGTTCGCATAAAGATTTGTTTTTGAAGTTTTTGCATGAGCCTAATTCGTTATTTTCACAAAATATATACGATTCGGAGTCTCTTCCTCCACCTCCGGACTCTAGGCGTATCACGGTTCTTAGACCTTCTAAGTTGGTGGATAAGAAAAACGAAAAGCAGGTAAAGGAAACAGTACAAAAGGCATGGGACAAAAGCAGTTCTGATTTTATATTATCTCCTGAATGTTTAAAAACTGATGGTGACGTTAACCCGCCAACTAGGATTGTGGTGCTGAAACCGAGCTCTCTGAAACCTAATAACATAAAAGTTGCTTCTTCACCGCTTTCTTCATCGCATGATGATGTATTTGATCGGGATCCGGAAGTAGTTGAAGAGATTGAAAACGAGATGTCTGATAGTGGGCTTAGAAGAGACGAGACCCTCTTATCTTCTGTCTTTTCAAATGGTTATATCGGTGACGATAGTTCATATTGTAAATCGGAGATTGATTATGCAGCAGGGAACCTTAGTGATTCAGAAGTTGTGTCACCGGCTTCAAGACACTCATGGGACTATATTAATCGGTTTAATAGCCACTATACTGCTTCATCCAGCCGTACATCTTATTCTCGAGAGTCATCTGTATGTAGGGAAGCTAAGAAACGACTTTCTGAAAGATGGGCAAATACAAATAAAGTTGTTCAAGAACAACGGCAAATACAAAGAAGCTCAAGTACATTAGGTGATATGCTTGCTCTATCTGACGTGAAACAACCAGTAAAAACCGAGGTAAATAATGAAATTAAAGAAGATACCGATCAAAACCTTGGGAATCTTTTGAGATCAAAATCTGTTCCAGCATCTGCTACACCGTTAGAAGTTTCGAGTTCTTTGAAAGGCAAAGAAGATGAGACTACAGATGTCGGAAAAGAGAAGCTTGTGAAATCATTGTCGTTCAAGGGGAGAGTTTCAAGTTTATTTTTCTCCAAGAATAAAAAATCGAGCAAAGAAAAGTCCCACCAGTCTAAAGATGTACCTCAGTCGTCAAGAAACGCTGGTAATGAAGGATCTCAATGTGTTAATGACATGAGAGTGGAAGACGAATCATGTTCAGGATTGAAACATCATATAAATTTACCCGAGGTGTGGCTTCTTCTTATCATGTTAATATCTTATTTTACTTATATGTGCGTATTTAAGGTGCATCTATTATCAAGATAAGAACGGAATTTGTTCAAATGCTAGACACTTAGTTTTGACCTTTTTGTTACTTATAAACTTTGTGTTTTAGCCAAGCTGATAGATACATACAAGATGAATATTACCGGATTACTGAAATAAATAAAATCTCATTGCTTTGGCTAACTGCTCGATTTGGTATTCATGATTTTCATCTGATTCATTGCTCTGCTTATTACAGGCAGGATTTCCGTTTACAAAGAGTGAAATTCGCGAGAACCAAGACGAACCAAGTCCTATTTCTGTTTTGGAACCCCCATTTGAAGAGGATGATCGTACGACAGACTGTCGTCGCAGTTCCAAGCTGATTGCACATGGTAATACTCATAAACAATTCAGTTGTATTTTCTCATTAGAAGTGGCAAAATGGGTGAGTTGGGTAATAGGTTAGACCCACAAACACATAATTTTATCCATTTTTTTAACTTTATAATTTACAATAATCCTAATATGATTACAAAAGTAATCGATCTTTGTCCTTGGATTGATTCCACCCATTTGTCATTTCTACCCATTTGACCCGTTTTCTTTTTGGCCAAATCCTTTGGCTAAAACTTGTTAGCTGTTACCCCTTAGATAAAGCATACCCTAAAGCGACCAATTTATATCATTTATATATATTGTCTAGTAAATTATTAGACTATTAACGTTTCATGTGATATTGACAGGAATAGAGCCTATGAGATACAATTTGATTGATAAATCTCCGCCCATTGGTTCCATAGCCCGGACTCTATCTTGGGATGATTCTGTGGGGTCATCCACACCTTACGTAGGTAAACCCTCATCTACACCCCTAAATCCAGAGGAAGAGGAGCAAGAATGTTTGTTCTATGTTCAAACCTTACTATCAGTATCAGGTTTCAATAAAGTACGGCCTAGCTCATTTTTAAACAAGTGGCATTCACCCGAAAGCCCTCTAGACCCGTCCTTAAAAGACAAGTACATGAACCTAAGTGAAAAGGAGCCGATACTAATTCAACCTAAACGTAGAGATCACACATCAATAGCAAAACTTGTGTTTGACTGCGTTAACGAAGCCTTGATAGATATTGCAAACCGTGGACCCTGCAGTTGGGCCCATGGCAGCCTAGATGACATGACAACGTCATCAACGGTCTTGACAGACCGTGTATGGGCTCACGTTAAGGAATGGATATCATGGATATCGGGGGAGGAAAGGTGTGAATGGGATGACGGGGACGGCGGAAGCATGGTGGTTGAGAGAGTGGTGAGTAAAGAGGTGGTGGGGAGGGGGTGGTTGGAGGGTTTAAGATTAGAAATTGATAATACAAGAAGGGAAATAGAAGGGAAGTTGCTTGATGAGTTGGTGCAAGAGTCTGTGTTGGAGTTGACTGGTAGAGCTTGATAGAGGATTTTTTTTTAATCTTTCTTTTGGGTCTACTCCTGAATTATAACACAATTATTTGTGTACCATTTAAACACTATTATAATGTCCTGCAAGTCTCCAAAAAGAATGGTACTTATTTTGCTGTCATATATTTAGTGCAGTACATAACTGAGTTTCTTGTTCTTTTTTCCCAATGTTTCAAGATCTCATTTTTTTACATTTCTTGTGATCTTTGTGTGTCATTTTAGGGACAAAACAGCTAACATTTTTCTAAGACCTAACAAATGAGTAAACCAATGATGAGTGGTGATCTATTTTACTCATGCAGTTTGATGATACTACATTGGATCATGTATAAAGAGAATTGTTTCTGTTATTGATGCATCATGGTTTACAGCGTGATCCGCTTTTATGTATTAACGCTTCTTTAAGATTGTTTCGTTACAGAAGAAACAACTCAACAAGTGTAAGATTCAAACCATGTTTATGTGTTAAGTAGCATGTCGACGAACATTACATGTTTACGATAATCATCTTGTTTTCGAATCTTCTTAATTAACATTTGAAATAATTGAAACATGATATCATCTACCTAAAAAAGTGAAAACCCATTAAACTAGTACTGTACTAAAAAAAAATGATTGTAAAGAAGATGCAATAATAATTGCATAAACATGGTTGTAGCCCCTCCCTATTCATGGTTCAACCATAAATAGGAAACTTAAACCCCTACCTATTCATGGTTCACCCATAAATCATACACTTATAGCCCCCTAAATATTCATTGCTTACACAAAAAACATAATCATATGCCAAGGTGGTTTGAAGAAGATGGGTAGATGGTACCAAAGGGCTTTTATGAGTGTATGGTCCCCTCACTTCAAATTATTATCATTGTTAGATGGGGTGTCACAAGATTTTAATAAGATCCTAGAATAATATATCAATTTATAGTAATGTGTACTCTGTACTACTAGTAAGTTTAATAATAATAACAATAAAACAGATAGTATCTATTTATTTTGGGTCTATCTTTCATATGAGATCTTTGCTTTGATGGCCATTGCTTCTCTTCAAGCCGAAAGAAAGACTTGGTATCACTTAAACGACAACGAACCACGTACTGATATGCGCCAATGAGACTAATAAAAGTCGTCGTTGGCTTGTCATGAACCACTGAACTTACCTAGAAATAGTGTTCATCATAGTTAAAACCCAAACATATGGATCAAAATTATCGATATAACATTTTGTAAGTTTAGCACAGAAACTTGTGATTAGATTCTGTATCGGTCCAAATCATTTAACATGCAAATTGACATACATTGTTTCGTGAAGTAATATCCTCATGTACTGAGTATTGAAGTATAAGTGTGTGACTGTAGATTTATGTTAAGCACTTGCTGGATTATATGTCCGTGTCAAGATGGATATTCGATGAACGTCAATTAGCCAGTCGTTGTATACTTGCATATACGTCACACGCTTCTCACCATCTCCTTCGTCTCCCCACCGACAGCTATTATGTCTAATACATGCTCTATATCTTAATTCCATTTTATTAAATTCAGGGTTCCCAATCACATCCAAATGTAGCTATCAAGAGCAAACCCGTGCCTTATGAATTATGAGTTGTTAGTTTGTTACATTAGATAATGACACACACAAAAAGAATACCACAAAATGTTTGGAGGGGTTGGAACTGAAGTGACTTGTACCTGCCTCAACTCAAAGATCCTGTATGTCACTTCGATATACTCTTAAAGTTTAACTAGTTAAGATAACTAATCTGACTACATTAACACGCGCATTTTGATCAATAGACGATCTTATGTGTGATACATTGACATAATCATAAGAAACGACTAAGAAAGGTTTCGACTGCTAGCGTTACGCTTAGGGAAGTATGTCAACCTTCAAAAGACACACAAGAAATTGACATTGCATACTTTATTTTGTGGGTGAGACAATACATGTCCCAATTTTGGTTCCACAATGAGGGGTCTCTTTTATTTCTTGATTTGGCTTATAAGTGGTTGAGTATATTGTTTTCACATTAATTGTCAGTGTCTTTGATTGTTTGACTTTAATAATGCTCTAAATTTCAGTATGGTTGAGAACATGTATTTTTTCTGGAAATGTTTGTAAATATGTAAAAATGGAATGTATTGTTAATTGATTCAAAAATCTTTCTTCTACTGTATAAGTGTATAACTGTACATACAACGATAGTATGACACATGAGCTGAAAGTACATGGACTGACAACTGAACAAAACTACACTGAGAAACACTGTGACCAAAAATGACTACATAATGAAATGAATGATGAAACTTATATCCATCAACTAAGAGCAATGGGTGTGATGAAACTTGTAGCTCGCCAAGCTGATGTGGAAGGTGTTTGAAGCATTTGATGATATATTGATAAACTTTGTGTTGGTTCTTGAGTAAATATCTTTGGATTTAATATATCACTCATCACTTTTCATTTAATAAAATTGAGGGTGGGTGGGGTCAAATGTTATGTTGAAGTTAGCTATTTTGATGTTGGAGTGTTGAAAAAGTTCAAAAATCAGAAATTGGAGCGCTTAGAAGTTGTATCAAATTGATAAATATCTAGAGTATATATGTGGTTGAAACTTTTAGAGTTGGAATATCTAAAGGATAGTGTGTCAAGTTTAACAAAAGAGAGAATTATATGATATATATCAATTTTCTTTTGAATTTACAATTAGAAAGAATAAATCTAACTTTTTCTTTGGACAAAATCAAGTAATATACTATTTCAAGTTTCACCTCCACAAGGTACAATTATTATATGACACTTTTGAAGGTTATAATTGAAGGTAATAATAATGTAGCATTATACTTTGGTGAAACTCAAACATGGTAAATGCTCTTACATGGATCTTTTCTCCTATTGCAATAAGTATATTTATAGTAGTTGATGCAATTATGGAAAATCCCAACTACTACAAACTCATCCCCATGTGGAAGTTGCCAACTTTTATTGACAAAAGCAATGCAATAGTTTAAAATTTGCACCAACAAACAAACAAACATTTACAAAATGAAACAAACAATAATCAATTATTTATTTATAGAGTTCAACCACACACTTCAATTTGCTAAAATTTTCAAATGTTTATGACGTTTTGATCACAACTTGCCACCAAATTGTTAGAATTGACCTACATACTATTCTAACCCAGTTATGTACCTTTTTTTCATTAATGTTACTCATATACTCAAACATCTTTACAGACCGGCAACAAGTATATATTAATGTTTCATCTATACCGAATCTCAGAAGGAAAAAAAAAAAAAAACATGAACTAGTCGATAACTTCATACTCAAAAAAAAAAAAAAAAAAAAAAAAAAAAAAGTCTCATCAATGCAGATTAAAGAAAAATTCTCAAACTGTACAAGAGCTCTCTTTAGCATTTGCATAAAATTCTTAACTCAGAAACATTTGTTTGATCAACAATTTCATCAAACATGACTAACACATGGAGCGTAAGCCATACTGATTACGTCCAAAACAGAACTGATCAAAAAGACAATGTTGTTCATCTCATAAATAAAGTCGCAAATAAATACCATTATTTGCAGTTGTTAAATACTTGAATCCAACAATTAAATACATTATTAGACAACAAAATAACCCTGCAAATATGGTTCTCCAGGTCTTGCCTAACCAAACAAACCACAGGCTTTTACCAGTTGAGATAAAATTCTTTCAGCCAAAATAAGCAAAAGATCCAAGAGAAAGTGCCAAAGTAAGAAACAATCAAGTTTACATCATGAGAGAAAAAAGTAAAGATTCTTCCATAAAGTTGTAGTAACCCATGACCAGTTAGTGAAAAGATTGCCAGTCTCAGAAAATATTCCTGGGTTCTTTTACTTATTTACTGGTGTAGGAAGGTGCCAAATTTGATAGAGATGGTTATTGGGGTAAGGCGGGAAATAATAAAATCAACATCGAGACAAACCTTGTCACCCAAAAATTCAAAATTCAAAACAATATGAAGCTCTAGTAGTGGATCTTTTGACACGACAGTATTTACGGGGCCGTTTGATTGGTAACTTAACTATGAGTCCTTATGTAGGTTTGGTTGGTAAGTATAAATTCACGGGTTTGATCCCATTCATAGAATCCAAACCCTTAAATTAATCATGTTTCAATCAGCGATGGAAGTCATTACTACATTCTCATGCCCATAAACCAAACACTAGCTTATGAAAGAAACCTCTAAATTAAAGGAGACAATAAACGCTACCTTAAGAAAGAAAACTGAGACTAAAGGAGACAATTTAGCGTATATACTAATAAATAAGTTGACTCGGGTTGTGCTATCTATAAAATGTCGACCAAGTCAAATACAGAAAATAAACTTAACAAGTCATTAAAGGCTCTAAATTGTAAATATACATACGATACCAATTCACGTTGTAGAATCATTTGCCTAAAATAAGAAACCAAATGAATTTATAAAATATAAATATATGTGACACAAATATAGAATATCGGATATTTGTATATTTTCCACACTCCCGTCACAACCCTTTGGTATCTTCTTTTTAGTGAATATAACGCCATCACACCATGTCTTGATTGAAACTTGAACTCAAAAACTCTTAATTAGTGGACAACTCACATATCGCTAAACAAAAAGCTCTTTAGTATTATGCTCCACATGCGTAATACAAAATGCCATTTTCATATTAACCGAACAAGCTTCTTTACTTTAGTAGACTAGGCGTTTACTAGTATAAATCAAACAGGGTCAAAAGTCATCCTATATCATTTAACTCAAAATACTAGTATAATATTATTGATATGATATAAGTTTAGTAACCATATTTGACACATTATGGAAAAGTGTTTCGGGCCTCGGGTCATCCAATCCAAAATGTACCAATAGATTACTTGTTACCCAACCCACAGAGCGGCCCATTTTTCCAATATGATCACACTTAAAGATATAAAAACAAACAAGTTCCTTTTCTCAATACAATATATTAATAACGAAAAATTATGCATTACAGCGGTACAAAACACACACATGCACACAGAACAGTTCTGTACAAAGTGAATGGGAACTAGAAGGTTCATCACCGCACACTGGACATCTATGAATGCTTATGGTACAACACACTTGTCAATAGCTATTGGGTGTATATATCAAGCTCAGGGTGGTGGTGATGCCTGAAATAGAGTAAGGGGCTAGAAAAATGGTCACACGGCTCGCCTTCTATCTATACAAAGAAAATGCACAAACATGATAAGAGAATAATACTTTCCTATAACAAAGCTCACCTTACTCGATCAATAAGCAAACAAATTGATTTCAAAGCATATGTCATGGAATAAAATCAGGGTTACCCACGACTTCGTTTGTTTCGCTGCTTAGACTTTCCTGTCAACCTCATGCACTCTGATTTGATTGACTTCCATTCAGTCCATACTGCAACAAGAGCAAAACAAAAAGAAACTTAAGAGGTAACAACAACAAACTACGGATAGTTTGGGCCAAAATACGTGGTGAAATGGGTAGCTTCAGCGGGTTGGGTAACAAGTCAAAACGGATTTAAGTCAGAACCGATTATTATGGTACATATCGGGTTGGATTGACTTGCAAACACCATCTTATCCAGTATTTTCAGATTTAGAAATATCTAATAAGTATGTTAGATATAATTATAAGTTTAGGCCATATGCATTAGAAACACACTTGAAAATTTTAACCCGTCTGTCATGTTTCCTTTTCATAATATCTTTTTCACTTGTCCTGTTAAATAAAGCATATCCTAAAACATAACATAAACCTAACCGACATAACCTAAATAAAAAGATGTTATCTAATTTTCTGTTGCCACAGAAATTTCACTCATATTTGGGCAAACTTAAATCAGTATTCCGGTAGAGTTATTGATCCAGTACTGTCTCTATAACTTTCATATTCAACAATGCCATGTTTTCAATAGTCAACATTCCCCTAAATAAGGCAACTAAAATCAAATCGAAATTTGTTATGTGTTGTGTAAAAACTAAAAACCCTCTCAGGCACGTTTTCCTATTTCATCTAATGGAGGGTGATCAAAATAGCACCACTTGAGGGAGCCGTACACTTGCTTTCAGCAGTTTGGAAAATGATAAGATATACAGAAAAAAATAAAGAAAAAATGAAAACACAAAGGAATAAACTACAGATCACATAGATTTTAAAACGGTAAAACAGCCGACTTATACGAGAATCAAGGGATTACCTTTTCTCTGATCCGCGAGCTCCAGATGTCAGACTGAAAAGATTTACCAGCACCACTAGTTGAACCTGATGTTTGGTTTGAATTTGGGTTTAGCAGAGGCTCCCATGCTCTTCCACTTGAACTACCTTCTTCCATATCATCATTTTTCTTCTGTGAAGATACCATCATTTTCAACAGTACAGCAAGAAGTAGACATAGAACCTGAAAACAGGACACCCATCATGTGAATGTTACTTTACTCGTCTTGAAAAATGGTGTAGAGCCATGATATGTGAACAGTATGGTCCAAACACTATCGAAGACTATCACTATTTGCTTTTTCTATTATTTAGTTAGTACTAGAAATTTGAAGCTTGCAATATCAACAGCTGATAGTAGCTGCAAATAAGAAGGCATCAAAAATCATTTTATACCCAAGAAAAACTCAAATATATGAGCATTTGCACTATTTGTATTAATATTCAATATTTTGCTTTGATATTGTATTATAAAATCACAACCCACAATTAGTCGTATAATAGAACAAGGACAGCCACAGGTAGAAAACATAGACATAAAATAAAATAAAAACCAACATAAACAAAGAAACTTTACAAATACGAAGATACTTCATCAAAAGTATATGTTAATTAAACTATATTGAGATGTCATCTCCAACAAACTAACATGCAACAAGCCTAGTCATGATGAAATAACAGAACACATAAGATGCACGATACAACTCGATGAAACAAGTATGTGTACTCAAGAAATTCAATAGAATCAAGATACATAGCAATACATCAAACTCCAATCGCTTAACTATCAGCGTGAATGATTTACGCTTGTTAACACTAAACATATAAGATGTCGAAATATTTATACTAGAAGTGCTCTAACAAACGGTTTTGCGGTTAATCCATTCTAGCGGTGAATTAAGCAAAAAAATAAGGATTCATCCAAATATATAAAATGTTTCTTCAGTGTGTAAGAAGTATAATTAATATCTTGGACCTATGGTAATGCATATTTCAATATAATTACTTCTCTAAATTACTAAACTCATCACTCCACTGATACAAATAGCCAAAAAAGATTGGAAATACTCCCTCCTAACTGAGAAAAGTTGATTGACAATTACAAGTTGATAAAAAGTCAATTAACACCTCCTTAATTGAATAAGTCTTTCTTTTTTATTGTCAGACTGAAGTATGGAAGCCTTGAAACAGCAACTTGAAATGATGAGCCAAGTGCTTACAAAAACAAGTTACACGCCACCACCCACAATCTTATCCTCTAATAAAAAAGTTTCCACCCAATGCATATCCAGCTGTGTTGGCACCCAATTCAAACCTAGTGCCGACATGGCAGCCTAATTCAAGTATTGGTGTATATGTACTATAGAGAAGGAAGTAACTTGTTGATCCTGTTGTTCTCTAAATATGTAAGTGCCTTATAAGTTAACTGGCAATCTAAACATTGTTTAGGTTGTAAACGACTAGAAGCACTACACAATCAAGCAAAAAGAAAGAAAAGGAACTGATCAACTGATGGCAGCAGGATATGAAGTTCTCAAGTCCATTGAGGACTACCGATTAGTATCGTAGACTTGCAACACAGACATAAGATGCTTAAAATTATCAGTCTAATTTGCAGAGCCATCTTCATTAAACATGCATTTCATCTACACCTCACTCCAAGAACTAGCATAACAACGAAAGTTGCAACTAACCTCCTTCATTTTCATTCAGTTTCCTAAACGCTCAAAGGTTACTCATATTAGGGCCATTTAATCCCCGTCTAATCACATGAATGGGCAATTGTCACTTTTTTGCCAACCTTTTTTAACCAAATACAGACTAACATGATTAGTTAATGGCTATGGTTAAGATTCAAGCATCATATAGGCACAAAGAGAAGTTGCTATAGCAAGGGTGCAAATTATATCTTTCATATCAAATCTGAAAGGCATCTAACCTGGATTGCAATTATAACAATGCCGACCCATTTACAAATATCCAAATTGTCTTCAATGAATTCCCGAATGCTATCGAGTTGTCCAGTTGGGTCCTCTGGTAAATCCTAAACATTGTCGAATGAAGTTACTTTGGTGAGAATTCTTGCGATCAACACATATGTATCTCTAATGACTATTGTGTATCTTACCTTTTCCCAACGTTGATCAAGTGCAATAAATGCAACCAAAGCCACCTCAAGCAGGATTAATATAATTTTCAGTACGGTGTACTGCCAAATTTTCAAGTTAAGGTACTACATGAGAGTGTTTTGAACTAAATAAACGATTAAGCACAAGACATGGCATGAAAGATCCTAATAAACTTCAGATGGCTTTATAGCATGCGAGAGTTACACAACCACTGGGCAAACTAAAATGCTCTAAAAACTTAGTGACGCCAGTTTCAACCCATTCTCGCAATTCTATACAATGATCCTGATAAATGGACATACAAGACTCGTAACTGGCCTTCCACTATACATGAATATCACACAGATTATTGCAAATAATTAATAACATCAATGAGACAGAATAAAGAAGTAAAGGATACGAAACAAAGGCAACATCCGTGGATCGCTTCAGCTGCAATATGACCTATGCAAGATATACAAACCAGTATGACACCTAATCCCATAAATGCGTATATGAACCTGCCACAGAATAACCAACACCATCAACGACTCGATATATGCAGTGATGGCTAGAGTACTACTATTACAATACCAACGACTACAAAATGTTATATTCAAATGTAAGCAAGTAGTAGGTGAGCAACGAAATTTAAGTGTCTAATTCATATATATTGGTAAACATATTGCAACAATTGATCAAGAGAGTGTTTGGGGTTACATTTTGGAGGAGATGATCTTATTAGCATTCTCAAAACACAAGTAATCACGAAACAGTGTTTGGCAAACCTTTTGGGAAAAGAAAAAAACACAATTATTTAAGTTTTATGTTTTCTTAACGCGTGATAAAAATTGAGTAAATGGTGAGATTTTTCCAACCTTTTCCTAGCCACCCCTAAGATGTGCATCTAGTGAGGACATCAGAGTGACTGGCGGTGGTGGTTTTGCAAACGCCTAATCTGTTATAAAAACGCACTCCCGAACACCATTAGATACCAAAACTAAGTCAAATTCACCTCATCGCATCAGATTCTACATTTCCAAATAACTATACTTCAACACACAATGTTTTTGTGTTTGGCGCCGAGCAGTTAGGAGTGGTGAGCGTTATGATCTTTAATGCTCGTTTGGCTAGCAGCAAGTAGCTTTATCTATTTTTTTTGGAATGCTCATTTTTCAACGCTCCATGAAGTAGAATTTAGGAGCGTTGGAGCATTTAGGAGCTGTTTTACACATTATGATTACACCTACAGCTACGTCACAAACGTTTTCTATAGAGAAAAAACTACTACTGCTATTTTTGCCAAACACACCCTAACTACCAATTTTACAAAGATTGAATAAAAATAAAACATCCAACAATTACCAAGGAGTCGGTATCGCGTCCGAATACAACTTAATCCCCTCGTTAACCATCCCATCACCAGAATAATAATACAACCTAACAACCTGATCAAAAACCCTAACACCGTTAAAACCAGAATCAAACGAATCCGGCGACGGCGCCGGAGATAAACCCGACGGCGGAGGCGGTGACGGCGACGGTGGTGACGGAGGCAAGTGTTTATTCCACTGAGTCAACATGTAAACGGAGTAGAGAATGATTGAGATGCCGATGAATGTTTGGAAGAAAATTAGGGATTTCAGTATGAATGCTGTGAATGTGTGGCAACATGGTCTTCTCATTTTTTGAGATTTGTGAAAAATTGGGATTGAATTTATTGAACCCTAGATTGGATTAAATTAAATGAAGGCTTGTTTGTTTGTTTGTTTTTCTGTTGTGGAAGTTGTTAGATGGGATATTCTGTGAAATGATTGCACGTTAAGTGGTGTCGTGGAGACAAGTGTGTGATTGAAAGTGGAGACTGGAGAGTGCTTTACTAATGGCCCGATGGGCTTTGCTGCCTAATCCTATCGGCCACAACTCTCTTAAAGCTGCAACGAGGAATTGATTTGCACATTTTGTAAATTGAACGGGACATTTTATTTCCGCATTAAATACTTGTATATTATTAAACATTCTGTTTTAATTGCTTGTATCTTGAGTATGCAAATAAATTTCATAGTGTATGTAAATCATTACCACCATCTATAAAGGTGCAAGATTATACATCGTGGATCGGACCGAATCGAGAAACTAGACTAAATGCATTTCGATTTAGTCCTCGGTTCACCTTTTTAATTATTTTCGGTCCTTGATCCGGTCCGGTTCGATCTTATGCAAAGTCGGACATTATGCTTTGTTGAACAAGACCAGACCGACGAACCGTACCAGAACGTACTGATCCGGACACGAACCGAACATTTTGGTCCGGTCTTCGGTCCATGGTCCGGTTTTCGGACTGTGCTCAACCCTATAATATATCATTCTCGCTAGAGCCGTATTTGAAAATATGTGATATGTGAAACTTCAAAATTTTAAAACACATTCACAAGTCAATATGTATTTCAACCCATAAAATATACACAACAAAAGTTTGAGAGATTAATGTTGATCAATTACCTAACTAAACAAAATTTGTTAGAAATCTATATTTCGAATTCAATTGTGCTACATGAAAGTCCAATAACGTTTTTCGAAATGGTACCATTCAATAGCTATCTAATTATCTTACACAACCTCTGAAAACTTAAATACGGTCGTAAGTGTTGTCATATCTTGTTATTTATACAATGCAAAGTTCATCGTTATTCAATATCTTTTGCACTGTCACTTCTTTCTTTTGGCGACATAGTTTCAACATTGGTGGAGGCTTTGATCAATGTGTGCATAGATATCTTTAATATGTTAAATTAACGAGTTTGATGTTTGTTGAAGCATTTTTCCGGCAGGTTGGTCTTAACGGCTCTCTCGTGTCGTTGATCCTTGTCCTGAGCTTTGAAGTATGCTACAAACATGAAAGAACCCGTTAGAAGGAGCCCCGAGGCCGAAGCCTCAGGAATCACCTCCGACGGTCAAGTTAGAACCTCGTAGGTAGAGGATTTAGCATATATGTATAAGCATGTTATGTATGCATTATGATGTGTTGATATGTATGAGATGTGTATAATATGTGATGTAGAGATGTGGTGTTATCTTCCTTTTATGAGATAATATGAAAAAGTATATATAGAAAGAGAAAAAGGTGGGTATGAAATATGCATTTAGTAAGAGAAAGTATTCCCTTTGAGAGTGGTAAATGTACTCTATTTATAGGTGGGCTTCCTTGCCCTTATCCGGTGATAGCAACACATTTAGGCTTCCTTGTCTTTTCTATCATCTCTTTGTTTCTTGAACAAATAAAACACAACTTTTCTACCATAATCATTATTTTTATTTATTTTTTATTTTTAAGTGCGGATATATATATCATTTATTTTTTAATCACAAACGTGTACCAAACACTTGTTTATTTATTTCCGTTGCTACTCACCTAGCTCTGGAGGTACGAGCTTATATGTTTGGTTTACATTTTGGACATAAGCATACACCAAACACGTGTTTTTTTATTATCGTTGCTACTCACATAGCTCCGGAGGTACAAGCTTACATGTTTGAGACACTTACTTATTTAAAGTAGTTTTTTCAAGCATTCGTTCATTATGGGAGCTTCAAGGGCCTCCTCATTATGGAGCTTATTGGAGAGGGTGTTTGTGACAACTGGCAAATTAGGGAGCCCTTTTAGGTATCGCATTACGTTAGTTAAAACTAGTAGAAGGCATGTAGGAGCTATTTTGGAATTATGATGATTTGACTTGGTACCGTTAATTTGATTTCGTGAATGATTATGTTATTGAATGAGTTATTATGTGAATTATGATCCGTAATGCTAGGCACTACTCGAGTCGGCACAGTTTAAACCTAAAAGCGTGAGAAATAGTAACATTAAACTCGTTACGTGGAAATAGACATGTTCATAATCAAAATTTACGGAAAGATATAATTAGGAACAATGGCGCATATTATAAAAGTTGTCGGTCACGATTAATTAAATATACGAGCCGTTAAGTGATAAATCGGGAAAGTTAATAAAAATAACGACTTTGGTCCCCGTGGTTTGGTGCTAGCCGCCCCCACTCACAAATAATTTACACTTAACTCCCCACCTCAAAAATATAAAAACCCACTCACACACACGCGCACACACTTCACCTCTTCCACCTCAAAACTCTAATTCACTTTCTCTCTCTACCCACCTTATATCGCCGCCGCTGCCACCACCCTACGCCGCCACGCGTGAACCGCCACCACCACCACCAAAACACTCACCTTTCTCTCCTCTATCTTTTCGTATACACCACTCGCCCTATCTTCTCCATATCGCCACCCAAACAACCCCAAACGCGCCTCCTTATTCGTTTTCGTTGTTTCAAGTGTAGATCGGGAAGAAAGAAGGTAAGGAAAATGAGTTGTACACTCGTTTGGTGACCCCCGGGTCTCGTTCTATCCGATTGGTTTTGGTTAAGTGGGAAAAACAAATTAAAAACAAGTTTTAAAAGACTAAAAATGAAAATAAAACTAGTTGGTATCGTGTGTGTCATGTCGTGTCATGATGTGTGCATTTTATTTTCATGTTTGTATGTATTTGTTGCGAATTTGAGGTTTGGAACGGATGTTGAAGGTGTTGGAAACTAACCGCAACCACTAGGGTCCGGTTAGGTCGTGTTGGGTTGGAACCGAGAGCCCCAAGGACCCAAGGGGTCCGAGCTTTGTTTGTTGCGGTATTGATTTTTGATGTTGTTGTTGTTGGTAATGGCCGGGACCAAGAGGTCTTGTGTGGTAGTTATGGTTGAAGCCGAGAAGGAGCCAAGGGCCGTTAGGGTCCGTTTGGTTCGTGTGGGTTAGCCGTGGCTAAGTTGAGACCATTAGGGTCTCGACATTGGTTTTGGTTGGAGTTTGATGTTGAATGGTGACGGAGTTGATGGTGAGTTAAAATGGAGATTGATTGAAAATGTGGATACATTCTGAAGTCAGTAGGTTTAGGGCCGTGAATTAGTGAGAATATTTATTTGGGCTTGAAATATATATATATGAAGCTTTGTAACGTCGGTGTTACCGTGACTTTTAGTCTCGGTTGACCCCGACACCGTCAGAACATGGACTTATATTTATTATTGGACAATATGACATATAAAAGCCCGGAGTCATGAATCGGACTTGTGAACTAGAGACGGATAATAACTCGAAATATAAATTGAAAACTTGACGCGATATATAAACTAGAAAATAAAACTATTAATAAGTTCTTGTATTAAGCATTTAATAACAAGATACAACTTGTTATGTGATATTTAATAAGGTAACAAACGACTTAAAATGAAAAGGTTTTATAATAACGAGTTATTAAATGTTTTGAGGGTACGTTTACCTAAATATGTTATTAATGAGTAATTAATGATCATTTTAAAATATGAATGGGTTACGGATGACTTGACATTAATATGTTTAACCCACATGAATAACGGACTTATTGAGTTGACGAATCCAATAAGAGCCCGTTATGTACGTCGGACGAATCTATTTATGAACAACTTATCCTTATGACTCGTTAGGTTGTGACTAGTTTTTGGGATAATAAGTGAAATGGATAAATGGTTGTGTTTATTGAGTTGGCGAATTCGATAAGTCATAACGACTTATTTTGAAACTTATTAAACTATAAAGCTTATCACATAGAGGTTGCGTTTGTATTGTTGTGTTGTACATTTCTTGTAATATAGTGCATTCATTGGAGTCTTATCGAGTCGACACCTCACACGATGATACCAAACGCTTATAACTAAATTGGGAACGAGATATTTTTGGAAATAGAAATGGAATATATTCGGGATAGAAAATATTGAAATTGGAAAATGTATTAAAGATGGATCTATATTAATAGGTTGTGCCGAGTCAGTAGTTGTCGAGTTGTGTTAGCTGCTTATCTGCTTTCTGCTATTGGTTATTTGTGCTTTGCTTGATCGAGGTGAGTTTCATAGCCCACTTTTCAACTGTGTTTTATCTAAATGGGGGTGAGAAAGCATGCAACTATTTTCTTGGACCTGCTTCTACTTTTTGATTTGCTATGGTACATGCAACATTATGTTCCAATAACTTCATTATTTTAAGACATTAATCAAATATTGTTGTCCTAATGTTTATTGTCGTACGCCAGCTGACGGTTACTATCTGTAGTATGCTTTTAAATTGTGGACGCTCCTAAACTGTTTTTCAGAGTTTGTGTTTTTCCTGGAAAGAGTTTAAACCTCCAAGACATAGTTACATTAGTGTGATTTATCGTCATTGTATTCTTATGCCTTATCATGTGATGTAAGGATTTATTCTTGAATAATAACATGTATATATTGAGTTGTATATACTTAATCATAAAGATGTAGATATAATGCATGTATGCCTTTATCTCATATGTCTTGTCACTTTTCAAAGAGCGCTTTTTCTACTTTTAGCATGTAAGATGTGTAAGTCGGAAAAACGCATATGGCAAAATTCTAAAAATGCATGGAATTTCGTACATGTATTTAATCTAATTTGTTTTATTTTTCATACGTCTTGCATAAAGTATCCTACATTAGTGTGATGGCCTGAAAAATTACTTGTATGTTATGAAGGTTATGAGCCCAATGTCTTATTCGAGGAGCTGAGGTATTGTCAAAAGTGGAGATCTGGCGAATCTATCATTTGTGATGTTGTGATTTTGTAGCTTGGTAGTTGAAGTTGTGAAGGAAAATAAGTTGTTTGACCAATGCTAAAGCCTATCATCAAATGTGAGGTCTCACCATTTGATCATCATTAGGTCAGAGCTCTCGTAACGGAGTTGGGATGAGTCGCTCGACGACCGAGTAATTTAAGCTCGCCGCTCGGCACTTAAATGAATAGAACTCAAAACCGAAGGACATACAACCAACCTAGAGACCGGAGTTCAGAAGTTGTAATAAGGATGAAAAGATTAAATCTACGTAGATGAACTAAAACGTCGACATGGTCGCTTCGAAATTATGATGGATGAAAATTATTGCTCTACATGAAACGAACTAACGGGTGCTTTTATATTGGCCATGATTGTTAGAAGTTATAAAAATTCATCCGTGTGAGCTTCTGGAGATGAAGAAAATAATTGACGGTGGAATCGGCCTAGAGACCATATGCGTGTCTTTTAAGCCTAAACGTGCTTCCATTGCGATATAAAGAAAAAGGGGACTGATATAACAAATTACGAAGCTATGACATCTAACGTAATAGTAATAAATCATCCGGAGGTCACCAATGGGACGTCTAACGGGAGTTGACCGAAAGACCCAGAAAATATACTAGGGCTCGTATTACGACTTATTAAATAAAAAAATCTTAGTTAGTAACTTGACGTTAATTCAAGTGTATGCCCAATGTATATTTTAACAATAAGTAAAAATTATATGTATGGTCAATGTCTTTCACGAGTAGGGTGTTCAACTTTTTCCAAGAAAAGTATATTGTAAGTTTGGACTTTCAAAAAGCAAGTGACTTTGTGTCCTTTTCCTTTTATAAACTCTATATAAAAGCTAATAAGGACATTTGACCATGTAAATAGATGTGACACAATACGAAGTCTAACACAAGGCTGTGATTTTGACCCAGGCAGTAGAAAAGATTACTCCCAAGTCTCGAGAAAGAACATTTCGAGCTTAAAATTTATGAGTATTTACTAATGTATCATCATTTTTGCATCTCCGAATATATTTCTTTTTTAGAGTGAATGGGTGCTTATTTGTAGACTTGCTACTTGTCCCTCCAATCTTTTAGCGTCATATTTTCATTCATAAATAGGTCATGCAATCTTATCGAAGAAAGAAAAAGAAAACCACGACATCCGGAAAAAATTTAGAAATCACGTATAATGCTTTTGTATGATGCTTTTACTTGCTCACTTTGCGTCACAGTTTGTAAATTACACTGATACTTTAAGCTAACAAGAATTTTTATAGATAAAAAGATAAATCATACACATGTTTATCTCTTGTCTTTCTTTTTCTGTTGGCAAACATGTTAGTGGATTGTAGGTTATAAATATAGACATCATTTGACTAAGTATTTTGACCAAAACTCTTGTCGATATTTTCGACGGTCGGCATCACCAGACCATAAATTTGTGGATTAATAAATACTCTTTGTCCCGTGGGTGCGCCTCCTTCCCTGCCTGAGTCAAGGGAGGCTTTTTATCCTTCATTTTATGATTGACCGGTTCGGCGGCACAGGCCAAAAGGACCCCCAACTAACACTTTGACTAGATGGCGTATACCCGTACCGAGTACTTCTCTAAGTACAATAACTGGCAGAGTTTCTCCTAAGACCGGTAGCTTTCTAGATTCTAACAGGGGCCTTTCTTTCGCCTCAGTAGTGAGCGCTGCTAGATTACATTTATTGTTTAGTCGCTATTTTACTATAATATTGTTTAGTCTAAGGAGAAGTAGGTCTACTCTAGGCCTGTAAGGGTACTAAAACAAGTTGTATCCCATTATTTCATGTACATCTTGGGATTTATTTATACTTTATTACAAACTGTTGTACATTTAGATGTAGCCCATATTTAAATATTGGAGTGCAGAATGCCGATAGCTACGTATCACTTTTTTTCTTTTTAGCATCTTTGATTAAGCGTATCACGTGAGTTAGGTATCAAGCATTTATACTTTATGTAAGATAATCTATAAAGTATAAGAAAATAGCCTTGTACTTTGGTACATCATTAACTTTTATGACGAAACAAAGAATAATTATATCTCTTACAATAACAAATAGTTTCTTTCACAAAATATTTTTTTTACGAATATTCATTTACCCTTAGGTTTGTGTAGTGCATAATGCACAAAACTTGAAAATCACATTTGACCTACATACTTTTTAATAAATGAGACTTGTTTTTGTCTATTTATCTTTTGTACTATATACATCACCATATGTGGCCTTGTACTTTAGGCATACTATGTAGTAAATGTATTAAGAATTTGTACAATGCACCTCTTAAAGTGTAATTTTTTTGAGAATCTTACCTCTTATTATTTTTATGTTACTAATAATGCTCAAATTTTACATGTTTTTTGTTGGGGTTAGCTCGAGCAGGTTAAGACAATCAATGATGAGTAATACCACTAGGTGGTTCTGGGATATCACTTGGAATCGTGTGATCACTTTCCAAAGTAAACTATTCGACCCTAATGCTGGGTATCACGAATATCTACTGGGATAAGACCAAATGCGTTAGAGAATTAGGCACAATTCTATAACTCTTTCACTAGTAAGTGTTTACGTTTTACGTATCCTTCATGCATGATCGGACCTCCTATTTATAGGAGGTTACTCTTGAAACTATTCCAATGGAATTATGAGTATTAATCGGCCCATTAATAGCCTCATAATTATCCACATTATAGCCGGTAGTGGTTACATGACCAATTAAACGTGGTCATAAAGAAGTTATGCGCCATTTAGCAATTACTTTCCATAAGCGATGCTTTCCACTAGCGTACTTTCACTTGCGGTGGAAGTACAATTTATCGATGGAAACACCGCCTTATCGGTACTTTCATAGCACTATCGGTGGATACACAACTCGGTGGAAACAACGCCTATCGGTGGAAACACGCTTATCGATGGAAACCACAAGCAAGACTTTCACAAGCAAGTATTTTCACCAAGCGGTACTTTCACCGGTACTACCAATACAAACCACTATAAGAGTCGTGGTGTTCATGGACCTTATGGGTGTACACCGTACCTCTAACCCATTACAAGGTGTGAACTAATCCCACAAGTGCACTAAATTTTCCAACAATCCTCCCAAATTTAGTTCACTTTGCATGAAAAATAAACATCAATCAAAACATGTGCATAAACGAAAATGTCACGAGGATTGAATTTCCATCTTAGTAAATTACACGCTCAAATATTCGAGAATCGTGGTGTTCTAAGAATTGAACCCTTCAACCCATTTGAATACACGAAGATAAAATACACACAAGTTTTCAAACACTTAAAAGCTCCCGACACTATACAAGCCATGTGTCCATATCCAAATTCATAAATGTTGTAAAAGCTAAAGTCCAAAGCTCTCAAGCGGCAAAACTTCAACATTTACATAGGTGGTTCCTCTTTAGTCATGCTCCTACCAAGCACTTTTTCAAAGAAAATTAACCATTAAGTAAAGACTTCATCCTCCTTTCGCAGGTTCGAGCACAACCTGGGATGTAAATAAAACATGTGCTCCAATCCATCGAATGTTCGACTTTCCACATTGAACTCGACTCCCAAGTTTCCTTAGGAGGAGTTGGGTGTCCTAGCATTCGATGACTAAGTTGGACTTAAACCCATCCCTTTAGCGACTTTATAACCAAGTCTCTGCGGACCATTCGTCAAGTGATCGCCTAAGTTACGTTGAGATCTCACAAACTCTATAGATACCACCCCATTCATGATAAGCTCACAAATCATGCTATGCCCGACACCTAAGTGTCTAGACTTACCATTGTACATCCGGCTATAAGCCTTAGCCAATGTAGCCGCACTATCACACCGATAGAAATAGGTGCTATAGGTTTAGCCACAATGGAATCTCAAGAAGCAAGTTTTCAACCATTCGACTTCTTTACCAAGAATTGCTAGAGCCACAAATTCAGATTCCATTGTTGAACCGGTGATGCAAGTTTGTTTCTTGGATGCCCAAGAAATTGCACCTCCACCAAGTAGGAATACCCGACCACCGGTGATCCAATTGTCTTCGTGTTATCGATCCAACTTGCATCGATGTAACCTTCCAACAACGATGGGTAACCAAAGATATGAGAGACTATAATCCATAGTTCTCTTCAAATACTTGATACCCTCCTGAAGCGCTCACGTTGATGAGCACTAGGATTACTAGTATACTGCTCAATTTTCCCAACGCAAAACCAATATCGGGTCTTGTACAAGTCATGGCATACATCAGCACCAATTACCTAGAATACTCAAGTTGAGATCTGACCTTGCCATGATTGGGCATCGACTTCTCACAAGTATCCATAGGTGTACTCATTTGGAGTACAATCAAAGTAATTGAATTTCCTCGACCTTCTCAATATAATGAGACCGAGAGATAGAAATTCTTTTACTTTCATGTTTAATCCTTATACCAAGGATAACATCGGCCTCCCCATGTCTTCCATGGAGAACCTTGATGACAAAATTCCTTTGTCAAATCAACCTCGATTTTAGTCGGTGCCAAAGATCAACATGTCATCAACATATAGACAAATGATGACTCCTTTACAGTTCATCAAATTTGCTATATACACATTTGTCGACTTGGTTAAGAACATAACCACTAGACAAAACCACTTCATCAAACTTTTGATGCCATTGCTTAGGTGCCCCTTAAGTCCATAAAGAGACTTAATCGGTTTACACACCTTGTTTTCATTACTGTGCATGATGAAGCCCCGAGGTTGGTTCATATAAACCTCCTCTTCAATTCACCATTCAAGAAAGTGTTTCACATCCATCGATGAATAACCAGATTGTGAATAGATGCCATAGCAATCGCGATCTTATGGTATCGATACGAGCCACGGGGCATAAGTATCAAAATAGTCTATCCGCACTTTTGTTTAAAGCCTTGAATGACTAGTCTAGCCTTGAACTTTTCAATAGTTCCATCTACCTTCATTTTCCTTTTGAAAATCCATTTGCAACCCAAAGGTTTGCAACGGAGGTAGATCAACCAACACCAAGTGTTGTTGCCCATGATGGAATCCATCTCATCATTGATTGCTTCTTTCCGAGAAAGCAATGTCCTGGGACTTCATTGCTTCTTCAAATGTTTTGGGGTCATCCTCAACAATGAAGCAATAGGAGTATTGATGCGAGACCTCATCCCTAGTACCTTCAACTAAGTATAGTTGAAACTCGTGTCCAAATGACTTTGGAGTCCCGACTTTTGCTCTTCCCGAGCACGTGTTCGAGTTGTTGAACCACAACCTCATCGGGGACCTTGATGGTTCATCATCGTGGACCTCGATACACCAGTGTCATGAGTTCCATTAGGAATCCTCGACTTGGTCAGGACCGATGAGAATCTATTCTCATCAAAGTCGCATCCCTTGATTCAATTATTGAGTTAATCGAAACATGTTCATTAGGTTCAATAACATAGAACCTAAAAGCCTTGGAATGCTCAAAGATATCCAACAAAGATGCGATCAATGCCTCTTTCACCCAAAGTCTTTTGCTTTGGATCGTGAGTCTTACATGACCCTACAACCCCAAACCTTGAGATAGTTCAGTTGGGTTTCCTTTTAGTCCGAGTTCATAAGGGTAACCTTGTTCCTTTGTTTGGAACCCTATTTAATAAATAGCAAGTGTTAACATAGCTTCACCCCGTAACCCTTGACTCGATCTGAATAGGACAACATGGAATTAACCATCTCCTTCAAAGACCGTTTTTCCTTTCGAAATACCATTTCTTGAGGAGTATAGTGGCGATTGTTTCATGGATTATTCCAACAGATCGAAATCTTGAGTATCCATGTACTCACCTCCCTATCGATCCTTAATCTTTTGATTAAAGACCCAAGTTGTAATTCAACTTCGCTTTTAAACACTTTGAATTTATCTAATGCTTCATCCTTGGTATGTAATAAATAGACATAACAAAATCTAGAAGCATCATCAATAAATGTCAAAGTACTTCTTATTCCCAAAGAAGGAGTGGCATGCAAATCATACGTGTCATTGTGAATAAGCTCCAAGATCTTAGTCTCACGACTAACACCCGAAAGGGTTTCTTGGTTATCTTGGTCAACATGCAAGTTTTACACTTTTCGGTGTCCATGTCAAAAGCGAGGATTAAACCATCCCTAGACATATCTTGCATTCTTTTATAATGTACATGGCCAAGTCTTGCATGCCATAGGCTAGAATCGATGTCATTTGTGGTTACAAAAGTGAATTAACATTGTCGAGAAATATTAAGCCTAAACATTTGATTACATAAATAACCAAAACCAATAAAACACCATGCTTAGAAAGCACAAATTTATCGATTCAATAACTTGTTTATATCCATGATTATTCAAAACACTACTTGAAACCAAGTTCTTCCCGATATCGTGAACATGAATAACATTAAACAAAGTTACAATCTTTCCTGAACTAAACCTAAGATCTACACAACCACGACCATGCACCAAGGTCGTTGACTCATTTCCCATGTGAAGAATAGAACCATCATTCGATGACTCATAAGTCTTGAACCGACTTCTATCTTTACACATGAACTGTTGCACGAGTCAACCCACCACGCAACAACATCATCATCACGCACATAAAAGATTCAGACATATGTAACATAATAAATCGAAAAGACTTATTAAACATATTCGACCTTTCAGTGAGTTGGTGAACCACCACCCTCGAACCATTAGTGCACGATCCATTGGCTTTACCACCAACTTTAACACCTTGCAGTCCCTTTTAATGTGACGGTCTTGCCACATTTCCAACAAGTAGGTGTAGCCTTCTTGTTAGGATCCGCCCTGTGTTGTCACATGATATTTGCGTTTGCCTTTGTTGTCATTGTACACGGTAGAGTTGTTATGCTCTACCATATTGACAACAGATGGTCCAAAGACATTGCTACTCTTTGGCTTGTCATTATCCCGTACCTTGAGAGATTCCTCAATGTGCGGATGACCGCCCAACTCAACAGAGTTAACTCCTCCTTCATATGTTTCAAGGTATGCTTGAAATCTTCCATGAAGGAGGAGTTTATCAATGACACAAGAGACTTTGATAGCCTCATCCATGTTCATTTGGTGTTGTGTAAACCTTCCAAGTATTCCAAGAAGTTCATTGTATTGTTCCATAACCGGTCTTGAATCACCATTTTGTAATTTGTGAAATTACTAACAAGAAACTTCTTACTTGATGCATCCTCACCATATATTTGGCATCAAGGAATCCCATAGTTCTTTGGAAGATTCAAAGTTCGATAAATATCAAGCAGAGAATCGACATACCATTGAGAATAAGACCTCTGCATATGTAGTCATCATTCTCCCACTTGCTCCTCCTCCCGATTTGATCCACGTAGCATCATCACCATCATCGTGAATTGGAGTAGTCAAGACATAGACCACACTCATGCTCGACAGAAGTGCATCTTCTTACGCCACCTCCTAAAGTCCACCCCTTCAAACTTGTCCACTTAGCAAAGTTTGAAGCCATGTGTTTCATTCAAAGCAATTGCCATTGATTATGACTAAATAGTTTACTTTGATTGTTGGGGTTAGCTCTCGAGCGAGGTTAAGACAATCAATGACAGTAGCAATACCACTAGGTGGTTACCGGATATCACTTGGAATCGTGTAATCACTTTCCAAAGTAAACTATTCGACCCTAATGCCCGGGTATCACGAATATCTACTTGGGATAAGACCAAATGCGATTAGAGAATTAGGCACAATTCTATAACTCTTTCACTAGTAAGTGTTTACGTTTTACGTATCGCTTCATGATGATCGACCTCCTATTTATAGGAGGTTACTCTTGAGCTATTCCAATGGAATTATGAGTATTAATCGCCCATTAATAGCCTCATAATTATCCCCATTATAGCGTTAGTGGTTACATGACCAATTAAACGTGGTCATAAAGAAGTTGTAATCGCCATTTAGCAAGATCTTTCCATAAGCAAGATGCTTTCCACTAGCGATACTTTCACTTGCGAGGGAAGTCGACTATCGATGGAAACATCGCTTATCGATGCTTTCATAGCACTATGGATACACAACTTCGGTGGAAACATCGCTATCGATGGAAACATCGCTTATCGATGGAAACCACAAGCGTATTTTCCACAAGCAAGATTTTCACCAAGCAAGACTTTCACCAAGACTACCAATACAAACCACTATAAGAGTCAGGGTGTTCATGGACCTTATGGGTGTACACTCCGTACCTCCTAACCCATTACAAGGTGTGAACTAATCCCACAAGTGCACTAAATTTTCCAACATTTTTAGGAGCATTATCATGGCTTTTGTACATGTTATTTGGTTAGTTTTATGAGCTTTTGGTAGTTATATGCACAAAGTTATGTTTTCATGTTCGTAGCTAGCCAAGTACAAGAAAGTGGAGAAAAAAACGGAAAAAGAAGTAAAACCCGAATATTTATGCATGTACGAAGAATTCCCGACAAATGCAAGTCTTGTGGAGTATATTCGAGAAGATAAAGTCATGAAGTTTTCCCTCCAAAGACTCAAGAATAAAGTGCAAGAAGGTAAACGAGAAAGAAATGAAGAAAATAAGCTCAAACAAATAAATATTGGAAGACTCGTTGTTCCCGACACACCTTCACCATTTTGGCCATATCTTGAGCATACAAACTCCGATTTAGGTGATTCAAGTGGCTACAGAAAGAGAATATGAGATTATTACAAAGAACCCTTGATGTTGAAGAAAGGAAAAAAAACAGACAAATTTTCTTCGTGGCTACTAGATGTAGGAAACGGAAAATAGGAGATCCTGATGAAGAAGATATGGAAAACACCAGCTGGATTACGTTTCCTGAAGAATACATAATTCAAGAAGACAACGATGGCTTATCAATACTTAATAATTTCATCTATGACGAAACCACATTAAAATCACCAAACGCGCAATTCCTATAGGAAAAAGCAATTGTTTGTCCTAAGAATGAAACAGCCGACGCAATAAACACACAAGTTCTGTTGCTGGTAACAGGAGAAAGCATGATGTATGTAAGTTTTGATGAAGATGTGCCTCTTGGGAGAGATGGTGCTGCAAACGAGCTGCTTTATCCACCAAAATTTCTAAATACACTAAAACTTCCAGGTTTGCCACCAAACAAACTGACAGTCAAAATTGGAACCCCAGTTATGCTGCTTTGAACGTGGACCTAGGAGGTGGTCTTTGAAACGGGACAAGAATGATAGTGACACAACTATTATCAAATTTGATACAAGCAGAAATTGTCACAGGCAACAAGATCGTAGAAAAGGTATTCATTCCAAGAATTGTTTTGAAAACAACAGATCCAAACATGCCTTTTATCTTCAAAAGAAAACAGTTTTCGGTGAAGGTCTGCTACGCAATGACTATCAACAAGAGTCAGGGCCAGTCTCTAAGCAAAATCGGCGTTTGCCTACCAGAACCTATATTTACACATGGTCAACTTTATATTTCACTGTCACGAGCCACAACACCAAATGGTCTGAAATCCTTATAAAAAAACACAATGAACACCCACCCAATACAACTAAAAATATAGTGTACAAAGACTTTTTAACCACAATTGTTGAAACAGAGATTTAGAAAGTTAAAATGAAAATGCATGAAATATTTAATGTTATTAGTAACATAATTCATCCTCTGCATTTAGGTATTTTTTTTTTACATATTCCACTGGCTACATTGGCATATATAACATGAAATTTTGATGACCTTTTTTTCATTTCAATAGTTTTATGCTAAGAGTTTATAAGTTTTGGTTATTGCATGATGGAATTAACCGCTATTGAAGAACTCAAACCTGGAGACAGAGATAAGTTGATCGAAGTGAAGGTATACCGTGCATGGGTAGCTCGAGATCCTCGAGACACAACTGAAAAAGGATATCGTGCAATCTTATTAGGCAGACAGGTAATGTAAACATACACTGTAATACAATAATTGCTGTCTTTAACGTTTGATGAGACATTTTAACACACCTAGGGTACTGCAATACAAGCAAACATGGATGCTTATGAGATTCATCGTTTCAATCCTCTTCTTATACCTGGAAAAGCATACCAGATATCAGCCTTTCATTGTGTCAAAACGGATAATTGGCAACAGACTCTCCACAACAAGACGTCACTACTAATTAACAGATTCACAAAAATGGATACAATACCATCTGAATCATTCCCGAATCACTATTTTAACTTTGTGTCCTATAATCAGTTGCCTAACAAAGTTTTTGACCCATGCGACAAGGGCAAAAATGAATATCTGGTCCTTACATGTACCAAAGAACAATCTATAATAGTCTTTGTTGTTGTAATATAAAAAATGTATACACTTATAACTATATTTAAATTTTCAGATTATATTGGATGTTACATTACATCAGGCGAACCACGCGACGTTGGAAATCCTAACAAAAATCAGTCAAGAATGAGAAAAGTTGAGATACAAAACCTCAAGTAACTAATATTGAAAATTATTATACGACAGAATGTATGATGCACATTAAATTGATAACAAGTATCTCAAATGGTTTACATCAACAACCGCAATTCTATTGAATTAAAACTATGGGATGAGCTTGCTGACAAATTCGAGAAAAAAAGAAACTGATGCTCTTGACAGACATATCATAATAGTTGTTAGTTCATGCAGAGTTTCAATATTTCAAGGAAGACGTAATGTTCTTGTCACTCAGATAAAGCTAACTCTTATTTATAAATAAACATAAAGATTATTATACAGCTAACCCTTTTCTATTTACAGAGCTGCAACTTTCATCCACACCAGCCACATATTATTACATAAATCCTAAGATCCCAGAGCTGGAGCAATATAAAGCAGCGTAAGATTCATGTACCTTATCTATTATTCTAAAAATTCAGTGTACATTTATATACCTAACCAGATGCATATCCAACAGTTACAAAGAATTGTACCAAGAAAAGCCACCATTATGTGTCACCAGATACCGTCTAGAAATTGTCGACAAGGAAAAAAAACAAAAACAATATTCCGTTTGCAATACTCCTCACACATAATCTAGGAACATACAAGGTGTAGGACCTTGTTTTTCTCAACCTTATCACACGAATACCAAACTTACTACACAATAACACGCGAAATACAAACACTTTATGCGTAAAGATGAAGAAATAAATGATGGAAAGATAGTGACTTGATGATATAAATCGTGTATGTGTAGAGAGAAAGATGAAATCAAGATGATGTTTATTTCAAAGAAAAACACACACAAACACACTCAAGCACACCCCTCAAATGACCCTTTGAGGGGTATTTATACTTCCTTACATATTACCCTTATGGGCTTGGGCTTGGGCTTGGATTGGACTTGGATTGGACAATAACTTACATAAGGCTAGCTTAATATAACTATTAGCCATTTAGCTTAGCCCAATCCACGAGCCCGTTGACTATTCTAATACGCTATCTAACACACGTTACAAAGTTCCTAAACGTGAATGACCATCACTTCTATTAATTATTATTAAGGCTAACAATCTCCTCCTAAGGGGTGGTCATTCAAAAGATGCTCCACTTAATTAGGTCTTTACTTTCCTTGAGCTTGAACTTTGTGTGTAGATATAGAATAGTCTTAAATTCTTTGTTACTTCATGCTTTGTGATCTGTTAATGTGGTATTCTGCCATATGTCAACTTCTTTGGTTAGGTGTCTCCACATCATTCTCCACCATGCTCACACTTCTTTTTGACTTTGAGTTTCCAATGATGAAGTTATCGAGTATTTAAACTTTGAAGATTCTTTGACATTAACGAAGAATCATCTTTAACTTTGTGTTGCCGCTGAATTTGATGAGAACTTTATTTGTGATGTTGTTGGTATGAGCATGTGGAGAATCGACGATCTCTTCCTCCATGAGCATCCATCGCCAGCAGCCTTCTGTGTACAAATACGAACACCAATTGATCATTATAATATTTTCTTAAAGAATTGATTACTACAATTGTTCTACTGATGAATGTCTTGATTCTATTCACCTTGGTCGGGCGAATCAGCCGTCCGAATCTCATAAGGGACAGTTGGCATTACATAGAATAAATTCAAGTAATGACCCACATCTTCATGATTCGATTCGTGAAAGGAATCTCCTTAGCGGGATTTCTAGCACTTACATGTTCGAAAGTCAAGGGTGTTAACAGCATAGTGTGAAAACACATCTCTAATTCTAGAAAAGGTTGTTCTGAAACCGAGGCCCTCAAGAAGGCTAACACGACATACCAAAGTATATCTACAGTTTGTGAGTCAAGTACAACCAAGCATCACTTCACGATCAGAGACCGCTTAAGACACACTAGCGTAATCCATAAAGAATTACCGAGTGACCGCCGTGGTCATTTGTTTGATGTTGACCGGCAGAATTTCCATTCAATCACCGAGGATCACATTTGTGAAACCTCTCATAAATGTTCTAGCAGATTGCTAAGATCTCGCGTAGGACTATAGAATGTATCACTTGTGTCCTTATTATTGAACAACAAGCGATTAAATGTCAAGTGTTCCTATGAGATCTTTTAATGAATCTCGTGGCTCTAGACTCAATTAGTGCATTTTGGTTTTCCTAAGCGGAGACTAGGGAGAGGGTCTCCTTCTTCAATACCAACTATCTCTAAGAGAAAGTCGATAGATTATGTAGGGTTGTTAGGTCACCATATATGTAACACAAGCATCAATATGTAGAAATAGAGAAGAGATGAAGGCGGATGAACAATAATCAAACACACACACACACGATATAATAATACGGTTACGCGTAAGGAGTGAATGAGAGAAAATATTGAACAACCAACCTTCTAAGGAAGGTTTACATGTGTTTATATAGGGGAAGGAACAGAGCAACATCCAAGTTCCCTTCCTTTCCTATATGGGCTTGGGCTAGGCTTATGGGCTTCTACATAAGCCCAAGGCTAATTACTAACATAAAGGCCATATTAAGCTAACTATTACATATGAATTACTAACACTTGAATTAAGGTTTAGGAGTGATTCCAACAATCTCCCCCTCAAGTGCTAGTGATGAATGAAATGAGTGATAACGTTGTAGGTGCTGATGTAATAGTAGCTTTGACGTCTTCTGACATTCTTCTTTCTTGTGAGAAGAAGTGTCTTGATTCGAACAATCTCCCCAGTGTAGAGAAATTGTTTCCTTTGAAAAGTTCTGCTTTGACGTCTTTTGATTTTCTTTGTTCTTTAGTTCTTTGTTCTTTGTGGTGAAAGTGATAGTATGATGTGGTAGTCTCAGATCGTGTCCGCTCACGCTCCGGTGTCTCCACGCCTTTCTCCAACATGCTCACACGCTCTTTAATGTTGGATTACGCTGATGAAGTTCTTTAAGTCTTTAAACTTTGTAGATTCTTTGTTGATGAAGAATCATTCGACTTTTGTTGCCTTTGATTATGAGAGAACTTCTATAAGTTGTTGTTGGTATGAGCATGTGGAGAATCAGACGATCATCCGCCCGAGCTTCCATAAGAGGTAAACATAGGAAAGGTTAGTAATAAGCGGATTCCAGACTTACAAGTTTGAACTTCGAGAGTGTTAACAAAGATAGTGTGAAAACACAACTCTAATTCTCACAAAGGCCGCTCGAACCGGAGTCCCACAAGTGAGATAACACGATGTACGGGCACACCTATGATTCGGATGAGTCATTTGAGGTACACCAAGCATCACTCACGATCAGAGACCGCTTGAGACCACTAAGCGTAATCCACGAGGAGTTACCGAAGCGACCGCCGTCGGTCGTTAATGTTGACCCCGGCAGAGTTTCCATTCAATCACCGAGGATCACGATGTGAACCTCTCATAAATGTTCTCGACAGATTGCTAAGATCTGTAGGACTCGATAACTTACCACCGATGTTCTTATTGTTGAACAACAAGTGATGAAATGTCAAGTGTACCTTAAGAGATCTTTGATGAATCTCGTGGCTCTAGACTCAACAGTGCGTTTTGGTTTTCCGAGCGGAGACTGTGAGAGGTCTCCTTCTTCAATATCGCAATCTCTAAGAAAGCCGATAGATTATGTAGGGTTCCCGTGAGAATGAAACAAGCTTATTTTGAGAGAAACTTGAGTAGCTAAGAAGGTTTAGTGCATGCGCCATCGGGTCCATGACGACTTTTAATCTTCAATACCGACGTCACTAAGTGACAACCAAGAGCATATGAATTGAACCCGTGTCCGCCCTAAGTTGAATAACTGAGGGCTATTTCTTTTCACCCTTTTCTTTGCTTTTCTTTTAATTCTTCAACTCCTTCTTTCTCCAATTCTCATTTTCTCCTTTTATAATCATACCTAAGGACTTCTAAGTACTAACTATTTGTGATGTCCTTAGGTAGATCTCTCCACTTCTGGCGGATCATAGGACTGTTATTCCTAACCTTAATCACCTTATAAATCCATTGCCATAAAACCATTTTTTCATGAAAATCTCTCAAGTACTTGTAAATGAAAAACATGTTTGAACACTTCAAGAGTTTTAGATTTTCATAAATACTCCCCCGACATGTGCTTAAGAGTTTTGTGTAAATCACATAAAGTGAGGAAAGAGCGACACTTTAGAATTGATCAACTCAAGATAGACAATTCCCAGGGACACGGTTACGTTGTATAGTTAAAGAGATACATTGTCACTTTTAGGTGACAACTAGCTCTAATAACTACCTTGAAGGTGTGGAAAACCTTGAAAAGTTGTCAAACCCGACAAAGTTCATGTCTATCAAGAGCTTCTCGAATAGGTACTATTTACTTGGATAAGTCTTTGGAAGACAAATCTTTTCAATGTAAGATTGTTCAGATCCCGTCAATCCATGGGTTGAAGTCTTTTTCACACGATGATTCAATAGCAGTATCACAACATATTTCTTATCACATAATTTTCTACCCCTAAAAAATGGCATATAAATGGTATTTTTGAAGAAATGTTGAGAATAAATATGACCATTTTAAGTTTTATGGGAAGATGACCATCGTGAACAATTTAGAACAAAGTTTATAAGTCAAATACTCCCCTCAACAAGTGATATAAACGGTTGAGGTTTTGAAAATCATAAGGAAGTACTTGTTCTTTTGAGCAAAACCTTTAAAAGTGAAAGGTTTGATAGGTTTTACTCAAAAGTAAGAAGCTTTTGCTCCTTTTATAAGGATTGTGCATCGAATCGCACTACGTGGTCCTTTCATTACAAGAACGGGTTGTACATCGTTATGTGTGCACAAGCCATAGTCATAATAAAATCACACATCCAAAATATTATGAAATAGAAGCGGTTCAAGGGTACCAGAAGTCCATCAATCTTGACAGAATGCGAATGTATGTTGATAGCCGGCGAGAGCAATCTCGACGACCACCTACAAAGCTCTCCGTAGTTCGAATCGTCCCGTCGATACAACCTTTCATCAATCCCGGTGATGATCCTCTTCACATCCCTTCGCCTTGAGAATTCCATCGCTTTGGAGACCCAATGCCTTCATGTATCGCTTCTTCAACCGATAAGCCAATCCATCCCTAACCTTCTTCAATGTGTGATCCCCAAATTTGTGAAGATCTCTACACGCCATCAAGCAATTTCGCTGAAGTTCACTACGATAAACGACGCCGAATGGTTTGCCGACGAGTGTGTATTGTGGAAGGCGGTTGATGCCGGGAAGATCTAGCGTGGTGGAGTGAAGTTGACACGGTCCGATATGATTCAACCGCAAAGTCGGAGATCTTCTACACGCTCTTTGATTACTATTCTTCTCGATGAAGATAAGCAAGGACTTGATGTATTCACGTTGCACTTCATCGAGAATTATCTCATGCGACACATACTTTGGCAAGGTACATGTCTTCAATGTCGTTTATAGAAAATTCTCAAAGTCCGCTTCAGAGAATGCATAATCCTTTCGCCTTGCCTTTTGACCACGATATTCTCGAGGAAAGTGTAGTCCCATTTAGATGAAAGATCAACATGTTTAATAGCCACGATTGCTTTAGTATCGAACACTTCATGTTGAGACTTCGAACTCGCGACTTCAGAGTAGATTCGTCGGCGCCCGCCAATGGTGAATCCCATATAATGCATCACGGTCATATACTTCCATATTGTTGGAGAACATGTAGTTAGCCCTTTCCTCGATGGCTATGCGCTAGAGTATATGGTGCTGTGAATTGAAGTGTCGAGATGTAGCGTATTTCTTGAACCATCGCCACCGTAGAAGAAATTCCAAGTCTTTGTTGAAGAAATATCGGAATGGAATCCTAGGCCGATCCGTTGGCCAATTGTTGGTAGAGGTTTAGACCAATCGGTGTAATATGGAGGTTGTCCCGCTTGGTGAAGTCGATGTTTGCTTTGGGATTGAGCCAATCTATGTTGTTAGACATAGCTCGCTATATTATCGTCGATACTCAACTTCAATAGCACTTTCCGAGTCGTCTTCGAGCAGTTGAAATGCTTCATTCTTGATGCGCTTCAACCTCGATTTCGCCATCTTTTCACACGGAATTTCTCTTGCAAGAACTTAGCATGCTCCAATGTACTACGCCTTCCGATCTTGACCTTCGATGGGTAGGGAGTAGAATTAACAAGTGTAGAAAACCAACAGATTCATCGGTGTCATCTTCATCTAGCCATGATAATGACGCCGCCTTAGGTGCCTTCTTCTTCTTAGGCCCGATGAGGATTTTGGTTTCTTAACTTTGTCGGGAGAGGTGGGTTGTTGTTGGGGCTCATGGAATTCCTTATCGTCACCAATTCCAGATACTCAAAGTGATCACCGGTTTTCGAGTCTGGGTGGTAACTCAAGAATCTGAGGTTTTCAAGAGAGGCGAGCGAGGGACCTTGTTGAAATGAGTCCGCTGGGGTGGAGGTTGCATGAAGATGATTCACCATACTTCTTGGGCGCTTAGGCTCGCTATTCTTATCCCGATCCTTATCTTCATCGTCACAGAGACGCTAGGCCTTCACCTTCTTCTCGCATGTCGATTTTAGTTGGTATTCAAAGAATGCTTCAAACAATTTACCTTCGTAGGAGGCAAATGTTGCAGATTGTTTCGACATTTGAGCTACCGGTAGGTTAACCAATTCAAAGATCCGAGAAGATTATGGGATCAACTGGATTGATGTTCACATGCATTGAGTTGATTTCATAGTCCATTTGGCCAGTGTAAGAGATCGGATAAAGTTGTTCGGTGAACAGCCCTTAGTAACTCCGTGAACGATGTCAGAAGGTACTTGTGAGTGTATCCTTTGATCATCTCATCCATTTTCCTTGAAGATCATCTTCATGAGCTTCGACATATTTCCTTTCAACTTGCATCTTGTCGTTCTCATCATGAAGATATCAGATCGATCGTCAAGAAATTCATCTTCTTGTAGAGCACGCCTTTCTTTCGAACTGTTTGACGCCTTTAACGATTCGTGTCTTAGCTTGAGAGATCCAAGATTTAGTTGGCTTCTTCAACGATTTGGATGTTGATTTGGTTGATCTTTTGATGGTGGTGGTGAGTGAGAAGATGAACTGATGATGATGAGATGTGAGGGACTCCGGGTCCTTTGGTGGTTCGTGGTTACCTTCTTTGAGCGTGAAGGACTATCCGGAAGAAACATATCATAATCAACATCTTTATCTTTCTCGGACTTTGCGCTTCGGTTCTTCAATGTCATACTCAATAGTATCTTCCACGCGTTTGTTGTTGCTCCAAAGTGGTGGCACCATATCCCTTATCGGGTTGATTAACCGACGATTTGGCGAGGTAAAACTCCACCACTGACCCTCCGGGGCCACCCATTTGATCCTTAGCAAATTCTTTCGCAACGTGTTGGAGTCTAACAATTTGAACTTCCTCCGTAATCGGTTTCAGTGGCTCTTCTTCCGAGCTTTCCTCTTGCTCAATCTGGAGTCTTCCTTTGCTATATATGTTGGTGGTGGGAGGTTTTGCTCATGAAGGAGGTGCTTGATTCTGATTGAGTAGAAGACCTCTTCGATCGATGTGTATCTTGAGCTTTCGTCCACTAGCTTTCTTGGCGGTTCGTGCTTTGCACGGGAATGGGAACAGCTTCCTTGAAGGAACAGTCCTTTTTCGTGGAGGATTCCTCTTGGGGAACTTCCTCGACTCTCGGTCTTGCGGCAAGACTTCCTCTTACGTTCTCCTTGTAGGTGTACCAAGATTTTCATCGAGAAAACCAACTTTGTTCTCTTTCACGACTACCAAATATCTTTTATAAGAGTAGAGCTGTTTGAGTTCATCTGAGAGAAGGAGATCTGGAAACACAACACCTTGTTTCTTTGTTGTTGATTCCTTGAATCTGACAGTTAGGGTAGGTTCAGACAACATGTCGTGATTGTCAGGGTCATTGATTCTCTTGGGGATATCAGGGTTATACCCAAGTGCTCTCTGGATCAATAGTTTAGTATATCTGATGTAGAGAATCTTTGAGCCAAGCTTTTTGAGGAATGTCATCATGTCATCCCAAATCGTAGCTTCAACTTGATGTGCTTCATGTTGATCGAGCCCAAAAGATTTGCGCTCCACGAGCTTGGGATGCTCATAGTCACTGTCACGACCAAAATGGATTTTGTGATGATGATATAAAGGGTTCTCCAAGGTCGAGGATGTTCTTGAGATCCATGAGAATGTTAGTGATAACCCTCAAGCTTCGCCATACCCAATATCAATCAAGAATTGCGAACCGTCTCTTTAGTAGGTGCGCAGAGTATTCGATTGGTATGACGTCGGGGAATGAGGAGAACGACCCGTAAGTCCTGCAGGAGTGATGGTGATTTGCTTGTGATTGAGCGTCACCGCCACAACATTTTGACCTTTGATCATCCGCATTGTATTCCGTAATTGTTGTATGTAGATCTCGAACGATGGCGAGTTGGTGAGCATGTTCGATAGGGATGATTCTTGAATATCCACTTGCAATGAGACAAGAAGATTCCGAGCGGTGAGAGTTTCAAAGTCAACTCTGAGATTGTTCTTTCCAATCTTCATTGGATAGCCATGAAGGAAAATATCAGCAATGGTGAGAACGCTTGGTGCATCCACATTCATTTGAGCTTCCATGTCGTGATCTGAAACACATTTAGCCAAAAGAACCAACATATCGAAAGACATAATGTTAGTCAACAGAGGGTTTTATTGTCTAATTATTGAATGTGCAATGTCAATGATTGTTACGAGTCCAAAATCACTTGTTTGTCCAATAGTCCAATGACGTCGAGAAAAGTTTCGTGAGTTAGTTAACTTTAGGTGTTAAAGTTTATGTTATCACATATTTTCACAACACATTACACATTTAAGCTTATTAGTGACGATGATGGTTTCGTGACGTTATGATTTATTTATTTACATGTTTGCACGCCGTAACAACTCATAATGAAGGTTTGATCAAGGCTTAGGCGTAGAAATGGTAGCTTATGCGTAAGCAGGAGAAGTATACTGCGTAGACGCAAGCTTGGCGCGTAGGATCTTACTTACGCGTAATAAATATTGCAGCGTGGGAAAAGGGACCTTATGCGAACGCCACGCTGTGGGCGTATATAAAACCTTCAGCGTAAGGCTTACTCGTAAGAGTAGACCTTATGCGTAGAGGTCATGTTTACGCATATCCTTCCGCACAGATACGCATAGTCCCTTTGTAGAACCTCACGCGAACGCCACGCCGAAGATTTCTCTTACGATAACATGCTACGCGAAGGTGATCCTTATGCGTAGATGGTTAACAACCTTGATTCGATTTTTACTTAGTAGCAAACACGAAATAAATTCATCACAGCATCAATATTAACACCCGCGCTCATTGTATATGATTTACTCACAAATACTCAATCAAACGATTCGCCAGAAGAACCTTATGCGTAAACCAAAACCCTAATAGTTCAAAGATTACGCAGAAGATTTTTAGCCGGGAATTACACCAAAGTTTTTCCGGTGGTTTTAGATGTCATGTGAGTGTAATAACCAAGTTTTAACATCAAACTCTCAATGAATCAAAAATACCCAAAGCGAAGAACATTAAACCCTAATTTCTAATTTACAATCAATTAGTGTTTCGGGTTGTTTTAAAGCTGAATATCATCAATTCACCATGATAACAACATCACACAACAATCTTTTTGACCAAAAAAACATTCACATTTTAAAATACCCAAACCCACGCATAAACCCTAATTCCTCAAAAAAATCAATACGTGATTCTGGGTGTGTTTTGAGTGTAAGAATGGTATTAGTGATGTAAAAGAAACGTTTTGACACAATCCTTTTAACCTCAAATACATAAACAAGATTATGTGTTCTAACACTTACGCGTAAAACACAAAAATCATTAAATTTTAAGTTTTAACCGTTGGATTCGCATGAAATTCAAAACCATTGTTTAAAAACTTGTTAAGAACACAAAATCACTTACAAATTGAAGATCAGATAACCGGATTTGAAGAAAGATTTGTGTGCGTAGGATTTGTTTGGTATGAGTAATAAATGTGAAGATTAGGTTAGGTGGAGGTTTTATTAAAATAACTTTAAGCTTTTGGCGCTTTTAGTCCCTCCACCTTTTCCATTTTCATCCAAAGCCTTTTAACTTCCATTTGGTTACCAAACGAAGAATATTTGAAATAACTTTGACGACACCCCTCGCTTTAAGAAATAATGAAAGTTTATAAATTTTAGTCCGAGGAGTGTCAAGAAACCGTAAATATGACCACCACTTAAAGAAACAACAGGAATAGGTGTCATGCAAGTACACGGTTATTTTGAAACATTTAAGAATTTATTTTCTCCCCCTCAACACGTGATTGGAAAAATACTGAATTTTGAAGGATTTGAGTGTTGACGGAAGAAATGTACTTGCCATGTTAAAAGAAATATAGATAGAAGAATATTTTGTTGTTTTATCTGCTTTTATATTTTTGTATTTTGTTTTGAAAATATTTACAAAAGAGGTTTTGGTGTTCAATCGGTTTTTAAGAATGTTTTAAGAGTTCATCCGGTTCCTCTTGAGTCAAACACCGCATACCAATCCGTGGACCAACTCATTAAACCTAGCGGGAGCTAAGGCTTTGGTGAGAAGATCGCCAATTGGTATTACAGCCCATCAGTATAATTCAACAAGACTGCTCCACGCGTGGTCCTTGATGAAGTGATATCAAGATCGATGTGCTTTGATTTCAATCTTGAATCGAGTTGCATGAGATCGCAATAGCACTTCGATTGTTGCAAAGACATCGGGATTCTGTCACAACACGTAACCATAGTCTTTGAGTTGTGTTCTCATCCAAATGACTTGAGCACAACACGCTAACATGGCTACATATTCTGCCGGTTGAGGACAACGATGTACAATCCTCGCTTCTTCGATTGCCAAGACACAAGTTTGTCACCAAGAAATTGTAGTGCTCTCAAGTACTTTTCCGAGAGTCTAAGCATCTGCGTGGTGGTCGTCTGAAAAGCTATTAGTTCAAAACTGTAATCCTTCCGGATACCGGATCCCCAAATTAATGGTTCCTTGATGTATCTGGAGGATTCTTTTAGCCTCAAAGAGTGGGTTTCGGTTAGTCGCGATCGATAACGGGAGCAAAGATATACCAAGAAAGAAAATATCAGCCTGCTAGTTGTTAGATACATGAGAGACCCAATAATACTACGGTATTTTGTAGGGTCAACCAGTTTCCATGCAAATCAGTCGTCTAGCTTCTTGGTATGTGACATTGGTGTGGCATAAGTATCACAAGTATTCATTCGAATTTATTCGAATTTCAAGGGCATATTTGGATCGACTCAAGAAAATACCACGGGGTGATTGATGAACTTGCGGGTCCTAGAAAGAATGTAAGTTCACCCATCATGGACATTTCAAAATGTTTCTTCATTAGTTTTGCAAAAGCATTTAAATATTTTAAATGTGTTGAACCAAAATGATGTCATCCATAAATTTGAACGATTAAAATATGTTCCCGTGATATTGTATGAAAAGTGTAGGTCGATCAACCTTTGGTGAAATTATTGGCAATTAGGAAAGATGATAACTTATCGCACCACGCCGAGGAGCCTGTTTGAGTCCGTAAAGAGCTTTGTTCGGTTTGTAGACATGGTTCGGGAACGCGGGATCAAGCGAATCCTTCGGTGGTGACATAAACTGTTTCTTCGGTTGACCATTCGTAAAAGCAGTTTTGACATCCATTTGAAAGACCTTATATTCATATGAGCCATGAACGCTAGAAATATCCGAGTCAGTCTCAAGACGAGCAGCAGGAGATAATGATTCTTCAAAGTCAATACCTCTTCCCGACTATAACCCTTAGCCATCGACGTGACTTATTTCGATTACGTTCCTTCAAAGATCCAATTTGTTCTTCCAAATCCATTTGAGACCAATGACGTAGACCCTGTTGGTCTTTCAACCCGATTCCATACTTCAAGACGTTTGAATTGGTTGAGTTCTTCTTGCATGGATTCAATCCGGTTGTCTTTTGTCATTCGTCTTTAATGTTTATAGGCTCAGTTAGCGGGACGGTGAGGGCATAAATGCAATGTTCACCATCGTGTGAAGACGTTGTCTTATAACGATCGTTGATTCGGTTGCCAATAATATTCTCAAGAGGATGGTCTTTTGTCCATCGATGTGTAGAGGTTGATGTTGGTATACATTGTGCGATTCTCGAGGATTCAAATGGCTTGTAGATGATTCCAACATCGGTGCAGTAGTTTCATTAACCGGGTTAAAGAACGCATTTGGATCAAAATCTGCGGTGGGGGTACATGATTGTTCGAACATCATCAAGCGGTTTCGTCGTTGGAATCGGTTTGTTCAACTGTTGTTGTGGAGTCAATGGTGGTGCTTCTTCAACCGTAGTTGTTGTAAAGGTGTATCGGTATAAGAGTAGTATCGAGGTTGAAAGCGGTGGAAACAGCGGATACACCGGAACACGATCATCAATATCGTCATTGAATAGAGGAGCAAATAGCCTTCCATTTGTTGACGTAAGTGGGGGCTTAGTTCGGTGATGATGGGGTTTGGGGAAGTTTAAGCGGTTGTGACTGTGTTCCAAGTCGTTATGCTCGGAAGCCATTTCAAATGAGTTCATCAAATGAGCATGAATCGTTTCCATAACTTGCTTTGTACGACGATTCCGGATCCGGTAACCTTTAGAATTCTCACAATATCCAATAAAGACTCCAATGTCGACTTTGGCTTTGAGCTTTCAAAGTCATCATGATCATTATTCTGATAGCAAAGGGATCCAAATACATGAAAGTGTTTAAGATTCGGTTTCGGTTGTGGAGAAGTTCAAATGGTGTTTTGTTGTGGCGCTTTGTAATCATTGAATGATTCTCGGTGTAGCATGCGGTTGAAACGACTTCACCCACAAGTAATCTGGAAGTTTAGCATTGATTAACATTGTTCGGCGCTTCCACTAACGCACGGTTTGCGTCTTTCAACAACTCCGCTTTGTTCGTGTGCGGCAATAGATGTTTGATGCTCAATTCCACTTTCTCATAATATTCCGAAGAGTTTGGTTAACAAATTCAGTTCCTTTGTGCATTACGATTTGTCGGACGATGTTAGGGAGTCGAACTTGAATTTTCGTGAGAAAGGTGATGATCATTTGTGGACCTTGGTCTTTGCTTCAAGAAAGTAGACCCAAGTCCATCGTGAGTAGTCATCAACAATTACTAAGATGTAGCGTTTGCCATTAATTGTCTGCACGCAGATCGGGCACACAATTCCATGTGAAGAAGATGAAGCACATGATGAGAGTGTTCCATCTTTGAAGGGAAATGAGCACGAGTGCTTTTCCCTTGTTCACAAGTCGAACATAGGTGATCTTTAAGTACCGGAATCTCGGAAACCTTCAACTAGTTTGTGTCGAGCAAGGTTGGTTATGGTTTGAAAGTTTAGATGTGAAAGACGATGGTGCCATAGCCAAGATTTTGTAGGCGTAGCCTTTGAGAGAAGGCGGATGGGAGATGAAGCGATCATGTCTTGCATGGAGATAGTGTAGAGACCTGGATGAGCGTTGGCGGACATAAGATCATTTCCTTGTAGATCACGAATGAAACAAGTTTTCTCCCTAAAAGCAACTTCCAAATCTCCATCACAAAATTGACCAACGAGAAAAGAGATTGTGATCGAGGCCTTCCACATAATAAACCTTGCTAATTTCGATGTTGTCATTGATGTAATCTCCAGTAGCCCATGATAGTCGAAGTGATCATTCCCGAGTCGGCAGTGCCAATGAACTTTGCAACAAAGTTTGATAACAGCTTTAAGGTTGCTGTCATGTGCCGGGAACATCCACGTCAACAATCAAAGGATGATCTCAGATCACCTGTGATTACACACGCATTTGCTACGATGGAATAGAAGTAGATGTGGAACCCGATGAGTTAGAGGTTCAAGCGATTATAGTTGAAATACACACATCAATGATTTTAGGCATCCATTTAAATCCTAGTGTATTGTGTATCCATTTCGCCATCTCCAACTAGTCTTAGCTTTGGTCTTAGTGAATGTGCTAGGTGGTACTACATTCCTTGGAGGTAAGATCAGAGCTGAGGGACATCAATTGTTTATTAGAATCTAAAGTGGGCGGTTTACCAAGCATAGACTTAGAAGCGATGAGTGGGCCTAGAGGTATTCGAATCTTAGGATTCCTTAAACAAGACAAGATAGCCTTAGCAACACACTTATCATGACAATGTAACGCATACTTTTACGACAAATAACACAAGAAGCATTGATTGAATATCAAAAGTACTTAAAGGTTCAACATTAGTTACAATACTTTTTCCATTACATTTGCTAGACGCAATATCAAAAGTGGGTGCAAGCGGAGTCTTATTCAAAGTCCTATTTGTTCTTCTACTTCAACATTCATTATTTGTCTTTTCAGGTCGCAACTTCCTATTCTTCCTTGTATTGCTCCTAGGTCGTGAAGTGCGGACGTTTGGAAAAGAGGCAACTATTCTGCTTCAGAGAGGAAGCACATTAGTAACTTGTGTTTTGCCGCCAGTATTCGGGACATGATTGCTAAGTGTTACAGGTGAAACTCTCTTAATGATGCTAGTGAACTTGTTCATACTTTCTAACATTTCCTTAACTTAAAGATAGTGTGCCAGTTCTTGATTTTCATATGAAGATTTCGAGAAAAATTCATGACTTCTTTAATGTATGCAAGATAATGATCAAGTTCGTTTGATGCTTCATCACGAGTCTGTTTGAGTAAATCAAACATGACACCATATTCATTTTAACTTTTGCAAGTTCTTGTTCATATTTTGAGATTTGACACTTAAGAGACACGTTTTGATCATCCAGCTGCTCAATTTTAGGATCAAGATTTAGCACTTAGCTGGCGATTTTGTTTTGAAAAACAAGTTGTTGATCGTGAATATCTTTTGACACCAATTAAGACGACGTTTTGCAGAAAGCTCGTTTGACAATCGTTCATTTTCAACTTTTAAAGACTCGCTCAAGCACATTATCAAGATTCACAACAATATCAACAATATCAATGTAATCGCAGAGATATGATCGATGTATATGCAATGATTGTAATAACACAAGATTATTGATATCAAAGACGATAACGTTTTCAAGAGTTGATCAACATCTTTGTTAATACAAATAAACCGTAAAAAACGTTTATTAATATTTTGCGATCTCTTTGTGTTTTGTTGATAACATATATAATGTTGTCTTAAGTATAATTATAAGGATACATGTTATTTTGTAAAGCATTTACATATAATCTTTTAAATACAAAATGTAGTAACAAAAGCATTTGTTGTAATAGTTAACTAGGATGGGTAAAAATCACAACCCATGGATCTTAACCCATACCCAAAGAGACTTGATACAATGTATACTTAGATACATTGAATCTAGATATAACCCATGGACCAACCCATGACCCATAACCAAAAACCCATGGGCAAAGAGGATCGTTCCACGGATCCCTAGCTTTGTGCTAGCGGATCCCAGTGGAAGGATCCGTGGGATCCGTGTGAACGGTGAGGAAATTTGCCTATAAACAGAGAGCCATTTCTTCATTCTAACTCACCCTCTTCTTACTAAATCTCTCATACACTCTCATTCTCTTCTAACATATAGATCACTTGATCTAGAGTTGTTCTTCTTTTCTTTCTATTTGTGATCCTCATATAGGTCCTTCTAAAGCGAGATCACGAGCATTCTACAAGTCATCCAAGCAAGGGTCATTGATTGATTTGTCACTCCGCAAGATTTCAGAGCGAAGATCTTGTATTTGATATTTCACATATTTGTTGTGTAATAGTTGTGTTGGTTTGGTCCACCGTGCTACTGGACTCGGTATCTAGCTTTGTACCGAAAAAGTGTAAGCAACGTTGTGAAGGCTTCTCCGCCAAGTGAAGGAGTTTGTTGACATAGTGCTTGAACTCTCGATTAGGTGACTCGGGGAGTGGAGTAGGGCAAGGAAGGTGTCCTTGTAGCGAACCACTATAAATCGGTTGTGTCATTTCTATCCCTTATCTTTATTTATTTGCTTGCATTATCGTTAGATCTATACGTTCTCAACATCCATACGATTTCACATAATATCGAATCTAAAGTTTTGAAATCAACTTAAAATCGGCAAAACTATTCAACCCCCTTCTAGTTTTCCACAATTGGCATCAAGAGCTAAGTTTATAAAAGTTTTAAAATAAAATTGTATTTTAAAACTTTTTGATCACTATGGGTTCGAAAATTATAAGGAAGGCAATCTATGCAACCACCACCACTACTTGAAACTAATGGTTTTATATATTGGAAAATAGATTCAAAACATATGTGAAGTCTAAAGATATTGATCTTTGGTACATTATTGTTGAAGGTGATTTTGAGGCTACCTCGAATGATGATAAAGGAAATTTAGTTCACATACCTCATGATAAACTAAATGATGAAACGAAGAAAAGCTTTCTAAAAATAGTGAAGCAAAATGGTTTTATATAATGCTTTACCGAAAAAGGAATTCGAAAGAATTTCTATGCTTAAAACCTCTAAAGAAATTTGGAATTCTTTAGTTGTAACTCATCAAGGCAACCAACAAGTTAAGAATAATAAAATTGATCTATCCATTCAACAATATGAACAATTTTCAATATCGGATGAAGAAACTATAGATCATTCATTTGCTAACTTTAATACTATTATTACATCTTTACAAGCACTTGATGAATCTTTTTCTAGCCGTAACCATGTTAGGAGATATCTAAGGGCACTTCCATCAGTGGAGATCCAGGTGATGCAATCAAAGAGTCAAAAGATTTGACAATCCTCACCCTCGATGAACTCATAGCAACCTAAAAGTCTACGAGCTTGTCCTTGCTAAAGATTCAAGCCTCAAGGTGAAAGAGAAACACAAATCTCTTGCCCTTAAAGCCAAAAGGCTTCAAGCGATGAGGAGAACTCATCTTCGAGTAGGATTGACGAAGAGTACGCCATATGGTGAGTGAGGACTTTAAAAAGTTCTTTAGAAGAAAGGGTAGATACATCAAACAACCGTATGACGATAAGAAAGGTTTTCGAAAAGCAAAGAGACGAAAAGCCAAAGGATGATCGATTGCTTTAAATGTGGAGACCCAAACCACTTTATTAGTAAGTGTCCCAAACGGGATGATCAAAAGGCATTCGTGAGCGGCACGTGGGGAATGAGCGACGAGGAGGACGAAGAAATTTGTCTCATGGCAAATGACGAGGTATGTCACGAATACTATAGTAGTTCATCACTTGATGACGACTCATTGCATAATGAATATGATAAACTATGCAATATTAGCTTAAAACTAATTAATAAAACAAGCTTTTAAAGAGTCAAAACCAACGTTTAGATAAAGAAGTCATAGAATTAAAAGCAAAACTAAAACGTTTGGAAAAGGGTAAAATAGCAAGTGGTGAATGTGAACTTTGTGTTCAACTTCAAACACTAGTTGATCATTTAGATTCTAAAATTGCTAGAATGAGTACAAACACCTTAGATACAATACTCGATGGTGTTAAAACCTAAAAACCAAAAGGGTCTAGGCATACAACAACTTGATCCATCAACTAGTGAAAGTAAAGAAACAAAATTTGTTAAATAATTAGAAAACCAGCCTTTGTTGTGGCGGATCCTGGATCCCTCAAAAGGGAACCGCTAGTGTACAAGCGGGATCCGTGGATCTGCTGTGACAACTAGTGGTAATAACATAGCTTCATCATCGAGAAACGAGTTCGTTATCGTAAATAGGAAGAAACCAACTCATGTCACCACTAGACATCCACCTCCAAAATTAATCCTACTTTTGCAAGAAACTAAGCACCATCTTTTCAAAACATAATGCATCTAGGAGACCTAATAACGTTTACCCAAGTAACCATCAAATGGGATGGAACCTAATATGCAAACGGTTTCTCGTTTCAAAACTTTGCCCCATGGAATGCATACTCATCTTATCCATACATGTCTAACATGAATGGAATGTTTAACACTAATGGACCCATGAATAAATGGGGACCAAACTTTGAGTTTATTATTGTTTTAGGTGTGCTTAAAGGTCGACCTAGACCCCGATGAATGGGTCAAGGATAGCGGGTGCGAGGCACATGACGCCGGCAATAGGATCTATTCTCCACATATGAATCCGTAAATGGAGGTAATGTGGTGTTTGGAAATAGCAAAGTAGAATCATCGGTAAAGGTACGGTTTCTAACAAATCTCTAACCATTAACGATGTGTGTCACGTAGAAAACCTAAACTTTAATCTCTTAAGTAATAGGAACAAAATGGGTGTATAAAAATAAATTAGATGCAAACGGAGTAGTATCTAGGAACAAGGCTAGACTCGTTGCCCAAGGGTATAACCAACAAGAAGGAATAGACTTTGATGAGACCTATGCCCCCGTGGCTAGATTAGAGTCTATAAGAATACTTCTTGCGTATGCTTGTGATAATGATCTAAAGCTTTATCAAATGGATGTCAAAAGCGCTTTTCTAAATGGTCTTATTAATGAAGAAGTATATGTAGCTCAACCTCCCAAGCCATCGATTTTGAAAAACCCAAACACGTTTATAAATTAAAGAAATCCCTTTATGGTCTTAAACAAGCTCCAAAAGCTTGGTATGATAGACTCAAGTCCTTTTAATTAAACATAACTATACCATGGGGTTAGTTGACAACACTTTTACTAAGAAGAAGAGTCACACATAATCATAGTACAAATATCGTAGATGATATTATATTCGGATCCACTTGTCAAGACATGTGTGATGATTTCTCTAAAATCATGCATGACGAGTTCGAGATGAGTATGATGGGAGAACTTAGTTTCTTTCTTGGTCTACAAATTAAACAAGTAGAAGATGGTATCTTCTTCAATCAATCTAAATACATCAAGGAGATGTTAAAGAAATTTGGTCTAGAAGAGTCGAAACCAATTAGGACACCATGTCATCCGACACCAAACTCACAAAAGATGAAGGCAAGGAATCCGTAGATAATACTAAATATCGTGGCATGATAGGTAGTCTTCTACCTCACGGCAAGTAGGCGGATATCATGTTTAGTGTCGCTTATGTGCTAGGTTTCAAGAAAATCCCAAAACTTCACACCTAGAAGCCGTAAAAGAATTTTTAGATACATTAAGGGTACAACACAATTAGGATTATGGTATCCTAAGGCACGGTGTAGAAACAATTGTATATGCGATTCGACCATGCGGGGATTACGTTGATAGAAAAGTACAAGTGGGGTGTGTACTTTCATGAGATGTTGTTTAACATCGTGGTTTTCTAAGAAACAAACGGCTCTAGCAATATCAACAACCGGCCGAAGCGATGCGTCTCGCCGCAAAGCATGCCAACAAGCACTATGGATGAAACAAGCGTTAGTAGACTACGACATTCATCTAAGCGACATAGCCATTCTATGTGATAACAAAGGTGCCATCGACTTAAGCAAGAATCCGTATTGCATTCTCGCACCAAGCATATAGAGATTCGTCATCACTTAAGAGACAATGTTCATAGGGGAACATTTCTATTGAGAAGGTAGCATCCGAAGATAACATAGCCGACGTCCTCACCAAACCGTTGAGCGGGAACAATTCAACCTACTTCGTCTTGGTCTTGGTTTACTGGAACACACGTTGTAATTTATTTTGACTCTACAAGGTATGTAAACACTAGCCTTCTTCCCTCTGAGTCTAGGATCTCTATTTCACGCACAACTCACAAACAATACGGGAATTTTCAAAACCCAAATATAAGTTTTTTTTTTTCTTATAGCTCTCCTACTTTTTATATACACATTTTCAAAGAAACCCTACTTTCACAATGTTTTCTAAAAGGATGATACCTTCCCGTATCAATTTTACAAAAGCAATTTCTCACGTCTAGGACAAATCGATTTTTCATTATTAATACAAAGTAAAACCGTTTTCATTGCATCTCATGTCTTTGAATGCTAAAGGGACACATAACTAATATGTGTTTTCGGGCACATTCATTTAAGCTACAATGAATTAGAGCATTGACAACACAAGATTACGTACTTATGTACTAAATATGTGTTTTCGGGTTATCTCAATAGGATACTTTTATACTTCTAGTTTAGTTTTATTTCTTTTAGGGGTCCAGATAACCGCAACTCCAAATAGTTTGCATATAGGCACACAATAGGCAAAAATATTTCCAAAAGGAGAATTTTGTCTCGCTCGAACACCGGACCCACGGATCCCAGCCTTCATCTTTGGACGGATCCTCATGGGAAGGATCCGTGGGATCCGTGTATCGTGTGTTTTCAACTTCTATTTTGTCATTTTGGATGAAAAATCCACATTTGTTTTATTTTGGGAGTATGTTCTTTAATGCTTGTGTTCTCATGATCACATGCCTTGAACTCATATCTAATCATTAGATTTTAATCCACATTTTGGGTCAACATTCATTACAATATGTTGTTTTTCTATATATAACTCCCAAAATGCTTGCATACTCCATCTCCTTCTCACAAACACACTTCATCATGTCATCCAAAACCCTTTAGAGAATCATCTAGTACAAACAATCATGATATCCAAACCTTTGTACTTCCACCATCCAAAATACCACAATCAAATGCTAGGATATCCGCACGGATTAGTATCCGTCTTGTTGTTTAGCAAAACCAACCTCAAATGATGCATCCTCAAATAACTCACCACAAGATGCTTCCATTATAGCACCACCTCATCACCAACAAGTACACCAACTTCATCACCACCTAAAATAACTCTTTTGGAACTCCTTAGGACTCCAACAAGATCTACCCAACCTAAAGAAAAAGAAATAGTCTTTTCCACACCCCCCACATCACCAAATACTATTTTTCAAGATCTTGAAACATCACCACCTCTAGCTCCCATCACATTACAAGAACATCTAGGTTCTTTTCCACCACCACATACAAACATTCCGGATTTTGATCCATATTTTCCTATTTTTCCACCACAATTTCCGTGATAACTCAAATCAAAACAACCCGGAAAACTTCCGCACTCATTACCCACATCATTTACATTGTGAACATTGCCAATCCACTAGGAAATTGCAATAGAAGTTAGGAAGAAATGCGTTTCATACTCAACCTCATCCTTGATCGCATCAATACCATTACTCATCAAAACCTCCATCCATAACCTTATGCAAGCATGGAAGGAATCTCTACTACTATTATTTTTTTTTGTCATTTTCAAGAACAAGTCTTGTTCTTATTTTTACATGCTTGTAAGTGGCTTAACTACCACTACAATTTGTCGTTTTATTACAAGGCATTGTTTACATACCTTGGCTCCCTATCTTGTTTCTCGACAACCATAAGATCATTTAAGCATGTTCCTAACTTTCTTTTGTAGATTCTTTTTTTCTCTTGACGCCCAAACTAGGGGAGCTACCGTCGGGGAGGCACGTAAACTACTTTTTCTTCCATGGTTAACTTTTGTTTCGACAAAAGGGAGAAGAAGTAAAACTTAGGAGCTTTCAAAACTTACATCTATTCTTAAGTTTTACTCATCATAACATTATATTTTGTCATCAACAAAAGGGGAGATTGTTAATACAAATAAACCGTAAAACGTTTATTAATATTTTGCGATCTCTTTGTGTTTTGTTCATAACATATATAATGTTGTCTTAAGTATAATTATAAGGATACATGTTATTTTTGTAAAGCATTTACATATAATCTTTTAAATACAAAAATGTAGTAACAAAAGCATTTGTTGTAATAGTTAACTAGGATGGTAAAATCACAACCCATGGATCTTAACCCATACCCAAAGAGACTTGATACAATGTATACTTAGATACATTGAATCTAGATATAACCCATGGACCAACCCATGACCCATAACCAAAAACCCATGGGCAAAGAGGGCGCTCCACGGATCCCTAGCTTTGTGCTAGCCGGATCCCAGTGGAAGGATCCGTGGGATCCGTGTGAACAAGGAGGAAATTTGCCTATAAATAGAGAGCCATTTCTTCATTCTAACTCACCCCTCTTCTTACTAAATCTCTCATACACTCTCATTCTCTTCTAACATATAGATCACTTGATCTAGAGTTGTTCTTCTTTTCTTTCTATTTGTGATCCTCATAGGTCTTTCTCTAAGGCGAGATCACGAGCATTCTACAAGTCATCCAAGCAAGGGTCCTTGATTGATTTGTCACTCCGCAAGATTTACATAGCGAAGATCTTGTATTTGATATTATACATATTTGTTGTGTAATAGTTGTGTTGGTTTGGTCCGCGCGCTACGGACTCGGTATCTAGCTTTGTACCGGAAAAAGTGTAAGCAACGTTGTGAAGGCTTCTCCGCCAAGTGAAGGAGTTTGTTGACATAGTGCTTGAACTCTCGAGTAGGTGACTCGGGAGTGGAGTAGGGCAAGGAAGGTGTCCTTGTAGCGAACCACTATAAATCGGTTGTGTCATTTCTATCCCTTATCTTTATTTATTTGCTTGCATTATCGTTAGATCTATCGTTCTCAACATCCATACGATTTCACATAATATCGAATCTAAAGTTTTTGAAATCAATTTAAAATCGGCAAAACTATTCAACCCCCCCTTCTAGTTTTCCACAATCTTTTCTCAATAATTTCTTTTTGCGTTTAGTATTTGAAATTGATGTTTCTGTTTTCTCAAAAACTGTTTTCATGAGACCAAGTTCCTTGTGAAAATCCCTTTCCCAATATAGTGCACAATGTTTCAAATTTTTGACATGGGGTAAAATTCTTTTCTGAAAAATGTCTCTTTGTTCTCGTGCCAATGGTGAGTGAAAATGTTCAACTTTTATTTCAGACTGAAATTCAATCTCACATTCCAAAAGTTTGATGCCAGATAAGAAAGTGTCAAAATATTTGATAACACGACAACTTTCGGCTTTAGTTTTTACTTCACTAAGTGAAGGTAAAGGACCATTGATTTGTGCACCATTGTGTTGGGTCGACTTGAACCCGGTGTGACAACCAAAGGTGTGTTTGAAGTATCTTGTTGTGTGACAAAAGTTACGGCTTTTGAATAGTTAAATGGTTTGTTATACACGATATTTTCCATTTTGACCGACTCTCATCCGCATCTAATTCTTCCATGCGATTATATTCCACAATCATAATTGAATCATCAATTCTATGTTCTCGACTTTGTAAACTTCGTGATTTTGTTTGAATGCTGTTAGAAAACTTAGGTTTGTAATCGCAAGAATCGGACCGTATCCATTTTGATTTGGTTTAAAAGTAAACTTTTGAATAGTTGTGATTGACTCACCATGTTTATAAACGACATTTCGAAACTCTTTGATTTTGTGTTGTAAGTCGACAATTTCTTCAAGATAGTTATCTATTCGCTTCGAGGAATACTTTTTGTACTCGAGAATTGTTGACAAGTTAACAACTCACCTTAGCTTTTGATTTTCCAAAGTAAGAGTGTTAAGTTGTTTTTTATGTTCATGTTTCATTTGTTCTATTTGAGACAACAAAGCATTCTTCGATGCGGCTAGATCAAGTATCTCTCGTTCTAAAGATTTTTCGGTTTGATAAGATTTAGCAAAAGCGACTTCAAAACCTTTTTCACGTTTTTCTTGAGTTTTAAAAAATTTGATTTGTCGAATTAAGCAATCGTTATCCCCGGTTAACAAAGGCAATTTTTGCTTTTAGTTTTGAATTAACATCATGATAATGTTCCACTCGGATTGTTGGTCTTTAACTAAGGCTTGAGCTCAAATTTTGGATCAAACATAGAATCATTTTGTTCAACGTGGGTCAACATGGTCATTGTTTAGATCCTCAAGTATAACCACGAAGTCAACTTGATCATCAATGGTAACCATAAGGTCATCTTGATCATCAAATATAACTACGGGTCTAGTTGATGATCATTGGAATGAGATGTGAAGACGCATGTTGAACACTGATTTATGTCGGATCGACGGATGTTGGCGGAGATATCATTCATTAATGACGATTGTTTGTTCAGGTACCTGAGACAAGCCGCCAGTGTCATACATTGGGCATGTGTCACTCATGTGTAGAGCTTGCATTTGTGCCATCAACATAACTACTGCATTAGCCTGCAAGTCCTCCATATCATCATCTGAGTCTGCATCTGCCATAAAGCTATGTTCCTTGTTGGAGAGAGTTCCACCAGCTTCATCCTTAAGAGCCAAGAGCATAGCCTCTTTGAAATAAGCACTGCCTCTTGTCCTCGGTTTAGGACATGCATTAGCCGATGACCCTTCTCATTACAGCTTATAGCATCAAGACCATTAACCCGTCTTAGCAGTCCCTTGTTCAACCACTTGAGCCATTTTGTCGTTATGAGCACCCATGTTATTCCTTCCCATAGCATTGAACCCTTGACCACCTCCCATCCGGCGACCATAACCACGATTTTGAACTTCAACGCGTCCATTGTTCACAATAGCCTGATTTCTTGTATTAAATGAAGAATCGAATACGATTGTTGGATTTGTTAGTATACCGCCAAATGCTTTAGCAATCATAACAAATCCTTGTTGCATTCATCAAGGCATCGGAGTCCTCATCGCCTTCACCGTAAAGTGCTTGAGCAAATGTTGTTGTTGTATGGAACCAATTGATTTTGTTGAGGTTGTTTCTGTGACGGATCATAAGGTGTGATGGTTGCAGTTGGTTAAGGAGCGGGTTGAGGAGCTTGTTGAGGAGGAATGTTAGTTTGAGCCCACAAAGCAAGTTGTTGATTTTCCGGAAGTGACGGTGAAACAGTTTAACCACGGAGAATCCTTTCCTTATCAACTTCTTTTTGGTGAGGCTTCAGATAGTCGTACAACAATCCGTATGTAGCATGATGAAGGTTCTTAGCTTGACGGAGAAAAATGACATACTTCTCCCATTCCGGACCAAGACTACTTAGGAACTTTGTGTTGTGAGAATTCGAGGCATGATGATATTGTGTTTGTCCAAATCATTAATGATGTCCAAAAGCGATGATGATATGACTCTAATGTCTCTCCCGGTTCAATCATAAAGTGTTCATAAGCCAAGTAAATTTTGGATTCCATGTCTTCCCGATTGAGTGTTGTGCCTTCCATAAGAAGATGAATATGTTCCCACATTGCTTTTGCGTCTTTTTGAGCATCAACACTTCAAGGATTGGATTTGGTAGTCCTAAAGGATGTATTGCATTGCAAGTTCATCGGCTTCATAGTGTAGAAGTTGATCACCGGTGAGGTCTCAAACGGTAGCAATGTTGGTGACAAAGATCTCTTGGTGGATTGGCATCTGGATGCGGGTGTGATGAGAATAGGCATCGAAATGGACCTTCCATAATGACCTTCTTTAAGAATTTTCCATGTGGTTTCTTTAGATCACAAAACCTAAAGAACCGAATCACCCATTGATCATAGTTCCCGGAGTGAGCATTGGAGGTCTATCAGTGAGCCACTTCATGAATTGATTGTTGGTCGCTTAAGGCTTCACACATCTTGCCAAACCATGTCGGTTCCTTCATAGTATTCCTGGATGGATGTTGATTGTAGAAGTTTGTGTAAGGTTGTACTTGAAGACTTGGTGGTGGTTGAACCATTTGTGGTGGTGGAATTGCTCCAAGTTGTGGAGTATGTTGTTGATTAAATTGTTGTTGATAAATTGCTTGTTGATGATTAAATTGTTGATGTTGTGGACTTAGTTGTTGTTGTTGTTGTTGATGATAAGTGTAGGGAAAATAGTTAGAGTATGGGGGTTGTGACATGTTGAAAACTTGTGTTGTTAAATGGATCTTTGTAGTCGAATGAACCGTGTTGATGAAGTATCCTTAGGCGAGAAATCACAATAAAGCCAAGTAACACTTATACGTAAAACACCAAAGTTACGCGTAATGACAAAAGTTACGATAGGTTTAGCTTACGCGTAAGTAGGAGAAAAGCACTAAAGTTATGCGTAAACGATAAGTTAGGCGAGAAAACTTAGGCGAGGATTACCTTATGCGAAGACAAAACTTAGGCGTAAGATGAATCTTATGCGTAAAGGGTTCTACGGCGAAGCTTAAGCTTATGCGTAAGTTTAGGTTTTGCCCAAATGATCTTTTACATTCTCACGGTGCAAAAGATATCCAAGGTCGACGATTTTCGAGGCTTATCCAAGCAAGAAAACACGTAGTAAACCGCAAAATCAAGATCAAACCAAGGAAAATGTTACGCGAAGTTTAGGGTTTTACTTACGCTGTAGGATTTAGCCAAAAATGATTTCATGCACTTGATGTTTCCAAACCGGTTTTTATGATGAGATAGCTTCAATATCACCAAAATAACACAAAAGTGTGAAACTTGATGATCCAACGCTTAAAAACGAGTTACGCGTAGAACGAAACCCTCGTAAAAAACTAAGCTCAAAAACAATGATCCACACGTAAAGGTTGAAACGTTTTGCCAAAAACAGTCATTTTAACACCTTAGGACGTTGAAAGTACAAGAATCTTGGATTAAAGATGTAAAATGTTTTTAAGCGAACGAAAGTGTTAACCACGTTACGGCGTAAGACCAAAACAAAAACTTCAAAAACAAAAGTGTTCACCCAACTATTTGGCGATTGATACCATCGTTAGGTCACCATATATGTAACACAAGCATCAATATGTAGAAATAGAGAAGAGATGAAAGCGGATGAACAATAATCAAACACACACACACACGATATAATAATACAGTTACCCGTAAGGAGTGAATGAGAGAAAATGTTGAACAACCAACCTTCTAAGGAAGGTTTACATGTGTTTATAGGGGAAGGAACTAGGCAACATCCAAGTTCCTTCCTTTCCTATATGGGCTTGGGCCTAGGCTTATGGGCCTTCTAAATAAGCCTAAGGCTAATTACTAACATAAAGGCCATATTAAGCTAACTATTACATATGAATTACTAACACTTGAATTAAGGTTTAGGAGTGATTCCAACAAGGGTTCCCAGTGAGAATGAAACAAATCCTTTTGAGAGGAATTGAGTGGCTAGAAGGTTTAGTGCAGTGCGTCACTTGGTCCATGATGTCTTTGTCTTCGATATCAGTGTCATCTGGTGACAACCAGTAGCATATGAATTGAACCCGGTTTTTGCCCTAAGGTTGATTATGGATGGCTATTTCTTTTCACCCTTTTTCATTACATTTTTTTTAATTCTTCAACCCCTTCTTTCTCCTTTCTCACATTACTCCTTTTTTCAATCATACCTAAGGACTTCTAATACTAACTATGGGTATTGTCCTTGGGTAGATCCCTCTGGCTCTGGCGGATCATAGGACGGATTTCCTATCCTTAGTCACCCATAACTCCATGACTGTCCCATGTTGCCATAAAACCATTTTTCTTGAAAATCTCTCAGAGTGTTTATGATTGAAAACATGTTTTAAACACTCTGAGAGTTTTATATTTTGAAACACTCCCTTCACATGTGCTTAAAAGTTTTGATGTGTCTGCCGCAGTGAGGGTGGGGTTCGCACTTTTGAATTGATCGGCTCATGATAGACAGCCCCCACGAGACACAGTTACGTTGCATAGTTAAAGAGTTCCATTGTCGGTTTTAGGTGACAATGGCTCTAATAACCAACTTGAAGTTGTAAACACTCCTTGAAAAGAAGGTTAGACCCATGTAAGTTCATGTCTATCACAAGTTTCTCGAAATGGTACATTTACAGACATTGATTCCTCGTCAATTCAATGGTTTCAACTGAGTCGAGCTCTTTTGAGATTCAACCAACGATCATTAAACTTTTTTATCACATTTTAATCACGTCTTCTCCCCCTCAAAAATAGCATATTCTTGATATTTTTTATATCAACGGATTAAACAACATTTTTAGAATCTTTTGGGGAGCCAAACGGATTGATTTAAGCAGGAATTTGGAACATTTTTGTTTTATACTCCCCCTTTAATAAAGCATAATCAAGTAAAGGGTTTTAGAGGGAGTTATTGATTGGTGCTAAACCGTCAAGTTTAATCACTCAAGCTAGCCACTGTGAATGGCCAACCGTAATAAACTTAAAACAATTTCAAAACCAAATGCAATTAAGATCGAGGAATATAGGGAATTCACGGGTCGTTAAGTCCCACGGAGGATGAATTGGTGTATAAACACTTGATCAGATGATAGAATGATTACTAAGGATAGTGATCAGTAAGGTTTTGGATGGATAATTATACCTAAAGAAAAGATTAACAAATTACAGCGACTTAAATGCAAATTAAAGGAAATAAAAGATAAAATATATTAAATAAACGCTATCACTATTTTTACAATGATGAACGTTTAAAACCAAAAACGTACGTTTAAATAAAATTACGTAAACGTACAAAATAAAACGTAAGTTTTAAGAAATAAAAGGCCTACAAATATGAAAATGACATTTTTACAATCCTAATAATAAAAGAAAATTATTAGAAAAATAAAATTATTTTTAAAACTATTTATTTAATTATTATTAATTAAAAACTATTTATTAAGTATTTAAAATGCACTAAAATATAAGAAAATACAAAATTAACCTAGAAAATGAAATTATAACTTAGAAAAATCTAAAATATGATAAAACTTATTTTAAAACTAAAATATATTTTTAGACTTTTATGTATTTATTATTAATTTAATACTATTTAAAACTAATTAAAATGCTAGAAAATACTATTTAAACCAAGAAAATTATGGAAAATATTTTTATGACTTTTATATTTATCTTAATCTATGAAAATTAAAACATATTTTTTAAGCTATTTCGATTTATTTGTATTAAAAGCTATTTAAAAGGATTAAAACTATTTAAAATAAAGAAAAATACTAAGCGTTGATGGAAAAATCTGAAAAATTCAGGAAAATGCTAAAATATTATTCTAAGTTTATAAAAATATAAAACATATGCTTATTTGTGAGAATATGAAATCAGAGAAACAACCGCTTATAAATAAGAATTCAAAATAAGCTAAAATCCACAATTGGACACCAAATTAACACGAAGCTAAATTATACTATATTTACTTAATACTAACCTATTCCAACCATCCTAAACTTCAAAAGCAGTTTAAGCCAAAAAATTAAGCAAAGCAAAAACTAGTTTTATTTAGAAAATGGGACAATATTGCGGCCGAACTAAGGGTGGGGTCCATGAGCTTAAGCTCAAAAGCTTGGCTGCAAATGATAGTCACTGGGTGGTGAGTGATATGGAACCAAGAACCACCAGTGGGGTCCACTGGTGTGGCTGTGGGACCCACCAAAGTGGTGATGATGGCCATTGTGGTGGTGTTACATGGTTACCTGAGCATGCATTTTGAAAGGGTGCTTAAAGAAAGCTAAGAATAAGCGTCTATAAGCTAGGTGGGAGTTAACTACTATTTTCTAATTTAGTTGAGCAACTAAATATTGATATCCCAAAAGGATTTAAGCTAAAACTTAGTAATGAATCCTATATAAAATTATTCATTTTATTCAAAAACTGACTAAATGGAAATTTGACTTTTTAATGTAAACTAATTAGTTGACTTTTGTGAACTTATAATTGATTCTAAGGACTGAATATGATGTTTAATGGTAAAATAAGACTAATGCAAGCTATATTAGCTAGTTCTAATCCTATATGCAAGTTTATGATTTGTAAAATTCTAACAGATGGAACTTAGGACAGTGAAAAGGTGATGTTGACTTTTACTCAAATAAGGATAGGTTTTTATGCTTTGAATGAGATAATATGACATAATATAACATGTAACAATAACAAACAACATCAAGTATGAGTTGGAATTCCAATTTATGATAAATCCAAACACCCCTTTTAGAAGCGAGTTTGAAGCTTTTCAAAGGATAACAGATTAAGACCATAAAAATGATTAAAGGCTTTATATTATCAAATAATAAGACTAATGAAACATTAACTAATGACATTAACAACATAAATCTGAGAAATGACAATTTTGCTTATATAACTGTTAAACTAAGAATTTTAACAATTAACCATTTTGAAGAACAAGTCTACTGATTTAATACTTACTTTTGCTTAACTATACCTAAGAAACATGCATAAACACAGATTAAAGCTTACAAGTAGCTTAAACAGTAAAAAGCTAAAATGCTTATAAAGAGCTTACAAATATTTTCCAGCCAAAAACTATGAACCAAGGATTGATACCACTCCTAATAGCTTACCACTAAGCTTCTAAACCATTTTCATCCAATAACCAACATGCTTCAGCTTTTGATCTTCATTTCCACAGCTTTTTTATTTTTAACTAATTTTTTTTATATTTTGGAGAATTTTTCTGTTTTGAATGTAAACTGAATTTGAGGGTTTCTAATAGCTTATAAAGTCTTTCTAAGAGCTTGTATAAACTTACAAGCTCTTAAGAACAACTGTAACAACGTGTGCATATTTTGAGAATTTTGAAATTGAAAATGGCATAAACCGAAAATTAGATTAAAGCTGAAATTGATAACTAGAATACATTCATTTACACGAAAACACTTGAATAAAGTACTTGAGAGCTTAAACAAACACTAGAAATTTAAAATTATTTAAACGACATATCTAAACTAAAATTACACTACTTGGTCTTCTCCATTGCACCTTTTTCTTATTTATTGACTTCCTAGAGTTCCTTGTCGACCTCTGAAAATATCCCACTTCAATCCAGCTCTTGAATTCATCTTAACTGTCCACTTGTAAATTTGGCGGGAAAAAGTCATAGATAGCAGGTATGTGCATTTAATGCTTTTTGGTTTATGTAGAGGTGGATGGGGGAGGTGGAAAGGTGTTTTTACAGCTGGAGAGATAAGGGTGATGAGAAAACCATGGCTGGTATTGGGTTTGCAGAAGGGGAAGAGGAGAAGCTACAGTGGAGGCGGTTTTATTTCAAATTTCGGGTTTGGGCTTTTGATTTTGGGCCAGCTGGGTTAAAGGGTTTAGTGTATAAGGTCCGTTTGGTTTAGTAATATTATAAGCCCAAGGACCAAATATGTAATTCTGCCAATTTGAAGGACTAAACCTGCCATTATACCAAAGTTATTCCAAGGACCTATTATGCCAAATATGATAAACCAAGGACCATACATGTAATTATTTTCCATTTTAAATGTATAAGGACCAAAACTGTCAAGTTTGAAACTTGAGGACCAAATATGTAATTTTCCAAAGTTCACTATAAGGACCAATTTTGTCATTTATAAATAGTACAAGGTTAAAATTTGATAATTTTCACTTTTAAATTAACCAAGGACTATATTTGACATTTTCCAAACTTGAGGGACTAAAGTTGTCATTTGTGATTTTTAAACTTTAAAGGGTTTATTTTGACAACTTTTGAATCCATGGACCTTAAATGACATTTTATAAGTTTTGAATTACTGTGGACTGTTTTTGACAACTTTTGAAACTTGGGGGACTAAAGCGCCAATTATGCAAACTTGATCGTTTTCACGGTTTTGATGTTTTGCATTTAAAACACATAAAACACTTGTTTGTGATATTTTCATCATTTTGATGCATTTCGAAAGTGTTTTCGGATGTTTTGACATTCTAAGCAGTATAAAATGATGAGTATTTAGACACTCATCGCTTATCTTGAGTACAAAATATTTTGAAAGATTTTGAAAATCTTTTGAACAATCTTAAAAAGGTGCTCAAGATGATGATGATTCTCACCGCTTTTAAATGTAGTGCACCGACGCAGCACACTTGATTTTTCTTTAAAAACACGAGTTTTGATTTGAAATAATCAAAAGTCATCATTTTATCCGGGTTTCGTCTTTGAAGTATCGAAAGACATTTTTTGAAGAATTTTTTTTGAGAAGCGACATGTTTTAGAAAACATTTAAAGAAATCTCGCTCAAGCATCTGTACATGTCCAGTATCATTATTGAATGACATTTCTAGAAACATCTGAGTATCGATTATGCGAGAGACATGTCGTGAGAAGAATATTTTTGGATTTTTGATTTTATATTGTTTTTGTATTTTTTGAAAGTTTTATATTTTGCTTTTGTTGGTTTTTCAAATTTTGTATTTTGTTTTTCAAAAATATTTACAGCGAAGCTTTTTTGGAAATCATTTTCAAGAAGATTCGAGAAGACGTTCTAACTCCTCAGGGGTTAGGCTTCGCATTCCAATTCATCAAACTAAATCATTAAATCGCTCTTTTGAAAGGGCTTTAGTGAATAGATCGGCGAGTTGGTAATCAGTCTTCATGAAGAATAATTCAACAGTACCTTCTTCCACGTGCTCTTTTATGAAGTGATAGCGGACACGAATGTGCTTAGTCTTTGAGTGATGAACAGGATTGCATGATATGGTGATATATGTCTAAATACACATATATTTGTATTGTATAAACCACAAAAACAACCAAAACACACAAATGACTCTCAAAATGATACAAATTCAATGAAATGTGTTTTATGTGATTCGGTACAAAGATTGAAAAACAAGTGAAAATGATCAATTTCACAACAATTGTCGTTTTCATCCACGGAGTTACACAAATTGTCAAAACTAGTCCCTAAATGTTTTAAATGAATGAAAAGTCAACTTAAGTCCTTGGGAAATCAAAAATATTCACAAAACATCCCTGGATGAAAGTTTACACAAAATGGCAATTTTTACCCCTCAAGTATCAAAATTGGCAAAAATGGTCCCTGGGTATTCAAAACTTGGAAATTTCACAAATTACCCTTGTACTATGCATGAACTTACAATTTGGAACAATTTTGATAAACTTTTGGAATTTACATTTTAAACCCTTAAAATCCAAAATTACATAAAGGTCCTTTAAAGTTTATTAAATGCATAAATACAACTTTGGCCCTTGTGTAATTATTTTATGGCAGGTTTGGCCCTCTAAAGATGTTTGGAAGATTGGCAATTTCAGGTCCTTGAAGTTTGGCGATTACAAAAATGGTCCTTGTGTGTTTAACTAAACCAAACGGACTCTTTCTATTATTAAAACCCAAGTCCAATCAATCCAACCCTTGGCCCAAATACCAAACCCGCCCAATGTTTAAAAGAGAGAATACCGCTGTACATTGTTTCCCTTCTCCTCACCTCGTAAACCAAAACCGGTGGTTTTCTCCACCACCTCATCACCCCAGCTCATCTCCATCCTACTCCTCCATGTCCCCTACACCTCCACAACATCCCAAAGTGCTGTAAATTAAAGTGGGATTTGACTAACAAGTTGGGGAGGACTCAGAAGGTTATAAAAGGCTGAGGATGAAAGACAGATAAGTACCTTTGGACTAGCCATTGGTCTCGTAGTGTAATTTTTTAAATGCTTTCTTTAATTTCTTGTCATTTTAAAGTTTCAATGATGTACTTTTCATCAAATTAGTGTAATGAAATGTTATTTCCAGTTTAATTTCAAGTTAATTTCAGTTTCATGATTTTGCTTATTTTCCTTTAATTTTTTCCTTTTCTTTAATTTCAAGTTAACTAGTTGTTTATTGGATTCTATAAGCTCACATAAGCTCTTGACAAAAGTTTTAAGGCTTTTAGATTCATTAAAACAGTTTTAGTCTTTAAATTCAGAAAAGTACTAAAAAATCAAAATAAGTCAATGAAAGTCAACTGTGATCATATAAGCAGTTCTGAGGATGATTAGAAGTCGAAATTTGGATGGATTTTTCAGTTTCTAGCTTATGACACTAAGCTAGGAGTAGTTTCGAACTTTGGTACTCAATTTTCACCTTGATCACTTGTGAGTTCCATTTTACCATTTTTTACCATGTCTTTGTTTCTTTACTTTTCATGCTTTGATTTTTAAGTTTTCATGTTCCTTTGTGATTGTTTGGTGTTATTATAGCTTAATATAAGCGGTTTGTTCATTAAGATTCACTTGTGCCTAGAATTGCAATAACTTTCGATTGAAATGGCAAATTTGACAAGTCTGTGTTTTTTTGTTTTCTTAAGTTTTATGCTCAAATGATCTTATTATGTTATAATATAATGTTTGGAATAAGGTTTATGTTCAGATTTATACAAACCTTTGATGTTCATGTGACAAGTGAAAATCATAGGATTGTTTGGATTTGCTGATAAAAAAAGAATTCCAGTGTTTATCTATTGTTGTTTGTCATTGTTATATATCACTTAAGTTCCTTATAGCTAAGTCAAGTCATTAAATATAGTCTTTGTTTGATAAAAGTCAAAATTCCAAATCTTATGCCTTAACAGTTCACTGTTGGGATTTTGGAGTTGCCAAATTCATAATATTGGCTTAAAACTTGTAAACATAGCTTAATATCATCTTATTACAGCTTATTATATCATATTCAATCCATAGATTCAGTTTTAAATTCATTTTAGTCAAACTACATGTTCTTGTAAAAAGTCAATTTTTCATTATAGTCGTTTTTGAATAAAATGTATAATTTTGTGTAGGATTCAGTATTAAGTTTTAGCTTAAACTCTTTTGGGAGATCAAAATTCAGCTGCTAAACTTAATTACAAAAATATTAGTTTACAATAACTCAGCTTATTAAGTACTTATTTCCTAGCTTATTTTTGATCCTTTGTCTGTAAGCATGCCCTGCACCACAGCCTTAGGTGTCAAGTTCATGAGCTTGCATAAGCTTCATGACTTGACCCTAGCTTGTGTACTTAGCCTCTTTATGTTGCCTTTGTGGCCTAGTCTTTATATGTATGATTATTTTCAGCTTATTTACATAGCTTAATCAAACCCTTTATTTTGTCCCTTAAACTCCTTCCATCAAGCAAAGCGGTGGAAGTGAGTTGTTTTCCCAAGCTTGTTATAAGTTCCTCTTTGGCCTTGAGTTTGTGTTATTTGGCTTTTCACAAAGCCAAGCAACTAATCTCAATGTTCTAAAGCTTGTTGTTGTTCTAGCTTATTTGACAAGTCTTGTGAAGGCTTCCTGTTTGCTCGCTCACAACAAATAACTGTGAACACGCTTATTTTACACCAATTCTAGAAGCCTTTTAAAGCTCATTAGAAGCCATAAAGCTTGTGTGGTTTAGTTTCTTTTGAAGCTAAACTTCCCTACTATGTGCTGTACTTAATCACACTTGCGACTCAATTTAATAGGTCGCAAATAGATTTTACTTGTCCAATATCTTGAGTATTGAGATACTCAAGACACTCCTAGCTATTTCATAAGCTATCAAGAAGCTTATTTCAGTGACCTAGCTTGTGATACTTAGTTCCAGTTGGAGCTTATTCACTAGATTTTAAGTCCTAACTCTTAAATTCCCCATTGCAACCCATTAACTAGGGCTGCATATGGCTTCTTGATTGTCCCATTTGTCAGATATGCTAGTTCACTAGCATACCAACTCAAATGGGTGACTTTTCATAAGCTTCCTACAAACTCACTAGTGGAATCCACTAGGTGAGCTTGGGCTTTTTGAGAAGCCACCCAGACCACCTTGCTGATTTTAAAGCTTATTTGGTCTTTTAAACTCATTTGATGAGCTTACTTAGTCCTTATTTAAGACTGCAGGGGTGTTTGGCTTAGTTGTTTATCTGAGTAAAGCTTATAAGCTTTTATGAGCTTATTGGCCAAACTTAGTTAACAAGCTTGTTCATATTTGCTTTTAAACATTGTACAAACTTATATTTTCTTTCTTTTTCAGTGTGGAACTCATTACAGGCTTTAGAGGCCTCAATTCCATCCAAGTCAAGCTTGTAGCTTGTTATCTAACTCATGAGTTCACAATCGATCAAGTGTGCAAATTTCATTGCACATATCTTGTTTATGTTTGCCATTTGACTATTTTTCATGTTTCCTTTTCTTTACAATCCTGTGTCCAACCTTTTCATGGTCTTGTGAACTTATGTGCATAGGCTGTGAGCTTTTAGCTCAATGCATAAGCTCCTTGCCATTGACTCAGCTTGGTCCTTGATTGCAAAGTTTCTTTTTCCTTTTCCTTTGTTCATAGTGCATAATGCTTGACCTTTCCTTTCTTATTTTGCAGCTTAGAATAAGCTAGTTCCAAGCCTAGAGCAAGCTGTGAGCCAAAATCTCACAGCCATAAGCTCTTAGCCTTGCAACTGCTTATCCCTTGGCTTGTATAGTTTCATGTTCCGTAAATATGTCTAATATTAATATATGTATGATCCAGGAATCAGAAAAGCCAAAAAGATTCATTTTAAGCTAAGTAAAGCTTTTACTTAAAAGCTTATTTGCTTATTAGCTTATTTATGTTAATAACATATAGTTTTATATTTTCCTAGCTTCTTGTATTTATTTTAGAATTTTGTAAAAGTTTGATTTTTCTTTAATCATTTATTATTTTAATAAATTAATAATAGTTTTAGTAATTAATAATAGTAAATAATTAATAATAAATAAATAAAAACATAAAAATGTATTTTCAGTTTTAAAATAAGTTTTATCATATTTTAGATTTTCTAAGTTATAATTTCATTTTCTAGGTTAATTTTGTATTTTCTTATATTTTAGTGCATTTTAAATACTTAATAAATAGTTTTAATTAATAATAATTAGAATAAATAGTTGTAAAATAATTTTCTTTTTCTAATAATTTTCTTTTATTATTAGGATTGTAATAATATCATTTTCATATTTATAGGCCTTTTATTTCTTAAAACTCACGTTTTATTTTGTACGTTTACGTAATTTTATTTAAACGTACGTTTTAGGTTTTAAACGTTCATCACTTTAAAAATAGTGATAGCGTTTATTTAATATATTTTATCTTTTATTTCCTTTAATTTGCATTTAAGTCGCTAAGACATGCAAATCCCTACTATAGTTATAATCGTTTTGTTTTTATCGTTTACGTTTAATTAAACGACGTTTGTATATCTTTTAGATTTTAGGTTTATGATTGTACAATTTTATTGACGTGGTTGTGATGAGCTATTACTATTCACATTCCTAGTGTTAGTCAATCGATTCTGTTTTTCCTATACTTATATTATTTTTCAACAACTCACAAGTCATTGTGCGAGCGTCGCTTCACCAGGACATAAACGATCCAAGAATATTTTAATCCTTGGTAAACTTGCATTCCTCTCCCGGCCGTCGCCTTTTATCATTATTACGGTTGACCGCTCACAAGCGGTTGATAAGTGTGACGGAGAAATAAAAGATGGGTAGTTCGGGAGGAATCAAATTTTGCGCACGCCGGGAGGCTTTAGCGTGTGTTAACCTTTTCGATGGAGTGTAATTATCCATCCAAATCTTTTCGATCACTATCATTAGTGATCATTCTATCGTCGATCTAGTGTTTGCACCATTGAGTCTCCGTGGGACTTAACGACCCGGAATTCACTATATTCTCGGGACTTCATTGTATTTGTCGGCGGTTTAAGCTTCTACGGTCGGTCATTCACAAGTGGGTGGCTTGTGTGGGGTAACAGCGGTTCGGCCTGAGACCAAAATTTTGGCGCATGGCGCCGGGAGGCTAACTGCGTATTATGACAGTATTTTGTACTTTGTTGAAATACCTATCTTTGTATGTAAATTACATATACTTCATTTCATATAAACAATATAAAATACAAAAGATTTTATGGTTAAAATCTATCGTGCTTTGATTTGCATTTGATTGTCAATTTTCCTAATCTTGATATTCCTAGGTCTAAATTTTGGCTAAACACCATGTTTACACTAAAAAGGATTTCTTGTGCTTAGTATAATTCACGGAATGTGATAGATTAGGTTTAAATCGATATCATGTATTAAAAATCTCATTTAGGTTTCCTTTTTAGCCATTTCTTTTATATATATATATAAAAGTTAAAAATACAAAAAATTTTCGTTTACATTTATATTTAAAAAAAAAAAAAAACCCAAAAGATTCTCCTACCTTTATATTCATAATTCGTGAGTGTGATCCCACTCCGATTTCTCACCCAATCTTTGGTGGCAATCCCTCGGCTTCCCCATGAACCAATTTAATTCGGGTCAAGTCAAGCTAGTGACTTGGTTATCAAAAACAAGCCATACCATATGGGTTTTCACCCATATTCTGTCTTTTCCCTTTCCACCACCTAGTGTGGGGTAATAACCCCTTTGTTGTACATATAAAACTTTGAAAATTGTATATAAAAAATAAAATAATTGTTGTGTTTACCCACTTAGTTTTGAATATTGAGGACAATATTCATTTCTAAGTGGGGGAAATTCGCGAATTTTGATCATAAATGTACCCTTTAGTCCTTTTTCCCCAAATGGCCAAATTTTAAATTTTTTTTAGTGGAAGTACTATGTACTAAACACAACAAATGGTAATCAGTCCACCATGTCTAACCCACAAAAGGATTGGCTAATCCAGGAGCAAACGGCTCTTGGTAAAGATTTCTCAAATCCGTTTATATGGCTTGCAATTTGCCCAAAATTGTATGGTTTTCAACTCACCATATCCTAATAAGCGAATGAGTTGGCTAGCCCACAAGTTTATGGCTTGTGGTAAAGGCAGTGGAAAATCCATAATTGGTATTCAGCTCACCAAAGATAATATTGATAATTTATCTAAGAGTTGGCTAGTCCCGAAGCAAAACGGCTTCTGGTAAAGACAAATCAAAACCGTTGACAGCTGGTGATTTGCTCAAAATCACTTGGTTATCATTTGGACCAAAGTTCTTACTTGAACCAAAACATCTTGGCTACTCCAGAAGTGATGGCTTTTGGTAAAGAGTTTTTCAAATCCATTAAGTTTTAAATAAAAGATTGCTAGGGACTAGCAATAGTTTAGTGTGGGGGATTTGATATATGTCTAAATACACATATATTTGTATTGTATAAACCCACAAAAACAACCAAAACACACAAATGACTCTCAAAATGATACAAATTCAATGAAATGTGTTTTATGTGATTCGGTACAAAGATTGAAAACAAGTGAAAAATGATCAATTTCACAACAATTGTCGTTTTAGGTCCACGAGTTACACAAATTGTCAAAACTAGTCCCTAAATGTTTTAAATGAATGAAAAGTCAACTTAAGTCCTTGGGAAATCAAAAATATTCACAAAACATCCCTGGATGAAAGTTTACACAAAATGGCAATTTTTACCCCTTAAGTATCAAAATTGGCAAAAATGGTCCCTGGGTATTCAAAACTTGGAAATTTCACAAATTACCCTTGTACTATGCATAAACTTACAATTTGGAACAATTTTGATAAACTTTTGGGAATTTACATTTTTAAACCCTTAAAATCCAAAAATTACATAAAAGGTCCTTTAAAGTTTATTAAATGCATAAATACAACTTTGGCCCTTGTGTAATTATTTTATGGCAGGTTTGATCCTCTAAAGATGTTTGGAAGATTGGAAATTTCAGTCCTTGAAGTTTGGCAGAATTACAAAAATGGTCCTTGTGTGTTTAACTAAACCAAGCGGACTCTTTCTATTATTAAAACCCAAGTCCAAATCAATCCAACCTTGGCCCAAATACCAAACCCGACCCAATGTTTAAAAGAGAATACCGCGTGCTTGTTACCCTTCTCCTACACCCTGTAAACCAAAACCAGTGGTTTTCTCCACCACCTCATCACCCCAGCTCATCTCCATCCTACTCCTCCATGTCCCCTACACCTCCACAACATCCCAAAGTGCATTAATTGCACTGAAACTGCCCCAAGCAACCTTTTAGACTTTTGGCGCCAAAAGTTTATTAAACGGCTAAGATCATTTCTGCTCAATCAAAGGCTGTAAATTAAAGTGGGATTTGACTAACAAGTTGGGGAGGACTCAGAAGGTTATAAAAGGCTGAGGATGAAAGACAAATAAGTACCTTTGGACTAGCCATTGGTCTCGTAGTGTAATTTTTTAAATGCTTTCTTTAATTTCTTGTCATTTTAAAGTTTCAATGATGTACTTTTCATCAAATTAGTGTAATGAAATGTTATTTCCAGTTTAATTTCAAGTTAATTTCAGTTTCATGATTTTGCTTATTTTCCTTTAATTTTTCCTTTTCTTTAATTTCAAGTTAACTAGTTGTTTATTGGATTCTATAAGCTCACATAAGCTCTTGACAAAAGTTTTAAGGCTTTTAGATTCATTAAAACAGTTTTAGTCTTTAAATTCAGAAAAGTACTAAAAAATCAAAATAAGTCAATGAAAGTCAACTGTGATCATATAAGCAGTTCTGAGGATGATTAGAAGCTGAGCTGGATGGATTTTCTGGTTCCTAGCTTATTGACACTAAGCTAGGAGTAGTTTCTGAACTTTGGTACTCAATTTTCACCTTGATCACTTGTGAGTTCCATTTTTACCATTTTTTTACCATGTACTGTTTCTTTACTTTTCATGCTTTGATTTTTAAGTTTTCATGTTCCTTTGTGATTGTTTGGTGTTATTATAGCTTAATATAAGCAGTTTGTTCATTAAGATTCACTTGTGCCTAGAATTGCAATAACTCAGTTGAAATGGCAAATTTGACAAGTCGTGTTTTATTTGTTTTCTTAAAGTTTATGCTCAAATGATCTTATTATGTTATAATATAATGTTTGGAATAAGGTTTATGTTCGATTTATACAAACCTTTGATGTTCATGTGACAAGTGAAAATCATAGGATTGTTTGGATTTCTTGATAAAAAAGAATTCAGTGTTTATCTATTGTTGTTTGTCATTGTTATATATCACTTAAGTTCCTTATAGCTAAGTCAGTCATTAAATATAGTCTTTGTTTGATAAAGTCAAAATTCCAAATCTTATGCCTTAACAGTTCCTTTGTTGGGATTTTGAGTTGCCAAATTCATAATATTGGCTTAAAACTTGTAAACATAGCTTAATATCATCTTATTACAGCTTATTATATCATATTCAATCCATAGATTCAGTTTTAAATTCATTTTAGTCAAACTACATGTTCTTGTAAAAAGTCAATTTTTCATTATAGTCGTTTTTGAATAAAATGTATAATTTTGTGTAGGATTCAGTATTAAGTTTTAGCTTAAACTCTTTTGGGAGATCAAAATTCAGTTGCTAAACTTAATTACAAAAATATTAGTTTACAATAACTCGACTTATTAAGTACTTATTTCTAGCTTATTTTGATCCTTTGTGCGTAAGCATGCCCCGCACTACGCGCTTAGGTGTCAAGTTCATGAGCTTGCATAAGCTTCATGACTTGACCCTAGCTTGTGTACTTAGCCTCTTTATGTTGCCTTTGTGGCCTAGTCTTTATATGTATGATTATTTTTCAGTTTTCAGCTTATTTACATAGCTTAATCAAACCCTTTATTTTGTCCCACCAAACTCCTTCCACTGAAGCAAACAGTGGAAGTGGAGTTGTTTTCCCAAGCTTGTTATAAGTTCCTCTTTAGCCTTGAGTTTGTGTTATTTGGCTTTTCACAAAGCCAAGCAACTAATCTCAATGTTCTAAAGCTTGTTGAGTGTTCTAGCTTATTTGACAAGTCTTGTGAAGGCTTCTGTTTGCTCGCTCACAACAAATAGCGTGAACACGGTTATTTTACACCAATTCCTAGAAGCCTTTTAAAGCTCATTAGAAGCCATAAAGCTTGTGTGGTTTAGTTTCTTTTGAAGCTAAACTTCCCTACTTTATGTGCTGTGCTTAAATCACACTTGCGACTCAATTTAATAGGTGCAAATAGATTTTACTTGTCGATATCTTGAGTATTCAAAGATACTCGATACACTCTAACTATTTCATAAGCTATCAAGAAGCTTATTTCATGACCTAACTTGTGATACTTAGTTCGATTGGAGCTTATTCACTAGATTTTAAGTCCTAACTCTTAAATTCCCATTGCAACCCATTAACTAGAGCCGATATGGCTTGATTGTCCCATTTGTCGGATATGCTGGTTCACTAGCATACCAACTCAAATGGGTGACTTTCATAAGCTTCCTACAAACTCACTGAAGTGGAATCCACTAGGTGAGCTTGGGCTTTGAGAAGCCACCGGACCACCTTGCGATTTTAAAGCTTATTTGGTCTTTTAAACTCATTTGATGAGCTTACTTAGTCCTTATTTAAGGCTGCGAGGGTGTTTGGCTTAGTTGTTTATCGAGTAAAGCTTATAAGCTTTTATGAGCTTATTGGCCAAACTTAGTTAACAAGCTTGTTCATATTTGCTTTTAAACATTGTACAAACTTATCTTTTCTTTCTTTTTGATGTGGAACTCATTACAGGCTTTAGAGGCCTCGATTCCATCAAGTCGAGCTTGTAGCTTGTTGTCTAAACTCATGAGTTCACAAATCAGGTCAAGTGTGCAAATTTCATTACACATATCTTGTTTATGTTTGCCATTTGACTATTTTTCATGTTTCCTTTTCTTTACAATCACATGTCCAACCTTTTTCATGGTCCTTGTGAACTTATGTGCATAGGTGTGAGCTTTTAGCTCAATGCATAAGCTCCTTGCCATTGACTCGGCTTGGTCCTTGATTGCAAAGTTTCTTTTCCTTTTCCTTTGTTCATAGTGCATAATGCTTGACCTTTCTTTTCTTATTTTGCGACTTAGAATAAGCTAGTTCAAGTTTGAAGCATTGTGAGCCAAAATCTCACGACCATAAGCTCTTAGCCTTACTTGCTTATCCCTTGGCTTGTATAGTTTCATGTTCCGTAAATATGTCTAATATTAATATATGTATGATCCAATCGGAAAAGCCAAAAGATTCATTTTTAAGCTAAGTAAAGCTTTTACTTAAAAGCTTATTTGCTTATTAGTTTATTTATGTTAATAACATATAGTTTTATATTTTTCTAGCTTCTTGTATTTATTTTAGAATTTTGTAAAAGTTTGATTTTCTTTAATCATTTATTATTTTAATAAATTAATAATAGTTTTAGTAATTAATAATAGTAAATAATTAATAATAAATAAATAAAAACATAAAAATATATTTTCAGTTTTAAAATAAGTTTTATCATATTTTAGATTTTTCTAAGTTATAATTTCATTTTTCTAGGTTAATTTTGTATTTTCTTATATTTTAGTGCATTTTAAATACTTAATAAATAGTTTTTAATTAATAATAATTAGAATAAATAGTTGTAAAAATAATTTTCTTTTTCTAATAATTTTCTTTTATTATTAGGATTGTAATAATATCATTTTCATATTTATAGGCCTTTTATTTCTTAAAACTCACGTTTTATTTTGTACGTTTACGTAATTTTATTTAAACGTACGTTTTAGGTTTTAAACGTTCATCACTTTAAAAATAGTGATAGCGTTTATTTAATATATTTTATCTTTTATTTCCTTTAATTTGCATTTAAGTCGCTAAGACATGCAAATCCCTACTATAGTTATAATCGTTTTGTTTTTATACGTTTACGTTTTAATTAAGCGTCGTTTGTATATCTTTTAGATTTTTAGGTTTACGATTGTACAATTTTATTGGCGAAATGGTGACGAGCTATTACTATTCACATTCCTAGTGTTAGTCAATGATTCTGTTTTTCCTATACTTATATTATTTTCAACAACTCACAAGTCATTGTGCGAGCGTCGCGCCTCGCGGGACATAAACGATCCAAGAATATTTTAATCCTTGGTAAACTTGCATTCCTCTCCCGTTGTCGCCTTTTATCATCTGTTACGGTTGACCGTTCACAGCGGTTGATAAGTGTGACGGAGAAATAAAAGATGGGTAGTTCGGGAGGAATCATATGGCTATGACACTTTTCGAGTCACAATACATAGGTATTTTATCAGTAAAGCCATAATCTGTGAGTCGTGTTCTCATCCATAGAACTTAAGCACAACACGCAGATGAGACACATACTCGACTTGCGGTTGAAAGTGCGATGCAATCTTGTTTCTTTGAAGACCGGTGACTAACTTTTTACCCAAAATTATGCTCCTCGATGTACTTTTGATGTAACTTGATCACTGCGTGATCCGTGATCCCGAAAAGGAAATTAGATCAAATCCAGTTCGCCGGATACAAAGTCCCATGTGAATGGATGTCTTTAGGTACCAAAAGATCCGTTTAACCTCTTTCAGTGCGATTCGGTAGGCTTTGCTCACTGGCGTGCTAATAAGCAAACAACAAAATGAATACATTGATTCGACTAGCGGTGAGGTACATGAGAGAACCAATCATGCTCCGATATTTCTTCGGATCGATGGGTTTCCCAAATAAATCGGCCCCAATTTTTGGTGAAGTTACCATTGGTGTACCGACCGAATCACAATTATCCATACCATGATTTTTCAAAATCTCAATTGTATATTTGGCTTGATTTATAAAAATTCCATGTGGGGATTGATGTATTTGTAAACCAAGAAAAAACTTTAGTTCCCCCATCATGGACATTTCAAGTTTGCTTTTCATGAGATTTTCAAAATGTTTTGAAAGATTCGAATTAGTGGACCCAAAAATGATGTCGTCCATGTAATCTGAACTATCAAAATGTCATTTTGCATTTTGTGTAAACAAGGTAGGATCAAGAGTTCCTTTGGTGAAATTGTTTAGAATCGGGAAGAGGGCGATTCGTCATACCACGTTTGAACTTGCTTTAAACCATAGATTGCCTTTTTGAGTTTGTAGGCGTGAGTACGGATGTTCCATGTCTATGAAGCCTTACAGGTGACTCACGTACACTTCTTCTTTCGAGTTCCACTCAAGAGCGGTCTTAATGTCCATCGATAAACCGTGATGTTTTTGTGAGTGCATAGGCTAACAATATCTGGCGCTTCAAGTCTAGCTACCAAGCGAATGACTCTTCAAAGTCTATTCCTTATTCTGTCTGTATCCTTTGGCTACGAGGCGAGCTTTATTGCAATCTGATCATTTCTTCATCCCTTTTGGTTTTCCATAACCATTTGAGATCAATAGCGAATGTCAATTGGTCTTGGAACCAAATCCAGAAGTCATATAGGCGGTATTGGAGAAGTTCCTCTGCATTGCTTATCCATGCATTGTCGCCATTGCCTCCCGAATGTTCTTGGTTCAATATTGCTAATTGAGCAAGGTAAATGCACAATCGCAATCGGTGGCAAGTTGGCGTCTCGTCGAATTAGCGTGAAGGTTCACAATAACTTGTTCAATTGGATGGTCTTTATTCCACTTGAGTAGAAGGATACCCGTTGGTTAAACGTGTCGCGAGTTAGATGGTTCTCGTAAGCTTGAAGATGATTCGGTGATTCGTAGCAAGCGGGTTTTCAAATAAGTCTTCATCTAACGTTGCATCGTTACGGTTTTGTGAAGGTTCTTCTTGAAATGATATGTTTTGGTTTTGCTCATCAGCTGTTGGTAAAAGCTGTTTCAAGAATAAGATTTGCGAAGTCGATGTAGATAGCGTTGATGGAGTTGGTGCATTGGTTTCGACCGTGGTAGATGCATCTTACATTGGTGGTGGTGGATGATTTTGGCGGGTGCGGTGAAATGATGGTTTGATGCATTTGTCGAAGTTCCACCAGTATTCATCGAACATTAACTCGAAGAAATTCTCCCATTCTTGTTCATGAGGTGTGTCGCAAAAGTTGATGGAGCTCTTTGTTGTATGAGTCTGACTGTTATGTCCGAAGTCTTGGGTTTGGTGCGGGTTCTAATCTGTTTTGATTAGAAGCTATCGGATTAGCGGGTTCTAAAGCAAGTCTCTCGAAGCCATTTTGAAAGTTCGTCAAAATCACATTCATCGTCTCCATTATCTTCCTAGTTCTTACATTTATACACCACAATGCCCTCGAGTTTTACGAGTATCAATGAAGATTCCAATATCACCTTTAGCTTTCGTTTTCCTAGATCTTCTATGTCGTTCGTTGGATAGCACAAAGCACCAAACACGTGAAGGTAAGAGATATCAGGTTTTCTGTAGTTCACTAGCTCATATGGGATTTTATTGAATCTTGGATGGATTAGGGATCAGTTCTGAGTGAAACAAGCAGTGGCAACAATACCAGCCCATAGAAATAACGGTGCACTAGAATAAATTAGCATTGTGCGAGCAACTTCTACAAGAGTTCGATTTCTTCTTTCAACTACCCCATTCTGTTGTGGAGCTCTAACAAGCGATGTCGATGTGTGATTCCAACATCTTCAAAATAAGTTCTTAACTCACGATTTGTAAATTACGTGTCGTTGTTTGTTCTTACTACCCTTACGGAGCTTGAAGAAGTACTTGAATACGCGAGAAAGGTGATGATGATGCACGGTGCTTAGTCTTTTGATCTCGAAACTTAACCCATGTATATCTTGAATAATCATCAACAATGACAAGAATGTACTTTTCCCATTAATGCTTTCAACTCTCATTGGGCACATAAGTCCATGTGCAACATATGCAACTTTGCTTCGAACTAGAGTACGGTTTGGGTTTATATGATGCTCTTTTGCTTTTTTCTTGTTCGCATGATGGACATAAGTGATCCTTGGTGTATTTGAACTTTGGAAGTCCGTTGACGATGTTGTCTTTGGCAAGCTTGTTGATAGTGTCGAAGTTGAGATGGGATAATCTTCGATGCCACAACCAGGACTTTATTCCAGATGCTCGTGTCATAAGACATATTGGTGATGAAGAGGCCATTTGGTTAATGTCGATAGCATACAAGTTTGTATCACGATTCCCAGTTAAGAGATCAGTGCCATCCAAGTTTCTAACGAAGCATGCATTTCTCTAAATGCAACCTCTAAAGTCGCACCACTGAGCGCTGACTCGAAAACAAATTGTGTCTCAACCCTTGACATAATAAACTCGGTGATCAAATAATTTCCAAAAGGTAGATCTCCATAACCCATGATAGCTGCTACATGATCATTTCCAAACGAGCGGTTCCCATGAATTTCAGACGAAATTGATCGTGACTTGATTCGGTCATGTGCTTGGAGCAACCCGAGTCGATGATCCAAAGACATATTCGATAACACGCCAAATCTGAAGAAGAAGTTTTTGGAAACCGTTTTGATTTTGGTTCCTTTGGGTTAGAGGTAAAATCACGATCACACTCATAGAAGTTTTCTCTTGGGTATCTTGGTGTAGCACTCATTCTACCATTACGGGTGTGAAAATTCTACCGTTGGTTTCCAAATATCATCCCTATAGTAAAGACTATGCTTCCTATCGGTGGTGTAAGACCTAAATCTTGCAACTAGTCTTCCTATTGGTTTAGCATAAGTTCTTTTGGAACATTCTTACGAGCAGGCTTAACATTCTCATTCTTAGAAACACAATCATCATGAACATTAATTAAAGATTTTTGCAAGTTACACAAACGGATGCAACACATTCGTTAAACTTAGCGATTTCATAGGTTCATTACATTCGGATGAAATGTCTTTCTTATTACAAAGCGGTAAATTCTAGGGTGTTCTTCTACTTTCTTCTCTTTATTCAAGCTACTACTCTTAGAGGCATGCGAGACTCTTGTTCCTTGTATTGCTCTTAGGCTTTAGTTTGCTTGCTCCTAGGCGTGCTTTCTAGTCCTGTAGAAGGTAAGACACACATTAGGATTCACTTTGTTATCAAGAGAAGTGGTTTCGACTTTCCTAGTCTCTTTAGAGTGCTTGTTTAAACTTATGTCGTTTGTTCCAAATGTTTTAGATGTGGAAGCGGGGCGCATTAGTGGTACTCATCCTAAAAAGGCCGGTGCTAAAACTTTTGGATTCTCGATAACCACTTTTCCATTATCAACAATCGTTACTTTTTGCTTAGGCAAGGCGGTGGAGTATTTGGTTTGGCAAATCATTTTCTCATTGACTTTTGGAGGCATAGAAATAGACATTTTGGTTTGAAAACTTTGTTTTGGAGCATTTTCCTTCTCCTCGGTCAATGGTTTGCAATCTTAGTATCCTGACCTTTCTTTTTGACATTCGGTGAGCCATCAAAAACCATTTTCTCTTTCATGTCCTTGTAGGCACGCTCATACGACAATTTGTCATACTTGCATTCCTCAGTTTTCGATCAAGTTGTTTAAAATATGAGACATTTTCTTTTCAAGTTTTCAAGAGCTTTTTCATATTTTGAAACAATTGCGGAGGTCTCGGTGGAGTCTTTCATGATCTTCAACGAGAATATGTTTGTAAAACAATGGACATAATATCGATTAGTCGAACATCTTGACGAGAGAATTATTTAAATTTTCCAAAACTTTTATGTGTTCAACACTTTCATTAGCTTTCTTTACGGTTTATGGTCCTTGACAAAGTCATTGTTTCTTTCAAAAGGCTTGTTCAAAATGAATTACCCTTGCGATGTTATTCAATGAGGTCAATTTGAGTTTCAAAAACTTTCATTTCATCATCAAACTAGAAAACCGGATATTAGTTGTAATATTGGTTTTAGATTTAACGATCTATTGAAGTCTCCAATTCTAGTTTTAACGTCATCTAAAATGTTTCTAGCATCACTTGTGTTAAAAGGATTGTTGGAAGACATTTGTTCGATTTCGAAAGAGATTGTGAGACAACTACGAGGAGTTAAGCTGGTTTTGGCGGTGTTGACACCTTTGTTTGAAACTCTTGGGCGTTATGAAAAACTTTGATTTTTCTTTTGAGGAACAAAGAAATTCGAAATTTTGTTCCATTTGTTATAATCAATTGGTTTTAGATCGGGTTCTTTTGTTGCATTTTGATCTACTCTCATCAGATAGTTCTAACGTTTCAAGAGAATCACGAACAATTATGGGTTCATGTAAATCTTTTCCATTGTTCAAAATATTCCGTTCGTTCTGAGCTTTCTTGAGGAAACAAGGAGGTGTGTTACCAAGAGCCATTTTATGTGTTGTATGAAAATACGGATTTGTTTGATTAATTAGCATATTGGTTGATTTGGCGGAAAGACCCGTTGTAACAAGCAAATTTTCCAACTTTTTGATTTTTTTCATTTTTGTCAAAAATTTCATCAAGAAGAGAATCTTCACGTTTTGAAAAATCAGCAATCAATTGTTTCTTCTCTTTTCAAGATCGAATAAGTTGCTTGTTGTTTAGAAACTTGGTTTTAAGATCGAAATTTCCGCGTTTAAAGATTTTATTTTCAAGTTCAAATTAACATCAGCGTGTTATACTTGATTTGCAATTGTTTTCTCTCAAAGCGGAATCTCGATAACCAATTTCTAATTCGACTCTTTGTTTTGTGAAATTCAAAGGCTTTTGCATTCTCCTTGTACCTCTCAAGCTCGGTCAATTTATCATTCGCGGCCTTAACATCGCGATTGACCTTTTAACTTTCTCAATTTCAATGCCACAATTATTGATTAATGTTTCAAATAAGGCGCGTGTTTCCTCATCGGTCTCGGTATTTTGTGCCACACACCTCCATTAGGATCCACATCGGGTTTTGAGATAATATTACTACTACTCGGATTGTCGGTATGTATCATAAGTGGGTCTTGGCGTCGCGAGAATGATGTTCGTTATGAGTAAACACACCAAATATGACATTGTTATATCATGGATCAATGATTGGTACCTCAGATACTGCATTGGCATCATAGACAGGAGGTTTGTCAGAATCAGTGTCATATGTAGCCTCCTGAAGATTTGCCATGAAGATGTAGTTCGCATTGAGTTCCTCTTGGTCTTCCCAATCATCCATAATAGTGAAAAAATCATGTTCCTCAACACTTAGCTGCAACCCTGCTTCTGACTTCTATGCTAACAACATAGCTTTCTGAAGATACACAGCATCCTTCTTTTTCGGCTTAGTAGGACAATTCCTTGCCACGTGACCCACTCCTTGACAATTGTAACACGTAACTCGATTAGCCTGATTCACATTTCCATAATTCCCAACGATTTGGGTGCAACATTCCCATTCGATTACCCTGCTCTATTCGACATTCATCCCATCGATTTCCAACATTCGATGGCGATTACCATGATATGGAACCTTTGATTACCCATGTGAAATCCGGTAGCATATCCTGCGATTCCCAATAACTCCAACCATTTGTCCTTGATGACCCGTATTGAACAGGGTGTGCAATTTGCATTGCAGTGTTTGATGAAATCCTCTGGTTGTTGTTAGTTGGTGTGGAATAGCGTCCTCGAATGATTTAGTCAAATAGGCAAATGCATTTGTCAAGGCTTCTTCTTGTTGGTTTCAAGATCGGTGATTCCTTGTTCTGGTATTGTGGATATTGTTGTTGTTGAATGACTTGTTGTTACGGTGGATAGAATTTTGTTGAGGATAACGACTTGTGGTTGTGGAATGTATTCTGCAAGTTGTTGTTAGTGGAAGATGATGAAGCTTGTTGTTGTGAGTTCACTGGGTTGGAGTCTTTGCAATTAGTGCGAGGGATCATGATTCTTTGCCAATCTTTCTTTCTAACTTCATTGACTTGACTTGGTTTTGTTTGAGAAAATTGTTGAGTTGATCAAAGTTCACGATGTAAGTCCTTTGTTTGGTTGACAATAGTGACATATCGTCCCCATTCTTACGGAAGATTGTTGAGAAATTTGATGTTACTCACGATAGTTCTAGGTGCCAACTTGTTTACGATAAGCTCATTCATCAAAGTGCAAAACCTTCCATAGCGGATTCAATGGATTCTCACGGAGTTGATGTAAACTTCTCCCATTCGATTAGCGACTTGTTCTCCATGTCTTTTGACCAATTTACATTCCATAACATAGTCGTCTAACACGTTCCACATATCGTAGGTAGTTTCACGGTGTCTCTGACAACAAAGATGTCTTTGGTAAACCCGGTTGGACAATGTGTATTGCAATGTCATACGCTTCAACTGTTTGTTATCCTCTTGATGTATTACGATTCATTTGAATCTGAAAAGATGGTGGGACGGGAGGTGTTGCATCGAGTTTCGGGGTCTTGGGTGGTCATGGCTTGAAGGGTCCATTCGTAATGGATTGAATCATGAGTTTTCCATTAGTTTTGGTCTTGATGTGGCATCTGACTTTTCCATTGAAGATATCCACCCTTTTCGAGCATGGGAGGCGGTTTTCGGCCGGTGCATGAATGTCTAGTTGAGTAGCCATTGATTAAGGTATTTGATGATAAAGTTGATGTAGGATCGATTCAAAGATAAAGGAGTTGTGTTTGATGAAGATTAAGCTCGGTTGTTGTAGTGAAAATTTGCTCTAAAAACTTAAAACCTCAATAACTTCTTTTTGGAGCATTTTAGGACTTGAAGGTATTCAATGTGTCATTCTCCTCGTTCTCACGGTCGTTTGATGGGTAGAAACTGAAAGCAGATTCTGGTTCAAAGTTATGGCGTTTGAAGTTTTGTAAGATCTTACTCGTAAACTTGAGCTTAGGCTTAAACAGCGGTGGTGTAGGCGTAAAGTTCCTTAGGCGTGGGATGCTTATCGTGGGATGCTTAGGCGTAGACTTCCTTAGGCGTAAGATTCCTTAGGCGTAAGATTTGCTTAGGCGTAAGATTCCTTAGGCGTAAGATTTCCTTACAGTAAGAATTCCTTCGAGTAAGATTTCCTTCAGTAAAATTTCCTTCTGACAAAATCCTTCACACTCGTCCAGTGTGAAAGATATCCACAAGTCAGTATTCCACAAACTTATCCAAGTGAGGGAAATCTTGAGTAACCGTTGTTTGCGAAGATTCTTCACCAAATGCTTACAGTAGGATTTGGTTCTTACAGTAGAAATGCTTCTGAGTAAAACTAGGGTTTTGAATTTTTGACTTTGAAGACCTTACAGTAGAATGCCCGAATAATGCCAAAACACTAATTTACACCCAAAAACACGTTTCCAAACGATTTCTTTTGCACAAACTTCTTCCAAAATACTTAATGATCAATAAAAACTACAAATTTAAGCTTAAAAACACGTAAAAATCAAAACTTTTTAACAAAAGCCCACGTTTTATATAAAAAATGCAACTTTTTTGAAAAGCTTTAACCAAAAAATGTAACACAAACACTCCTAAACCATTGTTAGGCGATTGATACCAATTGTAGGACCTTGTTTTTCTCAACCGTATCTCACGAATACCAAACTTACCACACAAGTAACACATGAAATACAAACACTTTATGCGTAAAGATGAAGAAATAAATGATGGAAAGATGGTGACTTGATGATATAAATCGTGTATATGTAGAGAGAAAGATGAAATCAAGATGATGTTTATTTCAAAGAAAAACACACTCAAGCACACCCCTCAAATGATCATTTGAGGGGTATTTATACTTCCTTACATATTACCCTTATGGGCTTGGGCTTGGATTGGACTTGGATTGGACAATAACTTACATAAGGCTAGCTTAATATAACTATTAGCCATTTAGCTTAGCCCGATCCATGAGCCCGTTGACTATTCTGTCGATATCTAACACCGTTACAAAGTTCCTAGCGTGAATGACCATCACTTCTATTAATTATTATTAAGGCTAACACAAGGTTACTTACAACAACAAATTCACGTTATAATTATAACATCTATTAGATTAGACAACTATATATGACATATTCCTTTTTTTTGACTTTACTAGGGAGTACGGTTTAGTTGTAAAGCAACAATAATCAGTCTCAATAAGAACATAACTGGTACTACACCTCATGCAACACTTGCAACTGTAAGGCTACAAAAAATAACGGGAACTACGAATGCATACAACATGGGATTATACCAGCTCTCAAGTACATGTACACAAACACCGAACAACGTTTAAGTTTTTCTAGACTGACTTACATAACTAACATGTTTATACAGATACAACTTCAGAGCAATTCTAGCATATGGCAGCACAACAACACAATTTATATTCTTTACGCCTAAAGCAGATGAATTCCTATGTGTTGAATGTGCAACTTTAGTTGCATCAGACAACAGTGGTGATCCACATCAGTTTCCACAAAAATAGAAGCAATTGTTGGGGCAACACATACGTTTCAATTTCACTACAATCCAACTTGCAAAGAAGGATTCGTTGAATTTGTGATCGACAAAGTGTTTGGCAGAACCGTGATGGTCAACCAAATTGAAGGGCAGTCTTCGGGTAAACAAAACTAAATACCAACACTATTCAGAATTATTATATACATTATACCTAATTATTAAACATCCTAATTTTTATATTGCAGATACCACAACATTACCAAGCCACCTAACTGCTATAGAATACAGCCCAACAAGAATGAACCCTGACATTACGGAAGCAACAGCAAAGACTATAGAGCAAGGACACCATTCAGGAGGTGACAAAAAGTTTTAAGTATAAAAAAGTTATGATAACAAATTAATTATAATCTAAATTACTAATTAACATTTATTAAATGATATAGGAACAACAACACCAGAGCCAACATACACAAGTATGGAAACCCCATCAAGGACAGATGTGCTCTCAGCGACTACCAAGTCTGTTCCAACAACAACATAGCCTCCCATTCTCAAACAACCGCATCAGACTCCATCACAAGAGCACAAACAACCAGAAAAAAATTACAATTTTTAAAAAACTTGATACTGAAACGCGAAATTTCATCATGAATAGTAACATCCTTTTTTAAATCCTATAGAAATTGCAACACCACAGACAACATACACATGGATGCAAACAAGATCAAAGACATATATAAACTCTGATGTTGGACGCAGACAAGTCAAACGACAACTTTTCACACAAGAAACATCGGACATAAAAAAGAAAGCGATATGCAAGAAGCAACAATCATCATGCGGTTGTTAAGTGCACACTACTAAAGTGCAAGCTTAAGACCGGAGAATATTGTTGATAATTTGAATATGAAGACGTTGATGAATCCATTGTTGGACGGTACACGTATTCGTGACCCATACATAGATTGGTTGCTCGACGGGAGTGGCTTTGTTGTTGTTGTTGTTGGATGTTTTGATACAGTGGAACAAATGGACGATTCATAAAAAGGATTGTTAGTTTGTTGTTGTAGAGCTTGTTGGGATTGATATTCGAGCGTGGGTTGGAAATTGATTCTTGGTGAGACACCGTTAACAGGAAATCGGATCCGGTGTTAAAATATGCGGGTGTTTTGTGACAAACAAGATTTTCTACCTTTTGTTGTGGTGTTTTCTTATACATTTTGATAGAGAGGATTATGAGATTTGTGAGTTTAGTGTGTAAATATGTTGTGTATTTATAGGGTAGTTTGATAGTATTTATTTATTTTTTTATATACCAAACGGTCAATTTTTTTTTTCAAACGGTTTGATTTTTTTTTTGTTTGGACTTGCAACGGCTAGCAACAAAAGCAACAAAAGTGGAATGTTTTTGGTTTGTGATGTCGATCTTCCAGACGACCAAGATACAATTTTTTTTTGCCGATCGACAACCTCCACACTAGGACGATCGAGTGGAATCGATCGCCCAAACACCCACGATCGAGAGTCGATCGATTCTACTGCATGCAGCCTAAAGAACTTGGCACATTTCCATAACTACAAGCTAGCTCTTCTTTTTTCTATATTTATTATCTATTTAAAATGAGATTTGATTAACACATAACTTTTTGATCGACAAACATCACTTACAAATATATAAAACAAGAAATCTGATCGACAAACATCACTCTACAAATATATAAAACAAGAAATGCATGTAATGAATTAAAAAACAATGTATGCAAATTAACTCTTAGGTGGTATTTGTTTTTTAATAGGTTTTGAATCTGAATCTGAACTACATATCTGAATATGAATCTGAGGCGTAAATATCTGAATCTGACCGCATCTGAATGGAAAAAAAACTTATATTTGAACCGCGCATTTGCTTGCTCGTACTAATTTTTGTGTGTGGCTATTTTTGTGTCAACAAGAGGCAACAAGACACCCCTCTCAAGTTTAGACTATTAAGATTTTACTGCTTCTGACCGCGTCTGAATGGGAAAAAAAAAACAAACGATCTGAACGGCCAAAATATCTGACCGCGTCTAAACTGTTCAGATTCAGAAACTGTTAAGAGCATCTTTTTAAAAAACAAACACAACCTTAATTATCATGCAATGTAACAACTTTTAAACATCATAAAAAGATGTCATGAACTACATTTAATGTAGACATGTGTTATTAGAGTTGTAAATATCAACATGCATGTGGCCAATGGTAAGTCTTGCCAGGTTGTTAAGTCGACCACCAAGGTAGTAGCATCGGGTGACCCAACGGAAGTCCCTCACTGCCATTCATCTTCTGTTGATACAGAATGAGACTTCGCCCTTGACTAAGCTCACGGGTTCAACCGGAAGTCGGGGTTTTCATCCGGACGTTACTCCAAAGAAGGAAACTTGTGTGGAGGCAGATGCAGTTCTCGCATGACCTGGCCACATATCGCACTGCGTGGACCGGTTAAGCAACACAACATAGGACTCAGTCGATGTGGGGTTAGGGCCCTCTTACGGGAGGGTGGTGAAACCTAAGTTGGAAAGTCACCTGTCAAAAAAAATTAGAGTTGTAAATAAGTCAAGCTGTTAATAAGCTGATATTAGAATTGTAAACAAGTCAAGCTGTTCGGGTTAACTTGATTCTTTTTTCTAAAACAAACCAAGCCACCTAATCTTTACGGGTCAGATCCAAAACCCATTCCGCAAAATAAAAAAACCCGGTCTAATCCAAAAGTGTCTCCATTTCTTCAAAACCCTAAACCCTTCTTCTAGATCCTTCTTTTCCCCTCTTCATTTCTCACACACACTCTCATTATCCTTTTCAATCTCCGATCCGCCGCCACTACAGCCGCCGTCATCATGTATCGTCTAGCCGCCAGTCTCGCATCCAAGTCAAGGTCAGTCATAAACAACATTTTTAACCTAATCAATACATTTAACTCATTAACTAATTAATTACTAATTTGTTTGATTATTATTAACAGGATTGCTAGAAATAATGCTCAACAGGTATATAGTTATACATACTGTTTTATTTTTTATGTGATTGTGTATTTTATTAGTAAATAAATAATCTGATTGATTAAATGTTGTAGTTGAGGTATTATGCTGCGAAAGATATACATTTCGGTGTCGGTGCGAGAGCGTTGATGCTTAAAGGAGTCGAAGAGCTTGCTGATGCTGTTAAAGTTACTATGGGTCCTAAGGTTGTTGTTTTTTCGGCTTTTGTCGTTGTTATGTTATTTATGTTTATAAAAATGCTCGATCATAATGGATTAGGGGTTTAGTTAATGTTTATTTGTGAAAATGATTTCATCAAACCGATGTTGTAAGACCCGCATCAAGGTTTAAACATAAACATAGTAAGTTTGAGTAGCCCAAGTAACTGGACCGATTCGTACTGAGTTTGACTAACTAGACCAAGTTTTACAATTTGCATCAAAGTGAATCAAAGTAAGTACTTGATGATTCAAACTTCAATTGGATAGTGATGTGGTGTTATCTGTTATATTGCTTATAGGTGAAATTGTTGTATCGTGTTCCTGTTACTAGAAGCTGCAATGATTATAAACTGTCTCTACATTTGGTTATTGAAGTGTGTGTAGTATAAAGTACCTCTCCGCCTCAGTTAAGATGAACAACTAAATAGCCTTATATTTTTATTTGGCCGTTTTTTGCTGATTTACAATTTGCGTACTTTAATCTGGCTGTTATCAAACTATGTATGAGAATTTGGTCATGTGCTAGTATTGGTTTGATGAAACAGTGTTTAGATTCTGTAGCTAATTTGGATTGTTGGTTTATACTTTATAGGGACGTAATGTCGTCATAGAACAAAGTTACGGAGCTCCCAAGGTGACAAAGGATGGTGTCACCGTGGCAAAGAGTATCGAATTTAAAGACAGGGTGAAGAATGTTGGTGCTAGCCTTGTCAAGCAGGTAGCTAATGCTACCAACGATGCTGCTGGTGATGGTACGTTTGTTTATCTAAGTTGAATCGCTTTTTAAAGTTGACATAACGCTTGGGCAGAATTAGTTTATGTTCTTTTTTACATGAATATTGATCTGAATCATTGGTGTGATAATTATTCAGGTACCACCTGTGCGACAGTTCTTACTCGTGCAATTTATTCTGAAGGCTGCAAGTCAGTTGCAGCTGGAATGAACGCCATGGATCTTAGACGTGGGATCACTATGGCTGTTGATTCAGTGGTCACAAATTTGAAGAGCAGAGCTAGAATGATCAGCACATCCGAAGAGATAGCACAGGTTGGGACAATATCAGCAAATGGAGAACGTGAGATCGGTGAACTTATTGCTAAGGCTATGGAGAAAGTTGGAAAGGAGGGTGTTATTACTATATCTGTAAGTGCCTTGTTAACTTATTGCTGTCATGGCTTTTAATGTTGCAACAAAGGTTCTTTCTGTTATGGCTTGAATGTAATGCGGGTTTGCTGTAGGATGGAAAAACACTTTACAATGAATTGGAAGTGGTCGAGGGAATGAAGTTGGACAGAGGATATATATCACCCTACTTCATCACCAACACAAAGAACCAAAAATGTGTAAGCATTAAAACACTACGCAACTCCTCTCCGATTATGAGCTGCTTTTTGATTTTTTAGTACATGTAGACGTGGCTGGGTGCCTAGGTTTTGCTTTCTGTATAACCGGCTATTGGGTATAACGTTTTGTTGACAAATCTTCATTTCTGCAGGAATTAGATGACCCTTTGATCTTAATTCACGAGAAAAAATCTCTAGCTTAAATGCTATTGTGAAAGTTCTAGAGTTGGCTTTGAAGGTAATGATCTGAGATGATAAACTGATAATATATACTTGCTTGTGTTTCTTGGATTACATGCTCACAAGTCACAACATTATGCATTTTCAGAACCAAAGATCACTGCTGATTGTTGCTGAAGATATTGAAAGCGAGGCATTGGCTACTCTCATTCTTAACAAACTCCGCGCTGGTATTAAGGTATTATCTCGTTTAGCCATTTTTTTGTAAATTTTAATGATGACGCGGTATAAATTTACGGTTTCTTTGTTTTGCATTATCCTCTTAATCTGAAGAACTTGTTTTGTAGGTCTGTGCCATTAAAGCTCCTGGATTTGGAGAGAACCGAAAGTCAAACTTGCAAGACCTTGCAACTCTCACAGGAGGAGAGGTGGATATTTTGTCTTTGACTTTGATTTTCATGTATCGCCTTTTTCGCAGTATTATGATTCTTAAAAGTTTGTTTAAAAATCTATGTTAGGTCATAACTGATGAGCTTGGCATGAATCTGGAAAAAATGTCACCAGAAATGCTAGGGACATGCAAAAGGGTAATCCTGGCTTTTCCTGCCACTGCTCTTGCTTACTGACAAATGAAGTATGCAATATATGCTAATGTTTGGAACATATGATTTAATTTAGGTTACAATATCAAAGGATGATACTGTTATTCTTGACGGGGCTGGTGACAAGAAAGGAATTGAAGAAAGATGTGAACAGGTTTGTACTGCAACATGCTTCATGTAGATCGGTTCATCTCATTGTTGCGCCTAATATTATTATAATGTGTTGTTACAGCTAAGATCATCGATCGAGTTAAGCACTTCTGATTATGATAAGGAAAAGCTCCAGGAGAGATTAGCGAAGCTTTCTGGAGTTGCTGTTTTGAAGGTATGTTTTAATGTGCCCATTTTAGAATTGTTCATTAGGATAAAACTGACTGCAGTGAAGTGGTATCTTACATGAACAGTGTCGTGAATCGCCTTAAACACGTTTGTTATTGTCCCAAACTTGTTCGGTATCGATCTGGTTACCTTAAACCGAATGCCAACATGGTTTCTAAATGCTGGAAAGTAAATGTAAAGCTGACGTTTAAAAGTTTCTAAAAGTTAAAACATCTAGAAATAACCCAGAATTTTAACCCGTACCACTTTGTGAAAACTATAAAATTGAGAACTGTTTATTGGTTCAGTTATGCACACTTCTACCTATATTGCTCCTCTAAGTAGGCCCATGAACCATTTGATCAGTTTTGCACAACTCTTTCTATATTGCTCGAGTATGACAACAGCTCCTCTATTTTTCATTAACTAGATTGGAGGAGCCAGCGAGGCTGAGGTTGGGGAGAAGAAAGACAGGGTTACTGATGCCTTAAACGCTACTAAGGCTGCAGTTGAGGAAGGAATTGTACCTGGTAAGATTATATCTATACGATTTTCTATACTCAATAGTTACTTGTTAATATGCCAGAACTTTACAATATTATTTTGTTTTCTAATTTTGAACTTCATTGTGTGCAGGTGGTGGTGTTGCTCTTCTATATGCTTCCAAGGAGCTTGACAAACTTGTCACCGCCAATTTTGATCAGAAGATTGGTGTTCAAATAATCCAAAATGCTCTCAAGGTATACTTCACTGTGTGATTTCACATTCTTTTTTTTGACCACTTGTAAGATCCCATTTTACATCAGATATGCAACAATTCTAGCAATCCTTTGCTGACGTTGTGTATCCTATTGGCTCTTTATCTGTAGTCACCCGTGCACACAATTGCTTCCAATGCTGGAGTCGAAGGTGCTGTTATTGTTGGAAAACTGTTGGAGCAGGATAATCCTGACCTTGGATATGATGCTGCTAAAGGTTTCTCTCTCTCCGTCTCTCTTACACTTGTATAGTTATATGAACACCATAACATGTTAAATGTGCTACAAGTCACCTAAAGCTTTTTGTAATAAGTTAAATATCTCAAAAAAATTATTCACAAAATTAGATTCTTGTAACGCTATTATGACTCTGTAGTCTTTTTATACGCTAATACATTAATTAGGAAATGAATATTTTTTGCCAAAGGAATAATTCATGTGCCTTGGCTTTCCATCTTGAAAGCGTAAACTTTGATACAGTTATCAGCTTAATACGCACTGATTCCTTTTTGCTTAGCCGGATCATGATGAGTATTTATATTATTTTACGAATAGGTCAATATGTAGACATGGTCAAGGAAGGAATCATTGACCCTCTTAAAGTGATCAGGACAGCGTTGGTGGATGCTGCAAGGTAATTTACCTTATACAGTTTACACCCCTTTACATCAAATAATAATTTCTATTATTTTTATGTGCGCGGAAACTGAAATTTTTCCTGTGCTTTTTGAAGCGTTTCATCTCTATTGACTACAACCGAAGCTGTGATTGTTGAATCTCCCAAGGACGAGAAGGAATCAGCAGCAATGAATCCAGGAATGGGTGACTATTGAAGCAAATGATAACTCGTTTCAGTCTCTTCCTGCAGGCAATCTCATTCTTTTCATATATTTTGAGAATTATTAAACTGTACAACGGATTAAAGTAGTAGGTGGTTTAGGTTTCATTTAGATCCGATTCTCTTCACTGATTTGAGCTTTTTGGTCTTTTGTTTCCTTTGATATATATGCTCCTTATGGATGCAAAACCGTTATGTAATCATTTGAAGGGATCGGACCTCGACTAGATAATTTACAAAGGTCAAAAACTAATTTCACCAAGGCTTTGGATATGGATTCAAAGATAATCTTTTTTCCGCAATAAAGTTAATGTCATATATAACATTTAGGGTATTCATTTTGTGTTTGGTCCCAAATTGGTAGACAATAAAATAAACATGTTTTGGACTGGACTTGGTAGTCAATTGGTTCCGGTCTTGGCTATTATAGTATGCTCGTAACGGTAGTCAATTGTGATAGTAGATCTATGCTTAAATTTAGCTTACTTGACTTGATTGCGATCCTATTACTAGAGTGGGGATTATTTCTTGTTTTTTTTCCCTTTAAAGTATATAAAATCAATACATACATGCATAGAATTTGTGAAAGAAAGTTTATGACCTAATAGTTCTGACACTTCTATTTTTGGTGGGGTTGTGGGGAAACAAGTTGGTAAAAGGGTTGAACCTGGAGCACATGCAGAGGATCTGGTGTCCATAATTGGTCTGCATATATTATTGTATCCACTTCCCACATCCACTTATTGCGATTTATAATTCAATAATCCTTTTCAACATCATGATTCTTATAAAAAAGGTACGCCTTAATATAATAGTTTTCTTTCCTATTTCGGAAGTGCTTGTATTTGGTCCTAGTTCTTATCGACCAAGGGGAAGTTTGTTTTCTACGTACCATTTCGATACTCTCATTTTTAGGTGCGCCTATTCTGCACAACTTTTGGTTCAGATCTATGTAGGGTATGGTCACTACTCCGTATCATTTAGTGGATCATGAACACAGTGTACCTCTTTCACGACATGCTCTATGGAGAGTCGATTATGATTCTAGATATAGATTTGTAACTCTTTCACACAGGTTAAAACTTTTTACAATAAAGTATCATTGTCAAAAATGGGAAGAAAAAAAATACTGCTGTAAGATTTTTAAAACTACTACCAAGTATCATTTAGTGGACCATGAACTCAGTTTCAACTGAGGTGCATTATTTTATAGTGATCGTATGGTAGATAGACATATAGTTTTGTAACTCTTTCACACATGGTTAAAAATGAGTCGATTATGATTCTAGATATAGATTTGTAACTCTTTCACACAGGTTAAAACTTTTTACAATAAAGTATCATTGTCAAAAATGGGAAGAAAAAAAATACTGCTGTAAGATTTTTAAAACTACTACCAAGTATCATTTAGTGGACCATGAACTCAGTTTCAACTGAGGTGCATTATTTTATAGTGATCGTATGGTAGATAGACATATAGTTTTCTCCATATTGGCAGAAAACGACATTAAGTTCTCTCCATATTCGCAGAAAACGACATTAAGTTCTAAACTTGATTTCTTTGAATTCATATGTGCATTGAACTTGAATCCTTTCAAACGCTCAACGCGACAAACTACATGTGGTTTTACGTTTTTGTAGACCACGTTGCACGAACAACCCGGAAAATCATTTATACGTGTCTTCTTACGTTGTTGCGACCGTTTAGTCTTGAAATATGAAATCAATGATTCTGAGAAGATATGCTAGATATTTCATGGTACCGTGACACATAATGTACTGTAGTTAAAAACTAGTAATAGTATTGATAGAAATTTTAATCAGTAATCATATGTATATGGTTCTAACTCTTAAGATGAGTTCAATAAACTACATTTAGGATAGAAAGGCATTTTAGATTTAACTCTTGATCATTATTTAAATGGGAGATGAGTATTGTTTTAACTTTAAAGATGAGTTCTAGAGATTATGTTTGGACTTTATTAATTTTAGATCATGTTTATCAAATCTATCCATGTTGCCCTTTTGCAATTGCCCCATTTAATTATGACATGTTATACGCGCAAAAATAGAGTAATTAAAGGGAATGCCATATAAGTGGAATGAGTTCGTTTAAAGTGCATTAAGTGTTTACCTAGATCTGGCAATCTATGGACCCAATGGGTCTAAATGAATTTATATGAAAGAGTAGTAATTTCTATGTCGATGTTAGTCTTATGAGGCTAATGCTAGTGGAGGTCGGTTGCTCCGTTGGTTGCACCCCCTCAACCGAGTTCATGACCGCATTATACCCACTAGTTCAATCATAGGCAACCGGTTAACCTCCCAACCATTTCATTCAATTGGCTGAAACATTCAAATGTTTTGTGAGTATTTTTTTTTAATTAGTTTTGTAGGGTATATTTTTGTTGTGTTGGTGGTCGCTTTATTAGCAAATTGTGCTTTGGTGTAGTACGGAGAAAGAAAGCTGATGTGGATGAAGTGACCATAATATTTGCGGTTGCTATTAGCATTGGCCTGAGCCTAAAGTGTCATAACACCAAAAAAATGCCGCCACCTCAGCGACACATCACTTCAACATTTCAACATTTAACACAAAAAAAATCACCTTTTATCATAATACTATCATAACACCACCCTTTTAGAACCCACTTTTTAAAAATTTACAATTTATAAATTAACCCCTTAACTATTTCATTCATTAAACAACCTAATACTTAAAAGTACAAATTACAATACTTAAAAAAAAAATACAAACAAACATAAATTTATAGAACATGCGAAAATATTAAATAAAAAACAAATTACATTTTTATTTAAACAAACTAAATAAAAAATAAAAATGTTATTTACATTTAATTAAAAAAAAAAAGTGACTGCAAAAATTACAGAGACTAAACTGTAGAAAACCATAAGGACTAAACTTCAAAACTATTTGATATCATCTTTCTCAACACAACATTAACTTTACACACATTACACACTTTGAAGAACAAACACGCTATAAGAACATACACTACAAAACACAAAATAACCCATTTAAATCGTTTGGGGTGGTTATGTAATTTTTGTCCCTTCGCTTCAAGATATCGTTTTCATCGGGGATTTGAGCTGGGGTATTCATGGGTGTTTTACATATATAATTTTTTTCGATGTAGTGTTAAATTTAAGAAAAACATCGATTTTTCTTAAACGATCTTAAATAATCTTGCCCATCGAAATGTGTTTTAGACTTATTTAGTTAAGATCTTAAACTCTATTATATTACGGTTAAAAAAATTACAGACCCCATCATATTTGTTCCTGACTCCGTCCCTGACTTTCATGGCAACTTGGAGCATAACGGCGTTGAAAAAATGGTGGGGGAAGTCTTATAACGCCACCCAACGCCACGTTGCTCTCAAAGATAACGCCGGGTCCGTCGTTATGTTACCCAAGGTTCTAAATTTTAACATCTCGCAAGTCTGCTTGGGTTACTATCAAAGTTGTTGAAGAAGTATTTTGGGTTCAATGAGTTTGTTAGACTGATATCAACATACAAATTATCATTTTTGATATAATCTCATCTAGACTCGTTTGACGTTTACAACTAGCTAAACTATTTACAAACAATTTATTTTAACACTGCAACTTATATTTTTATTCCTTGACCATTTAAAACTGTCAAAAAGAATAGACAAACGTATTGACTGGTGTAACACCTTCAAAGTATTCAAGCTTTCATTAACGAACAAGCTATTTAAATTAATCTATAGGTCAACCACATATATATTTAGCTTGTTATAAATGAAATCGGATAAAAGACATGCTGAATCCGGTAAGCTTTTATTACTTTTACAGAATGGAAAAAAGTAAGCAAATCTTTTGTATGTTTAAAAACTTTAATATTATCTTGGCCATCTTTGTTTCTTTTTTCTTTTTGACTTTAGTGTAAAATGAAACACATGCATATTTGAAATGATCATAAGTTATAAAAGTTAAAAAAATGATTTGTACTTGTGTTTCCTTCAACTTGATTATGTAAAGATTAAGAATAGCATCTATCATGATTCTGCTAAGATATCAATAGTTCACAATACATGGCATGTCCAAAGTGATAATGATATCGACAATTCAACACTACAGTTTTGATTTTAACATTATGGACCCCGTTGAATTGACTGCTACAAAGATGCATGGTCCCGCAATTGATAAAGTTGATTGTAATTGATTCCTTCGTCCGTAAGGCCGGAGGTAGTGGTCACACCCTCTCATTTTTCATCTCAATGGTTATCTTAACTTTCTTTCTTCATTCATCTCTCCTCACATTCTTTTCCTCTCTCACTCACAATTGTCATCACCCTCTCACCTTTCAACCAATTTTTATAATTAAAAACTAGACAAAAATACACCGTTGGTCCTAAACTTGTTAAAAAACATCACTGGGGAACAAAAGTTGAGATTTTCATCGCCGTGAGTCCAAAGTTTGGGATTTTGAGGTCAAGAGGTCCCTTGACCGCGTTTTACGTTGGTTAACGTCCGTTTTGAGTTATATTAACGGCGCTATAATGCATCAAACACATTTTCACTACACGTTAGTTAAATCTAACCCAACGTTATACCCTATTATTGTTTCCCTCTGACTTCAATTTGATAAAACACTAATTACCAGCAACACACATTCAACCCAAATCACTAACAATGGCACAAAACGATAAGGGGAACGCTTTGTACAATGAGTTGAGGAAAGAAGATTGCTCCAATGAAGAGCGTTAAGTTTTTGATTTGAAAACAAGGATTAAGAATCTTGAAGTTGTGTATAAAGATCTAATTGAAAGGAAGGAAATGAAGGAAAGGGATGACATCGAAAGTTGTGGTTCAATTTAATTGTATGTTTAGATAATAGGGAAGTTTGCAATGGTTGTCAACATGAAACCGATGCATAAAAATTTGGGTTGTTACTTAAAGCGATAGTGTTTGGTTATGCATTGCTAAATTAAATCAACAATCAAAAGTTTGCATCTTTTTGGTAATTGGTTAGTTTGACGTTTACAAATCAATTGGGTAGGTTAAGTATTATTTCTAGAATTCGATCATAATCTATGTTTTTTTTCTCAACTTTTGCGGTTTGACTATTAGATGTCAAAGTATATAAAGGATTTGAATTTTCGAATATAGTGGGTGTTTGGATTTGCATTTGCATTTTGGAATTAGATGTCAAAATATCTAAAGCATTTGCGCTTTGAACACATGTAACCTTATACAATTTGCTGGGTATGGTTTGAACATATGTTCCATGCATCATATGTTATGTACCACTGTGTTTGGTTTTGCTGATACAAAGGGGTGATTGTTTGTGTTGATTATACCATGATATTTAACATTTGAAGTTTGACTTTATAAAGGTCAACTGACAAACTAATATGTACACACATAATATAACCTATAAGACAAACAAACACATATTGTAACATAACCAACTATTTAGCAAGTTGACTTATAAAGTCAGCTAGGGATTCATTGTCTGATACAACATGAAAATGACTAAAACTATTAATTCATTGTCTAACACAAGATTCTACTGATAATTCACAAAATACAAAAGATGATGCAACTTCCACATAACAACTTCAACTGATGAACCTTCTAGTGATCTACATACTAGCACTGGATATCCTTAAACTGATCAACACACAAAACATGAACCTTAAACTGATGATCATACTGCTACTATGCCTGAAAAAACAAGTATCCAAACACCAAATATCAAGTTAGATAAGGTATAATTGCAGTTTCAAAATATAAAACAGATGCCATGCAATTCAACATTGAAACCTCACCTACGATGGCCTTTTGTCAAAAATGGCAAGTACGCAGTTGGTAATCCTTTAACTGCTTTTAAAAGGTGTCTCAACACCACTAGCCACAAGAACACCATCACCACCAGCCCTGTTTTCAACACCACCACCAGCATCCCTGTTTTCACCATCAAAACCTGGAAACTCAACCATTATAGCCTTCCAATTCCCATCAAAACCTCGCTTAAATTTTTTTACAACTTCCTTACCCTTTTTCTTTTGCAAAACATCCTCTTCCTCAAACAGCTTTCCTTTTTCCTTATTTTTCTCCCCTTTGTTATGAAAAACACCTTCATACTCTTTGATAACAACACTACCTTTCCCTGTTTGCATTTTGGTTACACTCTCCTGCATTTTATTCTTATCTATCCCCTTCCATTTACGTCATGTCCTAAAAGGTGTTGGACTTGACATTCGAAAATTAGCATCTTCCTCTACCCAAACCGAAACCTTTAAACCAATGTTTTTCAAGTAAAATTGTGCTAACATTTGGGGTTTATGAGCAAAAAATATATCAACTGACTCATGTGTTTCAGCCAACTCATATAGCTTAAGAACATCATGATCCCTATTAATCAATTGCAAACCATTTTCTAGGGATTGTTTAGGATCACAGAAAAACAACGCCCATTTTGGTTCCCTAATATCTGATAATACATTATCAAGGGTTGAACTAAAGATATCCCTATCACTACTAAAAGCACTAACATTATCAAGGGATCCTCCTTCATACCTGAGTAGGGCATGTTCAAAAAACCCGTTTATGTGAATTCTGAACAACACTTCTTCTTCTTCAGCTTGTATATCCTTAAACGTTGTCACAAATATGCTCATGTCCATTTTGAGAATGAGGTGGGCTATGAGTTGGTGTGCATTTCACTTAATGTTTGGAATGACATAGGTTTCGTGTGAATCGGGTATTTTGATCTTTGAGGGTTTAGTGGGTCGCGCCTATAAAAAGTTAAGCGTACTAGGAAAGCATTTAAAATTTCACAGTTGGTCCCTAACCTTGACAATCTTGCCGTTTTTATCTTTGCTATTTAAGGGTCCATACCCCAAATCATTTGCATACCCACAAACAAAGATTTATCCCCAAAAGCGTTTCTACATCAAGAATAATGGCCCATTTCGAACGTCTTGATGAACTTGCTACCGCTAATTCTCACTACTTTGATTCAATGGTAGTTTACTTCAAAAGGGAAATGATAAGGATTTAAAGTTTGTCGTCGATCTACAAAGTCATTTGTTAAGTTAGTTGAGATTACAAACCAACATCAAGCGTTCATAACTGAACTTGAAGGATATCGTCCAACGGTGATGTCGTAGAAGGTTCTCGAGCATCTTAACCAGGTTCAATGTGGTGATGTGATTAAGCTGTTGGAAGTTAAGAATTTGATGTGTGAAACTTATGTTCAAGTGATTGACAAGAACAATTTCGTCAATGTTATTAGGACTATGTGATAAATGGTTGTCTTTTGGGGATTTTGATGGTATCTTTTGGGAATGATATGTACTTATGTACGCTTTAATTATGTAATTAATGAATCTATGTTTTATATTTTGTGATTGTGTTTTTTTCTTTTCTTTTGATTATTTTGTGATTCTTTGATTATATTCATTGTTGTTAGATGTTTGGTCCTTGCCGAAACAATGTATATATATCCGTTAAGGTTTTCATCTCATATCATTTGGTCTCGATAACATAAAGTGTAGGAATGCATTTATTCTTACCGGTGTTTTTACCACAATTTTCTCCAAATTTAATTCAAAACCCTAAAGTCTTAATTCATTCGAAATTTCTTAACAATGGGTAAATCAAGATTTCGTAGACAGATTAAATGCTATAATTGTAATACTATTGTACATAATAAGTCTAGGTGTGACAAAAAAAAAGTACCAATTCCTCCAAAGGAAAGAAATGTACGAGGTAGAAAAAGGCATTAGGATGGCAAAAGGCAACAAGTATGCATATATTTATTTGAAGTGATTACATGTATTACATTGATCCTTGTGTGTTTACATTGAAGTTGATGTATGAATATATTACTTTCGCAGTGGCTGGATGAAGACGAGATACGACAGTCTATGGAACAAGAGTATCTTGAAGCTCTTTTGGATCAAGAAGAAGAACATAAACGGTTGGATCAAGAAGAAGAACAGACAAGGTTGAATGAAGAAGCATTCCAGCAGTTTTTGGAAGAGGAGAAAAGGCTAAAAAAAAAGGAAAGAGAAAGATAAGAAGCTGAAAGGGAAGCTTGGGAAGAGGCAGCTTATCGGGGCTGCTTTGGAGTGGATGTAGATGACTTAATTGATGTTGCAAAATAAATGTTGTTAGTAAGTTTTACCAAAATGTAAGGTTAGACCCCATAGTGGTCTTCCTAGCTTGTAATAGTAAAAATTTAAAATGCTAATGTTTTTTCCTTCATTTTGAATCATTTATGGTGTTATCACTCCCATATTTCTTCAAGTGTTTATCACAACAAAAAGTATCACAATGAATCAAGAAAATGGTTGTCAAATGATATGAATTATGTTGGTTGGAAAGAGAAAACATGGCTGGATTGACCTTTAATGCAAGGCATCCACCTAATAGAAATTTCATGTGGTATTACTATCCAATGCATCTTAACAGAAGGGGAAACACAAGTGACAGTGGTATTGCTGCAGATTATGTTGTGGGTCTTGGTGTTAGAAGGGAAAAATACAACAACAACTGTCAGTGGTGGATATGTAGTGGGCCTACATATTTCGGCATCTATATTAGAGTTGGTGGTTCAGTGGGCATAGAGGGTGGAAGTGGGACTATAACAAGACCTGATAAAATTCATGATTGTAGGTCTCATCAACCTAATGACGGTGATGATGAAGAAAGTGAACCACATGTAAGTCAAAGACCAAGTCAACAACGACCAGTGAAGCATCCGCAAGTCATAGACAAGTGAATCACCGCCAAGTCATTGTCCAAGTGAATCAACTGCAAGTCTTGCTATATTGTATTTTGATAATTAATGTAACTTAACCGATATGTTATATTTGTTATGTTATGGCAATGCGATTTGTTAGTCATTTTTGGTAAAGGTTGACTTTTAAAAGTAAAAATGGGTAATTCCAAACACCTAAAGCTGCATATGCAAATGCAAACTGAAAACCGCAAACAACAAACCTAAACTATAAATGCAAACAACATATGTTTTAAAAGTTCCAAACATCGATTGGTTACTCATTTTTGGTATCTGTTGACTTTTAAAAGTCAAAATGGGTAAATTCAAACACCCCCAAACTGTAGAAATGCCAATGTCACCTCAACTTTAAACATTTCATCAAATAAAGACCCACACTTAATTAATACCGTAAAGCATAAAATTTAAAGTAGAATATATTAGCTCCAAAAGTTATAATAGTTACAAGATTCAAAATGTCTTCCCGAATTCACCAACATCAACTACATTTCCCATCAACTACAAAAAGGAACGATCCAAAGCTATTCCAAAGCTTAAACTATACATAATTGCATGATAATTTATAACAATTAAAAGCTATTGTTTTTACCATCAAACTATGAAACAGCTTAAAGCAAACACATAACATTATTTTCAAAAGACAAACACTTCATGTTATCGCTTCATGTCTTCAATTTTGTAAGGGGCACATACCATACACTGTGTTTGCTTGAGCAACCCCTTTTGTTCCAAGAGAAAGTACAATTGGTCTCCTAATCTCACTTCTAGGATCTCTAGGACTAAGGGTGGAAGTAGTAGGCTTAGAAGTGGAAGCCTTTCCCTTTTCCTTTCTCACCTTTGAGGAGGAAGCATTAGGCTTAGAAGTGAAGCCTTTCCCTTGGTCACCCTTGAGGAGGAAGCAACAAACCAATTACTAAAATATACCAAGTCCTTAGATGAGTCCGGAATATAGATAGCATCATCATAATTAGAATCATAATCTGAAATGATGATGACATCAACCTCCTTTCTCTTGGAGTTGTTATCTGAAAAGATAGCAAAAATAAAAAAATAAATAAAAATGACGTCAGTGCTTGTGTCTAAAGGGGTGTTTGGTTGAATCCGCCGGGCCCTCTTAACCATACCCCCTGGAGGGGAGCAATTGAACAAGGTACTGTACAACCAAACATTACTGCAACTAATTAAAATTGCAACATCAAAACTACTATCCTACTTTGCATCATCAACATGCCGATTCAGACATTACTATTATCCTACTTTACAAACATTAAGTCTAACCTTTCACAACCTCCTTATTCCCATATTTTTGCCACAAGTCATTAAGTATCACATTAGCAATTTCATCTTGTATATCCCACTTATTCTCATAAGTAGCCATGACATATTCAATCATATCGTCAGAGACTTTTAGTTTGCTATAATCCTTTTTTTTTGCAGAATCTGACATTGCTTCGATTTCTTGCAAATAAAATAGGGTTATTTAGGGTCACACTTGATTACTAAGCTTAATATATCAATCACACAAATATAGAAAAATGAACTAACCTTTCATCACTTCAGCTTCTTTCGTAAATCTGTATAAATCTTCAAATATCTCATCAGACATTTTATCTCTTTGTAACCAAGTATCCCCATATTTGGCCTTCACATACTCTACCATCTCATCCGTGACTAGTATCATACTAAGGTCTTTGCCTGCCATTGTTAAAGTGTTTTTGAGGGTTGTGTGAAGGATTTAGGAGTGTCTGAGAATGTGTGTGATAGATGATCGGGTATTTGTTAAGTCAGTTGTTAGGTAAAGATGAAGGAAACAATAAAGAGGGTATACGAATTGGTTTTGTTAGGTTGGGTTAGATTTAAGTGAAAATGTGTTTGGTCTATTATACCTTCTTTAATATAACTCAAAACGGACGTTGACTGAGGGAAACGGGTCAAGGGACCTCTTTGGCCTAAAAATCCCAAGTTTTGAACTCACGGCGATGATAATCTCAACTTTTGTCCTCCGGTGATGTTTTTTGACAAGTTTATGGACCAACGGTGTATTTTTGTCTAAAAACTAAAATAAAATTTATTCATAACTAAAAATATTACATTAAAAATAAAAAATATCATAAATATTAAAAACTGAAATTAAACATCACGAGAAAGGTGTTCGATCAAATCGGCACGGAGGTTTTATTGCGCTTGTGATGATTTAATTTATCTGATAACTTGTAGCACTTGTTTTTAGGGTCGTCAGAGGTTGTCTGGTTGATATGCTTCCTCCGGATACCAATCGGGAGATATGGCCTTTTCTTTGTCTTTTCGAATCATATTATATAATATGATGTATGTATACATCATATTATGTAATATGATGCATTATTATTTTCGGAAATTAGTCATGCGAAATTGGCTAATATAGTCCATTTTTACTTTGTAACACTGATAAGGATTTAAAACGTACGCTTTTAGGGGGCCATTTAAGCCATATTTCGACACATTTTATATCTGTTACTCCTTAATTTCGTTCCTTTTTACTTTTTAGGTCTTTTGAAAGCAAAATGCTGGAATGAAGCATATTTGGACGAAAAGGAGCAAATACATGAAGAAAATGGCAAAGTCAAGATTGAAGCCACTCAAGATCGATCGTGAGAATCGACGGCGCCCCAACCAAAGGTGAAGCCGTCCCTCTATGAAGAATTGATCAAAACATGCACGCGATGGCTCGGTGAAATTCTCGGTCATTTAACTCGACGCGCCACACTTTAAATATGAAGGCGCCACTCACGCTTTCATTCCGCACGGCCCGGATCTAGAATCAAGACGATGTCTCAACTAAAGACCGACAGCGTCACAACTCTAAAGTGACGGTGTCCCATCGATGACTCGCCCGGGCGAAACCCCTAATGACGGCGACCTAACGGCGTCCCATGCAAAAGGTGACGCCGTCGCGATTGTAATCTATATATAGAATTCGATTTTTTTGTATTTTAAGAGGTAGAATTTTGGAGAGCAAACCCTAACTCAGTTGTAGTCCGACTTGGACAGTATTTTAGGGTCCCATCCCTATTTTATACATCAAGATAAGTTTGTTAATCTAATTTATCATTATGTCTACCCCATATTTGATTGATTGTGTGTATGCTTGCTTGTCTATCATGTCTAGCTAAATTACTTGTGTGTTTGCTTAGATCTATGAAACCTAGTTATTGATTGTTGTTAGGTTGTTTCTTGTCTTAATTTGGCTTAGGAGTGCAAATAGGCTTTCGCTGTGTTTAATGCTTGAGTATGCTTAATGATGATATGGTTCATGGATGAAATAACTTAGGCTTGCCGACTCCGTGAGTCATATACGAGAGATAAACTCAAAGAACTAGGGACTACGCATACCCCTACGACCTTTGGGAATACAATGCGTTAAGATAAAGGACGTGACAACTCAACCAACCAATAAAAGATAACTAGGGAGTAATAGTATCTAAGTGAACACATCTTTAATCATCATACGAGCACACCTCAATTAGACATAGCTATCCATAGTAATTAGATAATTAGTTAAAGTAGAGTAATCGGTAGAAGTACCACCCCCAATCAATTGCCCCGAGATTTTACCTTAGTTTTCTAAAAAACCATAAAAAAGATAAAAAAGAATCATCCTCAACCCCACCTTCTCGTCATATATTTCTTACTAGCATTTCTATTCCCCTAGAGAATGATATCAATCCCCAAGGCTTACCCCATACTACGCTACAACGATTAGGTTCACCGCCTAGGAGGTTGAAAACTTGCTCATAAAAAAGGAAGTTTCCTTGACCCCGAACGCTCCTTCCGCGTGCATCAAGTTTTTGGCGCCGCTGCCGATGAATAGAATAGCTAGTTAGATCTCTATCTCGTTTAGGTTACCTTGCTTGATTCCTATCAAGTAAGATTTTTTCTCATTTTCATTAGCTTTCTTGTAGTCTATCCCCCTTCTTTGTATTTTTGTTCGTAACCTTATCACTTTTCATCATGGAAGATGATAACCTACCCAAAAACGATCCACCATTTCCCCCCCACCAACACCCTTCGGCAGCTCAGGACCCGTAGTTCCACCAAAACCCTTCTTGAGCCATTTGCCGAACCCGATAGAAAACTGTATAAACGAACACGAGCCCTCCCTGAGTCAGAACCATAAGGCACCACCATCGATTTCAATGAAGCCATGACTGATGAAGAGTCCACACATTCCCCCAATCCTCATGAAGCTATCATCAACGATAATCTGAGACTACATAGCGAGGAAGTTCTCGCTACTCCTGTCAATGAACACATCAACGAACCTAAGGCCAAAATCCTCAGAGATTATTCTTCTCCTACCTCATCTGGATTTACTAGCACCATCGTCTACCCTTCCGAACAAATCAATGAAGTGTTGCATGCTAACGATATTTGGCTTATCCAGAATGCGTGTCAATTTCACGGATCTCGCAGCGAAAACCCAATTCACCACATCAAACAATTTTTTAAAATTGTGGATACTGTCTATGCTGACGGAGCATCTCAAGAGACATCTAGACTCAAGTTTTTCCCATTCTCTCTCTAAGGGAAGGCTAAAGAGTGGCTTGATAAGCTACCTCCAAGGTCTATCTTCACTTGGGAACAACTCACTACCAAGTTCACCAAAAAGTTCTTTCCTCCTGGAAGGACTGCAGCCATCCGGAGCGAAATCCTTCACGTTCGTCAAAAAGATGGAGAATCTATCGCTAATTCCTGGACTCATTTTAAAGATCTTATTCAACAAGCCCCACACCATGGTATCAACCTTTGGTTTCTTCTCCAAATCTTTTACGATAGTGTCTCCCGCAGTGATAAAAAAGGGATTGACTTCTCGACCGGCAGAAAGATCTCCAATCTCAGTGCGGAAGAAGGATGGGACCGTATTGAGGAGTATGTTCAAGACCAATAAAACACTTGGAACGAGCCAAAAACCGTAATGAGTGTCTCTGCTACCTCGTACAAAAACCCATTATCCCTCGACGATCGGATGAAACTCACAAAGTCACAAGAACCTAAGAGGTTGTTTAACCCATACCTTTTATGCGACATTTGTGGAGGGCCACACGAGGGCGATGAGTGTGCCAACAACCGTAATGGTGACCCTTCCCTCCTAGTATTTTATCAGAACAATGATTACAATCTTTGGGGTAATCTAAAAAGGAAAGCTGAGGGGGAAGAGGGTCCCGAATACACCACCCGTGATACCTTTGAAGAAGAGCTCAGGTAGATCACCATGGAAAATGACATGCTTATAAAGGGCCTTGAAGGATTCATTCAACAACAACATGCTGAATTAGAAAGCCCTTTCGCCGAACTCCACAAAAGGATAAGTGAACCCGGTCCAATCCAGCATAATCCAACATGTGCTATCACTACTCGATCTGGAACCACTACCAAAGATCCACCATACCCGGTTCAAAATTCCACTACCAATGAGCCTGAGTTAGACAAGGAGGGAGCACCTAAACCTCCTCCAACCTCTCACAACCCCCTCCACGGGCGTCTACTCCCGTCCAACGTTCAACTCTTACACGGATTCCTTATCCCTCGCGTCTAAAGAACCAGAAGGCCGAAGAAGACAATAAAAGATTGTTGTCTTACTTCAAGGAAGCCGTCGTTACCATCCCTCTTTTCGATGAATTCTACCATCTTCCTAAACATAGCACATATTTCAAAAGACCGCTCTCAAATCGGAAGAAGCTTGAAGGGTTGGTGACATTAGGAGAAGAATGTTCAGCTATCATCCAAAAAAGCCTACCCAAAAAGAAAGAAGATCCGGGTAGTTTCACCATTCCTTGCTCGATAGGAGCACTATCTATGAAAAATGCCTTGGCAGATCTTGGGGCAAGTATTAACTTAATGCCTCACTTCTTATTTCCCAAGCTCGGATATTCAGGGCTGAAACCGACCAGAATGAGTATTCAGCTGGCTGATCGATCAATCAAATATCCCATTTGAATTTGCGAAAATGTTCTAGTGAGGGTATGAGAATTCAAGTTTCCAGTTGATTTCATGATCTTGGAAATGGAGGAGGATGACTCAGTTCCAATAATCCTTGGGAGGCCATTCTTAGCCACAACTCGCGCCATTATCGATGTTCATGATGGCAAACTCACGTTACGAGTGGGATCCGAGAGCTTGACCTTTGGCATCAAGGATACTATGAACCGCCCTCCCTCTTACAATCATCCCATATATTTTGTTGAAGAAGTTGCTGAAATTGATAGTTATATTGATGAGTATCTGGTAAACGGGTTTATGAACAGCATGATGTATGATGATGGAGAGAGAGAAACTGAGGTGGTTGGAGTTGTTTCCTTTTATCCACGAAAGGCAGAAATTGAGCCTCTTGACCTTCAAAACCCGGAAAATAAGCTAAAACCATCAATCAAGGAACCCCCTACCTTAGATTTGAAAGATCTCCCAAGTCATCTAGAATATGCCTTCCTTCAAGGATCGGATCAACTCCCTGTCATCATAAGCTCATCCCTAACCACTGAAAAAAAGGGAAGCTCTTAGAAGTTCTAAGAGAGTACAAGGGAGTGATCACATGGAGTGTTGATGACATTAAGGGAATTAACTCTACTTTTTGCACTCATAAAATTCTTATGGAGGAGGATTAAAAACCATCCGTTCAACCTCAAAGAAGAGTAAACCCCAATATCAAAGAAGTGGTAAAGAAGGAGGTCATCAAGCCCTCGATCTTGGCTTAATTTACCCCATTTCGAGATAGCCCACAGGTCACCCCATCCAGTGGTCCTAAAAAGAAGGAATGGTGTTGTAGAAGAATGAGAAAGGTGATTTGGTTCCTCAAAGAACATCACAGTGGCGTGTGTGCGTATCGACTATAGAAAATTAAACGATGCCACCTGAAAAGATCACTTTCCTTTACCATTCATCGATCAAATGCTCGAAAGGTTGACTGGGCATGAATACAATTTCTTTCTAGACGGTTTCTCAGGGTATTTCCAAATCCCCATTGCCCCTGAAGATCAAGAGAAAACTAGTTCACACGCAAAGGACTTTTGTGTACAAACGAATGCCTTTCGGGCTATGCAACGCCCCCGCCACCTTTCAACGATGTATGATGGCCATGTTCCATGAATTGATTGAAGATAGCATGGAAGTCTTCATGGATGATTTTTTGGCGTTTGGGAATTCCTTCGAACTTTGCTTATCCAACCTTAGGAAGATGCTAAAGCGGTGTGAGGAAACCAACCTAGTCTTGAACTGGAAAAAATGTCATTTCATGGTAAGAGAAGGGATTGTCTTGGGACATAAAGTCTCCGAGAATGGGATCGAGGTCGATAGGGCCAAGATAGAGGCGATATACAAACTACCATATCCTACTACCGTTAAGGCTATTCGAAGCTTTATTGGTCATGCAGGCTTTTATAGGAGGTTTATTAAGGACTTTTCAAAAATTTCCCGACCAATGATACAACTTCTCGTCAAAGACGCCCCTTTTGACTTTTTAGAGGAATGTAAGGAAGCGTTCAATCGCCTAAAGAAGGATCTTACCCAAGCTCCTATAATGGTTACTCCTGATTGGTCCCAACCATTCGAGATCATGTGCGATGCTAGTGATTATGCTATAGGCGCCGTTTTGGGCCAAAGAAAGGAGAAGCATTTTCAGCCAATCTACTATGCTAGCAAGACCATGAATGTGGCACAAGAGAACTACACAACCACCGAAAAGAGCTTCTGGCTGTGGTTTTTTCCTTCGATAAATTCAGGCAATATCTTGTTCTCTCCAAAACTGTCGTCTTCACCGATCATTTCGCCCTATGATACTTGTTCTCCAAACAGGATGCAAAACCCCGACTTATTAGATGGATTCTCTTTCTTCAAGAATTCGACATTGAAATTCGGGATAAAAAGGGGCTGAAAATCTTGCTGCTGACCATCTCTCGCGATTGGAAAACCCGGACTTAGATAAATTAGACAATGACGAGATTCGTGAATCCTTTCCTGAGGAACGATTGATGGCCATTAAGGATGTTGAGCCATGGTATGCGGATTATACTAACTATCTATGGGTCCTAACAAATTACATGACTAGGTAAGAAAAGAAGAGATTCTTCACTGCGCTAAAATACTATTTTTGGGACGAACCCTTTTTATTCCACATGTGTCCTGATCAGATCATCCGACGTTGTGTTTCAGGAAGGGAGATTGATCAGATTATGAGAGAGTGTCACGCGGGACCATCTGGGGGGCATCACGGTATAAATGTCACGGCACGAAAAGTTTTCGATGCCGGATTTTTCGCCTCATCAGTATTCATGACGTTAAGAGGTTAGTTCAAACGTGTGATGCATGCCAACGATCAGGAAACATCTCAAGAAGGGATGAAGCACCTCAAAAATACATCTAAGTCTGCGAAATATTCGATGTTTGGGGTATCGATTTCATGGGACATTTTCCATCATCCGGAGGAAATGAATACATTCTGGTTGCCATTGATTATGTATCCAAATGGGTGGAAGCACAAGCCCTTAGGACTAATGATGCAAGGGTAGTTATTCATTTTCTCAAGAAGCTCTTCGCATGATTTGGGATTCCCAAGACATTGATTAGTGACAGAGGGACCCATTTTTGCAATGCTAAAATGGAAAAGATAATGAAGAAGTATGGTGTTCCGCACAGGTTCTCTACGACATATCATCCCCAAACAAATGGACAAGTAGAAAACACAAATAGGGCATTGAAGCAAATACTCAAAAAAACGGTCCACCAGAACAAAAAAGATTGGTCATTCAAACTAGATGAGGCACTCTGAGCATTCAAAACGGCTTATAAAACGCCCATCTATACAACCCCTTTTCGCTTAGTGTACGGGAAAGCATGTCATCTCCCTATTGAGCTTGAGCAAAAGGCATACTGGGCACTTAAAGCTTGTAATATGGATTATTCTGAGGCAGGGTCAAATAGGTTCTTGCAGCTTCAAGAGCTAGACGAACTAAGACTCGAGGCCTATGAGTCCTCAATCACATACAAAGAAAGGGAGAAACGATGGCATGATCAGCGAATAAAGAATCCCAAAGAGTTTGTGGAGGGAGATAATGTGCTCTTATATAATTCAAGGTTGAGACTATTCCCGGGAAAACTCAAATCAAGATGGTATGGGCCCTTTTCAGTAAAGAGGAAAATGAGCAATGGAGCCGTTGTGTTGATAAATAATGATGGAAGAGAGTTTACCGTGAATGGACAACGTGTGAAACATTATCAAATGGACAATAATGAACTAATCAATGATGAAGATATTGTTTTGGAAGATGAGACAACGTAGGAGCACAACTTCGAGTCTAGCTACAAGACTCATAAATAAAGAAAAGCGCTTTATGGGAGTCAACCCATGCTTAATTGTTTGCTTGGTTTGTTTTTTTCAATTTTTGCGTGTCTTATATATTTTTCATTGTTGTTTATTCTCATGTTAGACTTTGTGAAAATTCTTTATTTTGTCTTTAACATCGTCTTAATTACATATAAAGGTATTTTACAAAAAGATAAGTGTAGGGAAGGTCACATAAGTTTTTAAGAACATGAACATGAGAATTACAATTTGTGAAATTGATATATATATATATGTGTGTTTGTTAGAGTCAAATGCTTGTATCGAGTCATAATAGATGTTTTGCGGGCATTTTCCGTGTTTTAGTGATGTAATTTTTCCAATTTTTCTCGGAAAACGCAGCAGACCACTTCTGTCGAAGAACAACTGGCGTCGGATTAAATCTGAAGACGATGGGGCTATGTAGAAATAGATTACTCGCTTTTTCGTTTTACATGCAACTTATAAATTTTTGGAAATTCAGGACTTAAATTTCTAGAAAAGCGCAAACATCCATTTCACAAGCATTATATCTTACTTGCTTTCTAGTGTAGTTGTGTGTCATATATAGTTTTACCGCCGATTTTACACGAAGGTTTCGTTTGTTTTCTTATAAGTGTGCAGGTTATATTTGGCAAGAAGAAGAAACACAAATTGGATAAAGCTTATTACTCATGCATTCTTCTTGAAAAAGAATTTAATCGCAACTTCATACATATCCTACCGAGCTAATTAGGGGAGTACTAGTTTCTTTTCCATACTTACCTTCCTTTATCATAATTTTTGATGCTTTCGGGAAACATTGGGGACAATGTTCAGTTTAAGTGTAGGGAGAAAGAATAAAACGGGAACTTAGAAACTATTCACGCACTTGATCATTTGTCTTGTCCTTTGTAATTTGTGTAATAAACTATGAGAAATATTCGTTAGGGCAATTTTAGCGCCAAATTTAAAAATTTTTATGACATTTACGAGCTAACTTTAGTCTTAATAAAGCGTCTCATGGATAGGAATTATATGACTAGCACAAAAACCATTTACCACTCAAATTCCACCCCAAAAATGTGAGGTTCGCCCCTAGAACTTTAGGAATAAAAGCATTTATCTTTAATGCATAAAGAGTGTACCGGTAGTATAATAGATTCTAGAACTTGTTTTGTGATGCATTTCGAGATCGCTAGTGAGACTGCACTTGTGTAGTTAGGAGTAACTAAGTGATAAGAGGCATTATGATAACCCTTATTTGAAACCTGTATTATAATTACATCTTTTACATCGGTTGAGTAATTACCCCACACCCTTGCGATGTACTCATATTTAGTACACGATACCCCTACTTAACCCCTCAGAGCGTATCTTTTTCGCCGTTCTCGTGATGTTTCAGTTTTTCGGAATATCAATGAAGAGCATTGTTTACAATTCACCCCCAAATGTACACACAAATCGCCTTAGCCTACCTTGTATGCAGTCATCTTTAGTGCATTATTGTTATCATTACTAAACCCTTAGTTCAAATATCTAGTTACTTGCATGGTTGCTAAGTCGAGTCATATCTTTTGTACACAGTTTTGGGATGTTTGGGACTCATGGGTAAAAAGTAATATGTTATGGAGTAACGAGAAAGAACGATAAATTCAAATTCCCTTTATCTACGTAATTAAATACTCCAAGTGTTTTGATCTTTTCAAATCGGGTCAATTAGTGTTAGAGAAATAAAAACTCAAGTGTAGGGATGCTCCTATAAATCCCTTATATTTTGATGTTATCGTAGAGGATGGTAGAGTAAAAAGGTATGAAAAAAAATTCGAAAAAAGAGAGTGTTCAAAAAAAAAAAAAAAAAAAAAAAAAAGAAAAGAAAAATGAAGAAAAACATACGGGCTACCATCCTACATCTATCTTTATGTTTATGTTTTTAAATTTATGTTTGTTTTGTTTCAAGTTATCTAGTTTAGTGAGTCGAGTCTTGGCTTAGCAACGCCACGCTTTACATGCTTGTAACATAAGATTTTTGACTTACCATCACTAAATATCCCCTATCCAACAAAACCTTTTGTTTCCCTACCCTAAGCCTAACGTTACAACCCTTGTAAAGACCTCTTAGATAGTTGTTCCTAGGTGCTTACGCCAAAGCGGTGGAGGTTTGATCTATTCTCAAGCTTATGGTAATCTATGTACTATGCCAGGTAATGAGTGTTTGTCTTCCATTTCTATTCGTATTATATTTCATATAAACCCGAGAGATGAGAGAATCCAAACACCACTTGTGAGGTGCTAGTATATAATTTCCGTGCTTGTTATGACTATTGTGACGCTTTTACTTGTTATGAACTATTTTAAACCAATGCTTCATGCCCCCTAACTTATAAATTGATTGGTCAAAAGCACATTTGCTTGAGGACAAGCAAATACAAAGTATAGGGAAATTTGATAAGGATTTTAAACGTACGCTTTTAGGGGGTCATTTAAGCCCTATTTCGACACATTTTATATCCGTTACTGCTTAATTTCGTTCCTTTTTACTTTTTAGGTCTTTTGGAAGCAAAATGCTGGAATGAAGCACATTTGGACGAAAAGGAACAAATACATGAAAAAAAGGCAAAGTCAAGATCGAAGCCACTCAAGACTGATCAACAGAACCTGACGGCGTCCCAACCAAAGAGCGACGCCGTCCCTCTATGAAGACTTGATGAAAACATGCACGCGACATCTCAGTGAGATTTCTGGTATTATAACCTGACGGTGTCACGCTTTAAATATGAGGGGCGTCACTCACGTTTTTCACTATAGACGGCCCAGATCTAGAATCAAGACGACGTCTCAACTAAAGACCGACGACGTCACTACTCTAAAGTGACGCCATCCCATCGATGACTTGGCCGAGACAAAACCCAAATGATGGCGACCGGACGGCGTCCCATGCAAAAGGTGACGCCGTCGCGATTGTAAATCTATATATAGAATTCGATTTTCCTGTATTTTAAAAGGTAGAATTTTGGAGAGCAAACCCTAACTCAGTTGTAGTCCGACTTGGACAGTATTTTAGGATCCCATACCCTATTTTACACATCAAGATAAGTTTGTTAATCCAATTTATCATTATGTCTACCCCATATTCGATTGATTGTATATATGCTTGCTTGTCTATCATGTCTAGCTAAATTACTTGTGTGTTTGCTTAGATCTGTGAAACTTAGTTATTGATTGTTGTTAGGTTGTTTCTTGTCTTATTTGAAATTGTCTTAGGAGGGCAACTAGGATTTCATTGTATTTAATACTTGAGTATGCTTAATGATGATATGGTTCATGGATGAAATAGCTTAGACTTGCGACTCCGTGAGTCATATCAGAAATAACCTCAAAGAACTAGGGACTACGCATACCCTACGACCTTCGTGAATACAACGTTAAGATAAAGGGCGTGACAACTCAACCAACCAATTAAAGATAACTAGGAGTAATAGTATCTAACTGAACACATCTTTAATCATCATACGAGCACACCTCAATTAGACATAGCTATCAGTAGTAATTAGATAATTAGATAATTAGTTAAAGTAGAGTAATCGGTAGAAGTACCACCCCCCCAACCAATTGCCCCGGGATTTTACCTTAGCTTTCTAAAAAACCATAAAAAAAATAGAAAAGAATCATCCTCAACCCCACCTTCTCGTCATATATTTCTTACTAGCATTCCTATTCCCCTAGAGAACGATATCAATCCCCGATGCTTACCCCATACTACACTACAACGATTAGGTTCACCGCTAGGAGGTTGTAAAACTTGCTCGTAGAAAAGGAAGTTTCCTTGACCCCGAACGCGCCTTCCGCGCGCATCAAACACCAAAAGCTCTTTTATGTTTCATGCATTCGCTTATACCGTATGCACTTGTGGTTATCGTCATTGAAATCAACTTAACAAGGTCACCCATTCCGGATATATCCGTCAACAAGATAATATTCTCATCTGTAATTTACGCCGTTAGCCACAAACGAAATCTCTGGTGCTTTTTCGTCGTTGAGATCGTTAAATAAAGGAGATTGATGTATAATGTTAATGTCGTTGTTCGCCCCACAAACACTAAAGAAAGCATGGCATATCTATAAGTCTTGTGACGCAACAACTTCCAACAAAATGAATAGATTCGAACCATGATCACGTCTAACATATTGCCCTTTATATACGTTTGGACAACCAAACCACTCCCAATCTGCACAATCAAGGCTTCCTAACACTCTCGAAAACCGGTACTTTTCTTCATTAAACGTGTATAGCTTTTCAACATCAGTGATAGTGGGTTTTCGCAAAAACTATGCTCCAAAAATTTCCATAACAGACATACAAAAATGATCAAGAGATAGACGAGAAGTTTCTTCGCCCATTTTCAAATATTCATCAAGGGCGTCAGGAGCGGTGTCGTATGCCAATCGATGAATTGTGGAGGTGCACTTTATCAATGTGAAAATTCCTTCTCTTATGGTACATTCAATATTGAAGGAATAATGTGCACATATAATATATACGATTATATATTTAATTATATATAAGTTAATCATGTTCGATAATTAAGGCCTAAAGGGTCACACATGTGCATCACAAGTGAAACTAATATTTATTATAGAGGTAATAAATATTGAGGGTCGAGAGAATTAAATTAATTACGTTAATTTGTTACTACTTCCGTCTCAAAATAAGTGTTCGGTTTGACTTTTTGAAGTCTTTCTTTCTCAGCTTTACCTTTTATGTTATATAATACATTATACAAAATATATGAATGAGTTAGATTTTAAATGTATTTTTATTGGTATAATTTACATCAAGTACTATATAAAACAAACAAAAATATTTAAGGTCAAAACTGAAAAAAAAATCAAAAAGTCAATCTGGACACTTATTTTAAGACGGAAGGAGTAAGTTATAAACTATATAACTTGAAAGTGTAAACATATAAGGAGATTGAGGTGGAAAGTGTAACATAGGAGGTTTCCTTGGTGAACAATGAAATATGCCCATATAAACAAGACACCTCCTCATATGTTACACACAATTCACAAACCAACACACAACCCTAATCCCTTTCTCCCCCTCTCTTATATCGTCGAACGATCGACAAACACCCCAAGGAAGGTAGAAACCCTCAAGTCGACTTTGACTTAGGGTTTTCCCAAACCATTAGTCGACCGATCGACTATAGTGGGTGATCCGGGATCACCTGCACGTGACAGTTACAACCATCTAGCAATTTCCAAATGTGACGAGTACGGTGGATACATGTAGCTTCCATGTACGAGTATTCAAGTGATCATGACGAGTAAATCAAAGGTATACGATGCGCGCGGGAGGCGCGTTCGGGGTGAAGGAAACTTCCTTTTCGTCGAGCAAGTTTTTCAACCTCATAGGCAGTGAACATAATCGTTGTAGTGTAGTATTGGTTAAGCCTCGGGGATTGATATCGTTCTCTAGGGAATAGGAATGCTAGTAAGAAATATATGACGGATAACGCCACACGCTGCTCGGGGTCAAAGGAACTTCCTTTCTTCGAGCAAGTTTTATAACACCCCAGGCGTGAACCTAATCGTTGTAGTGTAGTAATTAGGTAAGCCACGGTATTGATATCGTTCTCTGGGGAATAGGAATGCTAGTAGGAGTTACTACGCTAAGGTTAAGGTTGAGGAAGATTATTTTTATCTTTTATATTTTATGAAAATGGAAAGGTACGAATCTCGGTATTGGATTTGGGGGTTGGTATTTCACCGATTACTCTACTATTATCTAATTATCTAAACTAAGGTTGTGGGAGTCTATGTCTAATTAATGTGTGCTCGTATGATAGTTTAAAGATGTGTTTACTTAGTTTGTATTACTCCTTAATTATCTCCTATTGATGGTTGAGTGTCACGCCTTATTCCTAGTTGCGTTGTGTTTCTAAGTTGTGGTATGCTTTCTCCCTAACTCTTTGAACTTACCAAAGGGTCTTGTCTACAAATCCACATAGAGATTATAGACTCCTACCTAAGGCACTCTTCGGATGTTTTAGACTACAATCACTCTGTAATCATACTCTAGGGTTCACAAAGATGAATCAAGCATTATACACAACGAATGACCTATCGCATTACTAGATCATTAATCAACTAAGATAAGAAACAACCAATCAATATTCAATAATTAAGTTTCATACTTCCTAAGCAAACACACAAATAAATTAGCCGGACATGGAGAACATGCAAGCATACACACAAATAATCAAAGACATAATTGAATTAATGAAGCAAAGACTTATCTTGGTGTAAGATAGGTTAAAACCCTAAAATATCTGTACAAGACACCTTAGGTTCGGTTTTAGGTTTTACCCAAAGACTCTCCACACAAAAGACCTAAAAATTCGGATTCTATATATAAGATTACAATTGCGACGCGCCACCTTATGTTTAGTGACGCCGCCGTGTCGCCGCCATTGTGGTTTCGCCTGGCCACGTTAACCTTGCGACGGCGCCACCTTATGTCCGTGACGCCGCCCTTCTTCTTCTCGACGCCGTCTCGATCGCATCTAGGCCGCCCGAGTAGCGACGGCCTACTCTTTCACACTAGACGCCGCCTCTTGAAAACATGAGTTTTGAGTTCGACCGTCGCAACTTTCTCCGACGGCGCCGCAAATATCTCCCGACGCCGCCGCTTTCTACATTCAATGATCGTGAGTGTCATGATTTCGACTTTGGCCATTTTCTTCATATATTCGCGCTTTTCGTCCAAATAAGTGCCATTCCAAAGATTTTGCCTTCACGAGACCTAAAAAGTGAAAAGGAACGATATTAAGCAATAACGGATACAAAAGTGATCAAATAAGGACTTAAACGACCCTCAAAATGGTACCTTTAAAACCTTATCAAATATCCCTACACTTGTTATTTGCTTGTCCTCAAGCAAATGTGCTTTTAGCCAATTGATTTGTAAGTTGGGGTCATTCAAGATTAATTCAAAACGGTCCACAACACATATAAGCCCCAAGAAAGTCATAACAAGCACGGAATTACATACTAGCACCTCACATGGGGTGTTTGGATACTCACATCTCTCTGTGTATAAATGAAATATAACAATATAGGAAATGGAAGATAAACACTCATTAACCGGTCCTAGTACATAGATTACCATAGGCTTGAGAATAGATCAAACCTCCATCGCTTTGGCGAAGCACCTAGGAAAGACTATCAAAGAGGTCTTTAAAGGGTTGTAATGTTAGGCTTACGGTAGGGAAATAAGGGTTTGGTGGGATAGGCTATTTAGTGGTGGTAAGTCAAAATCTTTATGTTAATCAGATATGAAGAATGGCGCTGCTAAGCCAAGACTCGACACTCTAAACTCTAGATAACTGAAATAAACAAACATAAATTAAAAGATAGATGTAGGATGGTAGCCCGATTTTTTTTTTTTTTTTTTTTTTTTTTTTTTTTTTTTTTTTTTTTTTTTTTTTTTTTTTTTTTTTTTTTTTTTTTTTTTTTTTTTTTTTTTTTTTTTTTTCATACACTTTTACTCTACCATCCTCTATGATAACATCAAAATACTAGGGATTTACAGGGACATCCCTACACTTGAGTTTTTATTACTCTAACACTAATTTGACCCGAATTGAAAAGATCAAAACACTTGGGGTACATTATTACGTAAACAAAGGGAATTTGAATTTAACGTTCCCTTCCCGTCATTTCATAAACTTTAACTTTTCCCATGAATCCCAATCATCCCAAAATCAGATACAAAGGATATGACTCGACTTAGCAACTTATGCAAGCAACTAGATAATTGAACTAAGGGTTTGGGGTGATAATAAATAATTGCACTAAAAGTGAGTGCATAAGGGTAGGCTAAGGCGATTTGGGTGTATATTGGGGGGGGTGTAAACAATGTTTTCATTGATATTCCGAAAACCGAAACATCACGAGAACCGCGAAAAGGATAGGCTCGAGGGGTTAACTAGGGTATCGTGTACTAAAGATGAGTACAACGCAGGGTGTGGGGAATTACTCAACCGATGTGGAAGAAGTAATTATATTACGTGTATCAAACAAGGGTTATCCTAATGCCTCTTATCATTTAGTTATTCCTAACTACACAAGTGTAGCCTCACTTGCGATCTCGAATGCATCACAAAACAAGTTCTAGAATCTAATATACTACCGGTTCACACTCTAAGCATTAAAGATGAATGCTTTAATTCCTACTAATCTAAGGGCGATCCTCACATTTTGGGTGGAATTTGGGTGGTAAAGGGTTTTGTGCTAGTCATATAACTTCCTATCCATGAGACGCTTTTGTTAAGACTAATGGCCCACTCTTATATGTCATGAAAAATTTTAAATTTGGTGCCAAAATTACTCTAACCGACATTTCTCATGGTTTATTACACAATCACAATTGGACAAAGCAAATAGTCAAGGATAAGCATAGTTTCAAAGTTCCCGTTTTATTTTCCTCCCTACACTTAAACCGAACATTGTCCCCAATGTTCCCGAAAGTATCAAAGTTATGATAAAAGAAGGTGATTAAAACGAAAGAAACTAATACTCCCCGATTAGCTCGGTAGATCCGTAAAGTGGTGGTTAAATTCTTTTCAAGAAGAATTTATGCGTGAAAAGCTCCTTCCAATCTTATGTAACTTCTTCTTGACAAACTAAACTCGCACACTTGAAGAAAACAAACGAAACCTTCGCGTAAAATCGGCGGTAATAATATATATAAGACTCGATTTAAACTAGGATATAATGCTTGTGGAATGAATGTTTACGTAATTTTTAAGAAAATTAAGACCGAAAATTCCAAAATTTATAAGTAGCTCGTAAAACGAGAAAAGTAATCGATGTTTTACTCCTTCCCGACGCCGTCAGTTGCAATCTCGACGCCCAAAGTTATCCCGACAAAACCGGTCTGCGATTTTCGAAAAATTTCGAAAATTTACATCTTTAGAATCTGGAAAATTTCGCAAAACATTCATTATGACTCGATACAAGCATTTGACTCGAACAAACAAACATATATATCTTTTAGTTAATTGTTATTCTCATGTTTACGCTTTTGAAAACGTGTGTAATCCTCCCTACACTTATCCCTTATGTAAAATACCTTTATATGTAATTAAGACGAGGTTAAAAACAAAATAAAGCATTTTTACAAATTTAAACATGAGGATAAACAATTAATAAAAGATATATGACACTAACAAGCAAACAATTAAGCATGGGTTGCCTCCCACGAAGCGCTTTTCTTTATTTAAGAGTCTTGTAGCTAGACTCGTAGTCGTGCTCCTACGTACCGATATACGTAAGTCTATCCTCAACAATGTCGTAAGGATCAAACTTATCATTCAAGTTCCTAGTAGTACGTTCCGTTAAATAAGTCTTTTCGAACATCTCACCATCGGGATCATAGATTTGTATCCTAATGTGCCACCTTCCATTACCATCACTAGGCGGTCTATTCCAATTCCACATGTGTTCGGATTCCTCAACTATCCACTTATTCATGACTAGGTTAACGGGTAAGCTTCCTAGGAACTCGGTCATCTTCCTAAATACTAGGGCATCCTCGAACGGGTTCACTTCTATATCCCTAGCCGATTCTTGTTCTTGGAAAGTTGTCGCACTAGTAAAGGTCTTATCTAGGTAAAAGGTCTTTGGGGCCTATGATGTTCTTCTCAATCCAAGGTCCATATCGAGAAGGCTCTCTATCCAACCTTATCTCATGTGGGATTTCCTCATCCTTATAGTATGTATGTTTTTAACATCGTAAACGGATCTAGCACTCCCTCTCCTACCACTATTTTGGACATCTTACAATCGATGATGGCACTAGCGGTAGCTAAAAATCCTCTTCCAACTAGTAATGGGCATGTTGGGTCCTTATTCATGTCGAGTACATGAAAGTCGGCCAAAAGAGTCAACTCTCCTACATGTACTACCATGTCCTTTATTATTCCAACCGGACGTGCTATACTACCGTCCGCTAATCCTAAGATAGTTTCCGTTGGTTCAATCTTTCCTAGGTTGAGGCTTCTATGAAGGGACAACGGAATGAGATTGATGCATGATCCTAAATCGGCTAAAGCATCGAGTGGCTTGGAAGTTCCAAGTCTACACGGAAGAGTGAATAGCCCGGGATCATCTAATTTCTTAGGTAAGTTGTTTCGCACAAAGGCGGACCCATGTTTCCCAAGCCTAAGTTCTAACTCATATTTTTCTTTTAAAGCATTATAGTAAGGTGCATGAGCTAAGACTTCAAGAATCGGTTTTTCTTGATGGAGTTCCTTGTATTCCTCCTCTAAACTAAGTTTTGATTCTTGGTTGACGGGTTTCTCAAGAGTAGGCTTTACCAAAGGTGCCGGGCTTTGGTATTTCTTGGATGACTTGGAACCCTTTTGATAGCATTTACCGAATGAACCGTTGGGTGAGAGGGCATGGGTGTGCACTCTCCCATGGTGAACTAGAACATGAAGTCGATGCAATCGAATTCACTTTGGGTTCTTAATGGTATCACTGGGAGTGCTCCAATTTCCGCTCATTGAAGGCTTTTAAGAGGGCATCAAGCTTGGTTGTCATCTCGCCTGCTTTTGCTTAAAATCGGCTTCAAGCTTATTCAATCGAGTTTTTGGGATGACAAAATCTAGATGCAATTGCCTCAAGATTAGTGGGGTTCCCGGTATTAGAAGAATTGAACCTATTAGGCGAACTAGATGAACTTTGGGGTGTGCTTGAGTTTTGGTTCCACTTAAGATTAGGGTGATTTTTCCATGATGGGTTGTATGAGTTTCCTAAGTTGTTTTGTTCGGGTTTGAAAGTGTACCACTTCTCCCGCCTCCGCCGGCACGTATGGAGGCGAGTCCGCAAAGCTTGTTCGGAGAGCCTTGAGCAAGCCACGAGTGTCATGGGGACCACCGCATAACTCACAAGGTAGAGTGATTTGATTCACTTGTCGTGAGGACTTAGGATTTTGTAGGAACTCATGAGGAATTTAACCCGATCTTCAAGTTCGATCATCCCACGGTCGGGAGGAGGCAAGGAGATTGCCTTGACGGTTTTGGGCACTCACGGGGTCATCCCAACTTTCGTTGTCATAGAGGGCAAGATCCTCTATTATTTCCCATGATTCTTTCGCGGTGAGATCACTAAGTTTTCCACCGCCGCTTGGTCAATGGATCGCTTAGTGGGAAAGTTGACATGATCATAAAAGATTTGGACTTGGAGCCAAAGATCAATGCCGTGATGAGGGACTTTGTGAAGTAAGTCCTTGAATCGGGTCCATGCTTCAGAGAGATTCACCTTGACGTTGTTGGAACATCAAGATGTCATTCCTAAGCTTAGTGGTTCTCCCGTGGGAAAAATTGAGCAAGGAAGCGAGAAGTAAGATCATCCCAACTTGAGATGGAGCCATGGAAGTCGCCAAGCCAATTACTAGCTTGGTCCCGAGAGAGAATTGGAAGAGACGCAGCGCGTGGTCTCCCGAGTAGTAGCATCAAGGTCGATGGAATCGACGATTTTGAGGAAATCCTCGATGTCGATTTGGATCTTCGAACGAAGTCCATGGAATGCACATCCGCTTTGCACCAACCGGATGGTGTCGGATCGCAGGCCGTAGTTTGGGCTTGGTCGGAAGCTCAATGGTGTTCCTATAGCCTAAGTGGCTTGGTCTCGAGTATTCACCAAGAGTACGGGCTCTTGGCGGGTCATTTGGTGGTATGTTGATGAATGGTAGTGGGTTATCACCTTCCATGATGAAAAGTGATGGAATTACTAACAAAGGTTACGAAGAAGGGGATAGACTAAGAGAAATCTAAAATGAGAAAAATTTTACTTGATAGGAATCAGCAAAGAAACCTAAACGAGGTGGACTACTAACTAGCTATTCTATTCCCGCAACGCGCCAAAACTTGATAACGCCACACACGCCGCTCGGGGTCAAAGGAACTTCCTTTTCTTCGAGCAAGTTTTATAACACCCCAGGCAAGTGAACCTAATCGTTGTAGTGTAGTAATTAGGGTAAGCCACGGTATTGATATCGCTCTCTGGGGAATAGGAATGCTAGTAGGAGTTACTACGCTAAGGTTAAGGTTGAGGAAGATTATTTTTATCTTTTATATTTTATGAAAATGGAAAGGTACGAATCTCGGTATTGGATTTGGGGGTTGGTATTTCACCGATTACTCTACTATTATCTAATTATCTAAACTAAGGTTGTGGGAGTCTATGTCTAATTAATGTGTGCTCGTATGATAGTTTAAAGATGTGTTTACTTAGTTTGTATTACTCCTTAATTATCTCCTATTGATGGTTGAGTGTCACGCCTTATTCCTAGTTGCGTTGTGTTTCTAAGTTGTAGGGTATGCTTTCTCCCTAACTCTTTGAACTTACCAAAGGGTCTTGTCTACAAATCCACATAGAGATTATAGACTCCTACTCTAAGGCACTCTTCGGATGTTTTAGACTACAATCACTCGTGTAATCATACTCTAGGGTTCACAAAGATGAATCAAGCATTATACACAACGAATGACCTATCGCATTACTAGATCATTAATCAACTAAGATAAGAAACAACCAATCAATATTCAATAATTAAGTTTCATACTACCTAAGCAAACACACAAATAAATTAGCCGGACATGGAGAACATGCAAGCATACACACAAATAATCAAAGACATAATTGAATTAATGAAGCAAAGACTTATCTTGGTGTAAGATAGGTTAAAACCCTAAAATATCGTACAAGACACCTTAGGTTCGGTTTTAGGTTTTACCCAAAGACTCTCCACACAAAAGACCGAAAAATTCGGATTCTATATATAAGATTACAATTGCGACGCGCCACCTTATGTTTAGTGACGCCGCCGTGTCGCCGCCATTGTGGTTTCGCTTGGCCACGTTAACCTTGCGACGGCGCCACCTTATGTCCGTGACGCCGCCCTCTTCGCCTTCTCGACGCCGTCTCGATCGCATCTAGGCCGCCCGAGTAGCGACGGCCTACTCTTTCACACTAGACGCCGCCTCTTGAAAACATGAGTTTTGAGTTCGACCGTCGCAACTTTCTCCGACGGCGCCGCAAATATCTCCCGACGCCGCCGCTTTCTACATTCGCCGATCGTGAGTGTCATGATTTCGACTTTGGCCATTTTCTTCATATATTCGCGCCTTTTCGTCCAAATAAGTGCCATTCCAAAGATTTTGCCTTCACGAGACCTAAAAGTGAAAAGGAACGATATTAAGCAATAACGGATACAAAAGTGATCAAATAAGGACTTAAACGACCCTCAAAATGGTACCTTTAAAACCTTATATAGATTTACAATCACGACGGCGTCACCTTTTGCATGGGACGCCGCCTCAGTCGCCATCATTAGGGTTTCGTCTGCGGGCCAGTCATCGATGGGACGGCGTTACCTTAGAGTTGTGATGTCGTCGGTCTTTAGTTGAGACATCGTCTTGATTCTAGATATGGGCCATCCGGGTGAAAGCGTGGTGACGCCCTCCATATTTAAAGCGTGACGCGTCAAAGTTATATGACCGTAAATTTCACCGAGCCGTCGCGTGCATATTTTGATCAAGTCTTCATAGAGGGACGACGCCGCCTTTGGATGGGACGTTGTCGGGTTCACTGATTAGTCTAAGGGGTTGAGGATTTTTTATTTTTTTTTTATTTTTTTTATTTTTTTTATTTATGGTTTTTTAGAAAGCTAAGGTAAATATCTCGGGGCAATTGGTTTGGGGTGGTACTTCTACCGATTACTCTACTTATATAATTTATCCAATTATCTAATTACTAAGGGTAGCTATGTCTAATTGAGGTGTGCTTGTATGATGATTAAAGATGTGTTCACTTAGATACTATTACTCCCTAATTATATTTTATTGGTTGGTTGAGTTTTCACGTCCTTTATCTTAACGCGTTGTATTCCTAAGGTCGTAGGGTATACGTGCCCCCTAGTTCTTTGAGGTTATCTCTCGTTTATAACATACGAAGTCGGCAAGCCTAAGCTATTTCATCCATAAGCCACAACATCATAAAGCATACTCAAGCATTAAATACAACGAATGATGCCTAGTTACACTCCTAAGCCAATTTATAATTAAGATAAGAAACAACTTAACAATAATCAATACATAGGTTTCATAGATCTAAGCAAACACACAAGAAATTTAGCTAGACATGGTAAAAAAAACAAGCATACACACAATCAATCAAGTTCGGGATAGACATAATGTTACTTTGGATTAAAAGACTTATCTCGATGTGTAAAATGCGGTATGGGACCCTAAGATACTGTCTAATTTCGACTACAAACGATTTTGGGTTTTTTCTCCAAAAGTTTACCTCTTTAAATGCAGAAAAATCGAATTCTATATATAGATTTACAAATGCGACGGCTTCACCTTTTGCATGGGACGCCATCAGCTCGCCGTCATTAGGGTTTCATCTTGGCCAATTTATCGATGGGATGGCGTCACCTTAGAGTTGTGACGCCGTCGGTCTTCAGTTGGGACGTCGTCTTGATTCTAGATCTGGGCCGTCTGAGATGAAAACTGTGAGTGACGTCCTCCTTCTTTATAGCGTGACGTCGTCGGGTTATAAGACCATAACTTTCACCGAGCCGTCGCGTGCATGTTTTGATCAAGTCATCATAGAGGGACGGCGTCGCCCTTTAATTGGGACGCCGTCAGGTACTGTTGATTAGCTTTAAGTTGCTTCGATATTGACTTTGCCATTTTCTTCATATATTTGCTCCTTTTCGTCCAAATGTGCTTCATTCTATCATTTTGCTTCCAAGAGACCTAAAAAGTGAAAAGAAACGAAATTAAGCAGTAACGAATATAAAATTGGTCGATTTAAGGCTTAAATGACCCCCTAAAAGTGTACGTTTTAAATCCTTATCAAATATCCCTACACTTGGTATTTGTTTGTCCTCAAGAAAATGTGCTTTTGACCAATCAATTTATAAGTTAGGGGGCATGAAGCATGTGTTTAAAATAATTCATAACAAGTAAGAGCATCTCAATAGTCATAACAAGCACGGAATTTATACACTAGCACCTCACAAGTGGTGTTTGGATTCTCTCATCTCTCAGGTTTATATGAAATATAAAAAATGCAAATGGAAGATAAACACTCATTATCTGGCATGGTACATAGATTACCATAAGCTTGAGACTAGATCAAACCTCCACCGCTTTGGCGTAAGCACCTAGGAACAACTATCTAAGAGGTCTTTACAAGGGTTGCAACGTTAGTCTTACGGTAGGGAAACAAAGGGTTTTGTTGGATAGGGGATATTTAGTTGTGGCAAGTCAAAAATCTTATGTTACAAGCATGAAAAGCGTGGCATTGCTAAGCCAAGATTCGACTCACTAAACTCTAGATAACTTGAAACAAAACAAACATAAATTTAAAAACATAAACATAAAGATAGATGTAGGATGGTAGCCCATATGTTTTCTATATTTTATTATTATTATTATTTTGAACACTCTCTTTTTCGATTTTTTTCATACATTTTACTCTACCATCCTCTATGATAACATCAAAATATAAGGGATTTATATGAGCATCCCTACACTTGAGTTTTTATTTCTCTAACACTAATTTACCCTATTTGAAAAGATCAAAACACTTGGAGTATTTAATTACGTAGACAAAGGGAATTTGAATTTATCATTCTTTCCTGTTACTCCATAAAAGATTACTTTTACCCATGAGTCCCAATCGTCCTAAAACTGTGTACAAACGATATGACTCGACTTAGCAACCATGCAAGTAACTAGATATTTGAACTAAGGGTTTAGTAATGATAACAATAATGCACTAAAGGTGAGTGCATGCAAGGTAGGCTAAGGAGATCTGGGTGTACATTTGGGGGTGGATTATAAACATTGTTCTTCATTGATATTCCGGAAAACTGAAACTTCACGAGAACCGCAAAAAGGATAGGCTATGCGGGGTTAACTAGGGGTATCGTATACTAAAGATGAGTACATCGCAAGGGTGTGGGGTAATTACTCAACCGATGTAGAAGAAATAATTATAATACAGGTTTCAAACAAGGGTTATCCTAATGCCTCTTTTCATTTAGTTATTCCTACCTACACAAGTGTAGTCTCACTAGCGATCTCGGAATGCATCACAAAACAAGTTCTAGAATCTATTATACAACCGGTACACTCTCTAAGTATTAAAGGTGAATGCTTTTATTCCTAAAGATCTAGGGGCGAACCTCACATTTTTTGGGTGGAATTTGAGTGGTAAACGGTTTTTGTGCTAGTCATATAACTCCTATCCATGAGACGCTTTATTAAGACTAAAGTTTAGCTCGTACATGTCATAAAAAAATTTAAATTTGGTGCTAAAATTGCCCCAACGAATATTTCTCATAGTTTATTACACAAATTACCAAGGACAAGACAAGTAATCAAGTGAGTGAATAGTTTCTAAGTTCCCGTTTTATTCTCCCTCCCTACACTTAAACTGAACATTGTCCCCAATGTTCCCCGAAAGTATCAAAGTTATGATAAAGAAAGGTAACTAAGGAAAAGAAACTAGTACTCCCCGATTAGCTCGGTAGGATCCGTGTGAAGTCGGTTAAATTCTTTTCAAGAAGAATGTTTGAGTGAGAAGCTCCATCCGATTTTGTGTTTCTTCTTGCCAAATATAACTCGCACATTTATAAGAAAAAAAACGAAACCTTCGTGTAAAATCGACGGTAAAACTATATATGACACACAACTATACTAGAAAGCAAGTAAGATATAATGCTTGTGGAATGGATGTTTGCGCTTTTCGGAAAATTAAGACACGAGAATTTCCAAAAAATTATTAGTAGCACGTAAAACGAAAAAACGATAACTTGTTCACGCATAGCTCGACGTCGTCAGTTGTCCCGACAGAACCGGTCTCACTGCGTTTTTATGGAAAATTCGAAAAATTGCATCTTTAAAACACGGAAAAATTCTCGCAAAACATCGATTATGACTCGATACAAGCATTTGACTCTAACAAACACACAAATATATATCAATTTCACTAGTTGTAATTCTCATGTTCATGTTCTTAAAAAACGCATGTGATCTTCCCTACACTTATCTTTTTGTAAAATACCTTTATATATAATTAAGGCGAGGTTAAAGACAAAATAAAGCATTTTCACAAAGTCAAACATGAGAATAAACAAAACAAAGGAAATATATATTTAACATAAAAATATAGTAAGAAATATATATGTGAGAAGGTTGGGGTTGAGGATGATTATTTTTTTTTTTTTATCTTTTATGGTTTTAGAAAGCTAAGGTAAATATCTCGGGCAATTTGTTTGGGGGTGGTACTTCACCGATTACTCTACTTATCTAATTTATCTAATTATCTAGTTACTACGTGTAGCATATGTCTAATTGAAGTGTGCTCGTATGATGATTAAAATGTGTTTACCTAGATACTATTACTCTCTAGTTATCTTTTATTGGTCGGTTGAATTGTCACACCTTATCTTAACGTGTTGTATTTCTAAGTTCGTAGGGTATCGTGCCCTTAGTTCTTTGAGGTTATCTCTCGTTTAAGACATACTGAAGTCGGTAAGCCTAAGCTATTTCATCCATAAGCCACAACATCATAAAGCATACTCAAGCATTAAATACAACGAATGATGCCTAGTTGCACTCCTAAGCCAATTTACAATTAAGATAAGAAACAACCTAACAATAATCAATAACTAGGTTACATAGATCTAAGCAAACACAGAAGAAATTTAGCTAGACATGGTAAACAAGCAAGCATACACACAATCAATTGAATTCGGGATAGACATAATGTTACTTTGGATTAAAAGACTTATCTCGATGTGTAAAATACGGTATGGGACCCTAAGATACTGTCCAATTCGGACTACAAACGATTTTGGGTTTTTTCTCCAAAAGTCTACCTCCTTAAATGCAGAAAAATCGAATTATATATATAGATTTACAAATGCGACGGCGTCACATTTTGCATGGGACGCCGTCAACTCGCCGTCATTAGGGTTTCATCTTGGCGAGTCATCGATGGGACGCGTCACCTTAGAGTTGCGACGCTTCGGTCTTCGATTGGGACGCCGTCTTGATTCTAGATCCGGGCCGTCGAGATGAAACCGCGAGTGACGCCCTTCTTTATAGTGCGACGCGTCGGTTATAAGACCGTAATTTTCACCGAGCCGTCGCGTGCATATTTTGATCAAGTCATCATAGTAGAACGCGTCGCCCTTAATTGGGACGCCCGTCGAATCTTGTTGATTACCTTTGAGTGGCTTCGATCTTGACTTTGCCATTTTCTTCATGTATTTGCTCCTTTTCATCAAAATGTGTTTCATTCCATCATTTTGCTTTCAAGAGACCTAAAAAGTGAAAAGGAACGAAATTAAGCAGTAACGAATATAAAATTGGTCGATTTAGGGCTTAAATGACCCCCTAAAAGTGTACGTTTTAAATCCTTATCAGTATACACGTCCTAACTATCTCTATAGCTCTTTTTAGACTGTAACTTATACATGGATCCATGGATTGAGTTTGTAGTTAAATTGTTTTCGCATATTAATAAGTTAATATAACTTAATTATATGGAATCTAAAATATGTAATAAAACCTTACAAATATTTTCACGAAAGTATGCAGAATGAAGAGTTATTTCTTCAACTATCATTGTGAATAGTTCTCGACTCATTCAGAACCTCTTCCGGAAACGATATGCATCCTACATCGGATTCGCACGAAAATAGGCGGCGATTAAACGACCATAGGCACCATAACGATCTCACCATAACGCTCTTCTAAAGAATTCAAGTCCCGACTAGTAACTTTTTTTTTCTTTTTCCGATGAGTCTGTGAACATGAATGTTTTAGAATTCATTTGGATAATGATAAATGATAAAGAAGAAGAAAATAATGAGAAAATAAGAGAATGAAAGTATATGACATGAGAAATTATATTTAAAAATATTAAAGTGTGAGGGTATTTATAGTTAAAAAAAATGGTTATTTATTTATTTATTTAAAATAAAGAAAAGTAACTATTGGAAAGAGGATTTGGTTTGGGGGAACCACTTTCACATCACCCGAATGGCAATGGGACTCACTTATTTGGCTTTTTTTCTTCACCCTCATGCGTGAGGGTTGGTTGGAGACAGTGGGGTCATGAGTGACATAAGATTAGGGTCTTACGGGTGAGGGGTCACCCCCACTACCTCTAGTCTAAGACTAGCAGTAATGGAGTCGATGAAGCCAAGGTGAAGGGGAGTTTGGCGCATCAAGCACAATGACATAGGTGCATAGATGGCGTGTGAAGATGCAAATGTTGGGACGGTTGGGTGAAGTGCTTCACCTAATGAGAACAAAGGAAAAAGTGGGATGGTTTCACTTTTTATTAATACTTTTGTTGTTTGTTAGTATGTATGTATGAGATATATTGTGAAGTATGTTTGTATAAAATGAGTTATTTTTATGTAGTTGGTTATTACGATTGAAAAATAAAGATAAGATAGTGTGTTCAAAGATGTGATGTAGATGTGGATGTGAAAAAGATGTGAAAAAGAGAGTGGTAATTCACCTGGCGCAATAAGAGATGAATAAATAATGGAACTTATGTCAAATCGAAATGTCGTAAAAATAACGATGTCAAAATACTACGTATGATAAGATACATGTCGAAGAAATAATGGATTCCGAAAATATCTAAATACTAGTAACGGAAGTGATAGTGTTCATATCACCGGTGGGGAAAGCGACCATAAACGAAAAGCTTTCACTATTCTGGGACTTACGAACTTGTTATGTGATAATCAAAGTCGAAATGTAAATGGAACAAAAAACTGTTGGTTGTTTAAACTTTTGAAAAGGAACGACTAAACTGTTTTCATTTAATTTCTCCTAGTAACGCTATTTTCATTTTAGAACCACAAATTTATTTATTTATTTATTTATTTTTTATTTTATTTTATTTATTTATTTATTTATTTTTCATGTGTAGAATGATATTTGTGTCATTGTTCATTTATCTTAGTCATTTTGTACGTGCATAATCAGGCATCAAACAACATGTGAAAATGGTTCGCTGTGTTCCAACAAGCAAACGGAACAACAGAATGGTAGTAGCGCATTCCCTATTTTTTTAGTTATGTAAGTTGTTATTATTTAATTATAAAATATTTGATTCAGAGGTGACTGAATTAGTTTATTTTGTTAAAGCCATTAATTTAAATGAATATATAAACGCTTATACCTCATGTTCTCGGCTTATTATGACTCCGTTAATTCAAGTCTAAAAACTTAAAAAAGCCATAAATCGAGTAGATAAATTTTATAAGCTTTTATAAATTTAAACTAACACATAGGCTGACATAATAAGTTAATCATTTCAAATTTTCATATTTACCCCTTAAGTTTTGCATCATTTGAATTTAACTATTTGAGTTATGTAAGTTGTTTTTATCTATTAGCAAAATATTGATTTAGAGGTTGCTTGAACGAGCTTATTTTGCTGAGGCATTGACTTACACGAATATGAAAAAGCTTATACCTCATATTCTCGGTTTATTATGACTTCGTCAATTCAAGTCCAAAAACTTAAACAAGCCATAAAATCATGTTAATAAATTTTATAAGTTTTTATAAACTTAAACAAATACATAGTCTGACATAATAAGTTAATTCAGATATTTTCTTAATCTTGTCGCTATGCACAGGTAAAAAAAATCTTGTTAGCCTCAAAGGTGATAACCAATAATGTATTACTTCTAGTTCCATCTAACTAGCTATGGAATGGTTGGGAATATCTGAGTTTAATCATTGCTCAAAACGAAGCCGTGATCCAACAATACAAATGCGTTTATATGACTAATACGTACATTTGAGTTTTGACGATACAAGTCATCAAAACTTTTGCTTACCAACAGCTTATTGCCGCTACAAAAACATATGGCCGGTCATTGTTTTTAAAAGAGTTGAATGCCAAAACTCGAAAAACATGAACATTTATGCCCAAGGTTATCAAGGATAATGTCTCTTTTATTCACCAAATACACCATATAAATGTTCATTGTTAAGTACATGATTTTTGGATTGATATAACCGATTATGGTTTGGTTTGACTTTTGATGCAAAGCAAGACAACTATCTAGTACTGGAGTGTTTCAGAAAAAAAGAATGCGTGTGCAAATTAGAGAATTAAGTGATAAATTCTATTGAAATTTCATAGAAAATATTTTTCGCATCATATGCTTCATTTAACACCAATTTCACTTAGCTAGAGTCTGAAAATGAGTATGAATTTTAAATGATTGAACACGTTATTGTCATAGTAGATAAAAAACAATATGTATGAATTTATTGCTCGCGATAAACTTTGATCAATTGGCGTCTAATAAACTTTGTCTCATATTATCTATATATCCTAATAGCCGTTTTTGCACCGTATAGAATTTTGGCTTATACATGCTATGTTGTCAAAATTTTATTGGTCCATTCATTCATCGATACACAAATTAAGTGTTGCAGATTTTCTTATTGGTGAATGTGTGTTCGAGGAGTTCTTGTTCACCCCTTCAATGTATGTACATGGTTCATATACTATACTTTTGTTCCACCGCCTCCATTTATTTCTATTTCTACTATAATCTAGACTATCTTTCAATCCTTTCATCCTCATAAACCAATTTCAGGATCTTGCTTTCTACGCTAATTAAATAAAAGAAACTACACATCAAGGTATAGTTGCTTTAATTTTTTATAGTCCGACGGATCCCACAAATGATTTTCATCCGGATCATAAATCCAAGTTACCCTAATTTTTTTATTTTAGTTATCATAACTTTTATATACAATTGCTACCAAATTAGACTTTATTTTGATGCGATTTCCTTGCAATTAAATCAAATCAAATATTGAGTATCACTTTTAGTTTCTAATATGATGTATTCAAGAAACCCTAATTTAGATCCGCTATTGTTTTTTCGGTAATTGTGAATTTTCTTGATCGATATGGCTAAGACTTCGTTCAAATTGGAACACCCACTTGGTAATTTTTAATGTTTTTTCCTTTTTATAGAAAACCTAATTTTTATAATTATTTGATTTGATGTGTTAAAGATCACTAATTTTTAATATTGTGTTATGTGATTCTTTTAATAAAACAGAAAAAGTTGTATTATGTTGAATTGGAGTTTAAATCTTGTAAAAGTATTGTATTTTTCTATAAATTATGTTGTGTTCTTGATATTGTAACGATGGATAATGATTTCTATATAATATAAAATTAAAACATAGTAGTTATATAATGTATTTGGAGTGCATATCATGAGCTAGATGGTAGTACAAAGTGTTAGTTGATAGACTTTCGTAAAAATAAGAAACAAACGCAAGCGAGAGATCAAAAGTGTGGAAGGCGACTACATTTCAACAGTAAGATTTAAGAGTGGAGGATGTTCTCGAGTGTTGAAGGTTGAAAACATTATATAAGCGAGGTGAGGTGGACCTGTGTCGAGGAACAATAGCAAATGGTATAAATGTAGCTATCAAGCGGTTAATAGGTAGGAACCACGGGTTTGATCTTTGAGATACAAACGTTAGGAAAAATCCGTCAGGAATATTGTGAGATTGTTGGGATTTGTATCCAACCGTGAGAATGAATTGTTGATATATGAGTACATGGCTCATGGCGGTTTATGTGAGATTATGCATGGGTCAAAGGGGTTTATTTGCGGTGGGAAACACGGTTCTTGCTTTTTTGTCATTTTAGTTGTTATTCCTTTGATTTTGTCACCATTTATCAAGCCACCGATTATCCGAACAACTCATGTTGTTCTACTTTGAAATCGAACAATGATTAATACTTTATGTTTTTCCTTTTCTTAATCCGAGTTATGGCGAACCAAGAGGCGGTGAACATAGCGATAAAGCGGGAACCGAGAAGGTTGCCAAGGAACTAGCTACTGAAGCCTTGAATAAAGAAACCAAAGATGATATCTCGATCATTGTGGTTCGGTTTAATGGTTAAATTATTAAGAAGGCATTATCTTGGTTTTCTTTGTTACGCTACACTGCTTATCAATGGCATATCGACTGTCACGATCGGTCGGTTTTCTCGTATTTGTGTTGCGGTTGCGATAGTTGCTATTTTGTGAACGCAATGCTTACTACTGGCGCTTAGCCTCGCCCGATTCATGGTTGCTTTGAGGTTGGTGCGGATGGTAAATTATTATTCATATATCGATAGCCATTTTGCATCGTGATAGAATTTTGGCTTATACATGCTATGTTGTCAAAATTTTATTGGTCCATTTCATTCATACTGATACACAAATTAAGTGTTGGCCTTTTACTATTGGTGAATGTGTATTGAGCGATTCTTTATCTTCACCTTTTTAATGTATGTACACCAACACCAGTATTTTGGCTAAGCGGTCATGCGAGAATGTGATTGCTGACCGTCGGGTGGTTGGCGACCTTATACCTAAGTTGTGGTCGAATTTCGCGTGGCAAGTTATTACTATTCGCCGATGTTTTGGTCGTATCTTAGTGGGGCAACTTAATATTATTCTGACCGTGTGTTTACGTTTCTAACAAATCTTGGGTGTCTTGGCGACCATAGTGAACATACCGCCACAACTTGAGAAGGCGAAGTCCCCCGAAATACCAAGCATAATTCTTTGGGATTACCATATAACATTGTTGTGATGAGGTTGCGAGGCTGGGATTAAAAGCGAGATTATCCGCATCTTGGCGTGGCAGTCACTACATTTGCGACCATGTCGGACATATCCTTTTACATCGCTTAAACGCCTCGGCTGGCTTTGATCACGCTTTGATGATCGATTTGAATGTATGTATTTGTGTAAATGTTTGGGAAAATTACGGTGTCCATGTTGTGTGAACTAATTAGTATACAAAAATATTAAAGAGGCAATGATGAGTAACCATGACATCGGTTGAAGCTGAGACCGTCCGGATCTTGGCGGGCAACCTATTAGGTTCTTGACCATCTTGGGACGTGGCGCATTTGCTCCTATCCGAGCCTCATAGTTAATTCGTTAATTTGTTGTATTACATAGAGCTTGGGTTTTGATTTTATGGTATGGGATGCATTGTAGCTTTCATGATTTTTTGGTGTCTTGCTTTGCTTTTTGTATAACGAACGTCGAAAATATTGGGTTTTGTTTTGTTTTAGTTTTAGGATGTGATAGTGAAAAGTTTGTCACACGGACTCGTGCTATAAGGTTGGTTTTGATTTGTAACATTTTTTAACCTTTTGCATACTTATTTTACGTAAAGTTGTTTACATCTTTTTACGAATTTCTTCATTTGCGACTTTAGGTATCATTGGCGACTTACACCTTGGGATATAAGTTGTGTCGATGCACACATACAACTCGATTTGTCTATAAGTCCTTAGGATATAAGAGTCGTGGTGTTCGTTATCGATTATTATATCGAGGTTTAAGTAGAATTGAAAATGGTGAACCGGAGAGGGCCTCGATCATGGAGATGTTGTCTGCGTGTCGGGTAAGTGGGGTCTACTTTGCGATTTAGATGCGGATTATGAATATTCGTATGTGTTTACGAAGATGGTATTAATAATCTTTAACACCGCCCATCGATTTCAAAGCAGTTTGCCCCGATATGGGGTGTTTGGTTTAAGCTTTAAATTGGTTGGAAAAAACTTTTTACCGTTTCGACTTTAAAGGTCAAAGTCTTTTAATGTCGTAAGTTAGTTTATAGGTTTAAAGGCGATTTATCAAGATTTGCACAAGTTTGGTTAGGGAAAAAATATGTCACAACAAATCCACACAAGAACGACCAGCAGAGATCTTTGACATTCGATTCTTCTCAACGACTTATTTGTAGTGTAAACTTTCCAAAATTGCTTTTCTTGAATCTCCATACATTAGTCTCAATCCTTTTGTTTAGTCTTTACACATTTAGGATACCGTTTTGATAGCTTAAATTGCCCATGAAAAGCGCCCTTACTGTTGTTGCATCGATTGTCCAGTCGATGGAAAAGTACTTTGGAATAACACTCTTCTGACCTTTGGCGTCATTCTTGCTACTGACCGCGTGGAAGAACAAATCACGCTACCCAACAAGCGAAGGAGCTTTTGACGGTCGCCTCGAATAATAGTCCTGTGATCGTGCCCCGAAGTACAGGTGCTTATCAATAAGTTTAGATTTGCCACATTTACATTCATGCGTTTAGAAAATGTGTACCCATACACCGACTATATATAATTTTAACGTCTAACCAAACATGTCGTTTGGAATAAAGTGTCATTAATGGACTATATACATACTAATATTGATGTTGAAAAAAATTTCCTTGCATGCTTTTGTTCTTGAATTTATGCGTTTTGGTTGGACGACAAACATATCACCAGAGCTTCTGATTCGGGGTTAGGTTAAAAGGCACGATTGGCGATGTGGTGTGGTTCCGATAGTACAGGAGTGTGGTTCGGGGTAGTGCAGGGTGTGGTTGAGATAGTGTCTTGACGTGCGGTTGAGGTGAGAAGGTAAATGGAAAATTATGCAATCCATGTTAGAATAAATCCTTTCTGTCGGTGGCATAGAAGTTAAACACCAAAATTGAACTTGTAGATAATTCATTCGAGTTACTTTTTAATGATTTTCAATTGAATTCGGAAAATCATGAACTTCACGAAGCTAAAGGTTTCACGGGATTTTGGGACATTTATAACTTTTTTTATTTAGTGTTATTTTTAGAGAAAATATCAATTTTTTAAACGATCTTCAAATATACATTAAAATATTTGGGTTTATATTATGTTATTTTTGAAAAAATCAATTTTTTAAATCATCTTTAAGAAAATTTATTGACCAATTATATTTAATTCGATTTCGTCCGTGACATAAATGCTTCAAGAAAACCCGTCATAACGGCGTTTTGGAGCAAATTAACGGCGTTATGCCGTTATCACCCTCGACCTCCGGCGTTATTTCGTTAGTCATTCTGGCTAACGCTTTTTTTTTTTTTTTTTTTTTTTTTTATATGCCCTTAAATGAGGGGTTGTTTTGTAAATTGTTGGGAATGTTATTAATGTTATTGAGATGTTATTGTTGTGAGTGTTTTTTAAAGATGTTAATGTTAAATATTAAAGCTGATGTAGTGCGGACGTGAACGGTGTTATTGGTGTTATGGTGTTATTGTTGTATATGCTCTAAGGAGTAAGGAGTTGATGCCCATGTACTAGACATGAAAAGAACGTGATTAAATTATGTGACTATTAAGTATACTATAAAACTTAATCATGCACATTTTAATTGAATAAACTATTAGTTGTATTTAATAATGAGATCATATGGATAAGATGTTAAAGTACATGTACAGAGGTCAACTAACTTTAACTAATTCACTAATATAGTAATATAATATAAGCTTTTTTTTTTTAAAGATAAATTTCATTAATTAATATAATATAAGCTTAAGTAGCTATCATTAAGATTTGGTTTTTGTGTCAGAGGAATGTCAAAATGATCTAATTCTTCTCTTGATGCTAAAATAATTATTTACACAGAGGAATTTTATTTCTTTACATTTATTTTGATCTTCACTAAACGACAAATCATCATCTAAGATTTATTAGATAAGCACAAGTTTCATGCTTTTTTCTTATTTTTTGTCTTTCTTTTATTCATTTTATTATTATTTTTTGTTTTTTTTTTTAATTCACGTTTTTTTTTTTTTTTTTTTTTTTTTAATTCACGTTATTTACGTTTTTTAATTCGTGTTTTCTTCGCTTAACACGCTTTCCGCGTTTTCGTTCATTATTCATACGTTTTCTTCCATTTTCGTCCGTTCTCATACTTGTTTTTATGCTTTCATACGTTTTCGTCCGTTTTCATGCATATTCGTCCATTTTCTTACGTTTTCGTCCGTTTTCATACGTTTTCGTTCATTATTCATGCGTTTTCGTCCGTTTTCATACGTTTTCGCCCGTTTTCTTACGTTTTCGTTCATTATTCATACGTTTCCGTTTTCATACTTGTTTTTACGCTTTCATACGTTTTCGTCCGGTTTTATACATATTCGTCCATTTTCTTACGTTTCGTCCGCTTTCATATGTTTTCGTCCATTTTCGTCCGTTTCATACATTTTCGTCCGTTTTCATACTTGTTTTTGCGCTTTCATACGTTTTCGTCCGTTTTCATGCATATTCGCCAATTTTCTTACGTTTTCGTCCGCTTTCATACGCCGCCCGCTTTCTTACGTTTCGTTCATTATTCGTTTTCGTCCATTTCGTTTGTTTTCATACATTTTCGTCCGTTTCATACTTGTTTTACGCTTACATACGTGTTAATACAAATAAATCGTAAAAACGTTTATTCATATTTAGCGATCTCTTTGTGTTTTGTTGATAACAAATATAAAGTTATCATAAGTAAAATTATAAGGATACATGTTATTTTTGTAAAGTATATATATATATTTGGTCATTTACATAAAAGTTGTATTAATTCATTTGTTGTATAGTTTAATAGGATGGATATTATCCAAGACCCATGACCCATACCCATGGAGCAAATCCATAACCCATAACCCAAGACCCATGACCCAATGTCTAGATATATTATACCTTGTTGGGTACCCATGACCCATGACCCGATTTGCAACCCAAAACCCGGACTGGTACAACCCATATTAGGATCCCTGGATTGACTAGACGGATCCCCAGTGATGGATCCGTAGGAACCTGCCACAATAGAGATTTTGCTTATAAATAGTGAGCCATTTTTTATTGTTACTCACCCTCTTCTACAAACTCTCATATATTATTTCTCTTCTAATCTCGGATCTCTTGATCTATCTAGTAGTTCTTCTTTCTTTTGTTGTGATTCTCATATAGGTTCTTCTCAGCGAGATCACGAGATACTACAAGTCATCCAAGCAAGGGTCCTTGATTGATTTGTTCCTCCAAAATATTTATGTAGCAAGATCTTGTATTTCATATTTCACATAGTTGTTGTGTTATAGTTGTGTTGGTTTGGTCCGCTTCATAAGGACTCCCAGATTTAGCTTTGTAATGGAAAAAGTGTAGCGGCGTTGTGAGGCTTCTCCAACATGTTGAAGGAGCTTGTTGACATAGTGCTTGAACTCTCGAGTAGGAGACTCGGGGGTGGAGTAGCGAGGAAGGTGATGGTGTCAAATACTCATCATTTTGTACAAAATAAACTCAAAATCATCCGAAACACTTAAACACATCAAAATGATCAAAATATCACAAATCGTTGTTTTATGTGTTTTAAATGCAAAATATCAAAATCGATGAAAACATATCAAATTTGCAAAATTGCGCTTTAGTCCCCAAGTTTCAAAATTGTCAAAACTAGTCCCCGAGCACATAATTTCAAAAGTAAAATCACCAAAGGTCCTTTTAAAATCAAAAGTTGTCAAATTTAGTCCTTTGGTGAAAAATGTGAAAAGTTTGAGAAAATTACAAATTGGTCCTTCAAGTTTCAAAATTGGCAAATCTAGTCCTTGGACGCTTAAAATGGAAAATTATCTTTCATGGTCCGTACTAATGAAACTTGTCATAAATGGTCCTTGTAATACCTTTGCAAAATTACGTGTTTGGTCCCTTGGTTTTATGGAAATTGCATATATGGTCCTTGTGTTGTTACTTATCCAAATGGACCTTTTATTACCCTCGCCCAACTGCTTTTACCCAATCCAATCCCAAGCCCAACATTTACCCGGTTTAAACCCGAATCCAACCCACTCCCTGTTATTAAAATAAGCTCACCAAACCACTTTGACCACTCTTCCCTCTCTCCTCACGGAAGCCATTTCCATCATTTCCCCAAACCTCCTCGATACACTCAACCATCATCACCTACACCCCTCCAAACACTTAACTCAAAGGATCATTAAATGCACCCCATACCTACCGCCGCCACCTCCAAATTGTTAAACCAATTTTGGCGCCAAAAGGTTTAAACGGCTAAGATTGATTCGAGTGATCCAATGGTCAAGTTTATTAGTGGGAAACATCCAGAGAGAGGAGAGATGAAGCTTTGGATGTATAAAAAGCCAAGAGGAAGCATCAAGGAAGACTTAGTCTTTATTTTTTATCATAGATGTCGTTTTTAGCTTAACTTATCTTAAACTAGTTTTCATTTGTACTTGCAAGCTTATTTGTATTCAACAAAGATATTTAAGTGTTTTACAACTTATTTCAAGTACCAATTTTAGTTAATTTTCAATATTTACTCTTTATGTCCACTGTTGAGATTTGTGTTTTCAAACTCATTTGCTTAAGCTTTTAACAGCTTAGTTTCAACATCAAACAAGCTTATATAAGCTTAAAATAGCTTTTTGTAAGCTTGGAATCAAGTTTCAAACATTATTTGATATTGGTCAACAAAAGTCAAAATGGATCAAAAGTGATGCAAGCATGGATTGGGTTGGTTCGCATAATGGAATGGGTTGATGTGGAAGCTATGGGTCGATCTATGTAGATAATGTTATCGTAGTCCCGCTTGATCACTAGCAAGCCATTGTGGCTAGGAAACTTTGTAAGTGGTTTATAAGTTTTTAGCATAATCGGTTTTGTGGTTTAAATTTGTTAAAGCCTGCTCAAACTGTGGTAATTTAGTTATAATTAAGTTAATTTGATCATAAAATAAGTTGGTTCTGTGTTTGGATCTGTTTTAGTTACAAATCAAGTTATAAAGGAGTGTTTGGTTCTGCTAATCTATCTGCTTTTTAGACTTGTTCATGATTGCTTATTGTTGTTTCATGTGTCTTAAGCATATTTGAGTACATTTCATTCATAGTTTGGTGCTCGCTACCACTCAAGTCAACATTTCACCGAATCATCTTAACCGCCACTGCTGTGATTTTTAGATTAGCAACTCCTTATTTTGTGTTTAGAAGTTTATAACATAGCCCGAATTAGTGTTATCATATCATATTACATCAATCTCAGTGACAAAAATTGGATTCAAAGTTCACTTAAGTCAAAATTCTCAATTTCTTCAAAAGTCAAAAGTGCTAAAACCTATTTTAGGCTCAACTAGACAGAATTTTCATGGACTCATTATTGGGTCATCTTTAGTGAAATTTGTTGCTTTAAAATCTTCTACTGGTCTAATTGCTTATAGTGATTTTTGTGGAATTTTGCTAATTTTTTAAGAGCCTTATAATCACTGTTCAAAATGGCCAATATGCCCTGCTCCACTGATCTGTTTGTGAACTGAGTTTTCTCAGTTTTGTCTAGACTTGCACAGGGCTCATTTGAGCTCACCCAGGTCTGCTTTTTGGTACAATTGATCTCACCCAGGTCCTTTACAAGTTCCAATTAGTAGTTTTCAGTTTGAGCTTATTTTTAAGCTTGTGCCTTGGTCTAAACTTGGTACCTCAGAGCCTGATTTAGCTTTTTAGTTCAAGTATCAAATCTGATCAAACCTGTGATTCAGAGGATATAAATAGTTAGGATTAGTTGTAATTTAGTTCTTGTAGCATATTTTGGCTCCTCGTAATCGTTGAAAGCTTATCTTGTTCATTTGGCTTATTCGATTCTTAAAATAAGCACTTGTGCATCAGTTCTCAATTTCCCCACATAAGTGCTTGTTTTTCCAATTTTCCCAGCTTCCTAATATCATTTTAGAGTTTTCCTGAAATTTTCAGATTTTTCTAAGTTGTTTTGCTATTTTTCTTAATTTAAATTAGTTTTTAAGCATTTTTAAATAGCATTTAATATAAAAAATTCAGAAAAGGTTCAAAAAAATAATTTTTCAATTTTCTTAGGTTTAGATAAATATAAAAAGTGAAAAACGTAATTTTCCAGATTTTTCATAGTTTATTTGGTAATTTTAGTAATTTAATTAGTTTTAAATAGTTTAAAATTCATAAAAATAGAAAATAATCGAAAAATACAAAAATAGTTTTGAAAATTCTAGTTTGTTATTTTAGACTTTTCCATTTTATAATTTCATTTTCTAGCTTTGTTTCCTAATTTCTTGTATTTTGGTTAATTATTAAATAGTTAAAAAATAGTTTTTAATTAATAATAATTAGAATAATAGTTGCAAAAATAATTTTCTTTTCTAAAACTTTCTTTTATCATTAGGATTGTAAAATATCATTTTCATATTTTTAGGGTTAATATTGCTTTAGTTTCACTTTTTAATTTAGACGTCACGTAGATTTTAATTTCCGCTTTGTAAAAACATAAAACAAAAACATCATTTTAATTATAGTGATAGCGTTTATTTAATAGATTTTATCTTTTAATTTCCTTTAATTTGCATTTAAGCCGTTGTTATTTGTTGGCTTTTCCCGTAGTTATAATCATATTCGTAATCCTTTTCCGCTCAAATTTCTCGATCACTAAACGCTTGATAATCCATTGCACAAGTCATTTGGGACATAACGACCGGGAAACACTATACTCCTCGGATCTTCATTGAGTTCGTGTTCAAACTGTTTTAAGGTTCTTACGGCCGCCATTCACAAGTGGTCGGCCATGGTAAACCTCGACTTGGTTTGCACGCATCGAAGGTGTCCTTGTAGCCGAACCACTATAAATCACTCGTGTCACTACTTTCTATCCTTTACTTTACTTGCTTTCATTACTTACATTACTTATTGCTTTAAACCTTCTATCCATCCATACGAATTCACATAAGATCGAATCTAAAGTTTTTGAAACTAAACTTAAAATAGGCAAAACTATTCAACCCCCTTCTAGTTTTCCACAATACGTTTTCGTCCGTTTTCATACATATCAATCCATTTTCTTACGTTTTCGTCCGTTTTCATACGTTTTTGTCTGTTTTTAAATGTTTTCGGCCGTTTTCAGACGTTTCTGAATATCACAAGTGATATTCAGATGATCACAAGTGATATTATGTGATATTCAGAGTATAACTTGTGATATTCTAAATATCACAAGTGATTTTCAACTAATGTTTTGTAACGAAAATCACAATTGATATTCGAATATCACAAAGTGATATCCGTAAAATCACAAGTGATTTCATAATATTACAAAGTGATATTCGAATATAACAAAGTGATATTCGTAAAATCACAAGTAATATTCAAAATATCACAAATCTATAATTTGAATAATTCTACATAGTTTGAGGTATTTGTTTAACCTTATTTTATTTGCTTATGAGCTTATGTGATTTCGTTTATGTTTCACAAGCTTAATTTGCTTATTTTGAAACTTACAAAATATGTAAGTTTATATTTACCATGTATAAAGAGAAAATGGTCAAATTTTGGTTTAGAGCTCATACATATTCGTCATTTTCATCCGTTTTAAATACGCCGTCCTTTTAAATGTTTTGGTCGTTTTATATGTTTCAATATCATGAGTGATATTCGTGATATATATATCAAGTGATAGAATATCATGGTGATAGAATGTGATATTCATAGTATCACAATGATATTCGAATATCACAAGTGATATTCTCGTGATATCGTGATATTCGAGATGATCACAAGTGATATTCGTGATATTCGTAAAATCACTATGATATTATATTCGAATATCACAAGTGATTTTTCGAATATTATTCAATATTACAAGTGATTTTCAACTAATGTTTTGTAAAATGAAAATCACAAGTGATATTCGAATACCATAAAGTGATATCCGGAAAATCACAAGTGATATTCATAATATCATAAGTGATATTCAAAATCACTTTGTGATATTCGTAAAATCACAAGAAGTGATATTCGTAAAATCATTCGCGATAGTCGAAACGATGGAAACGTAAGAAAACGGATGAAAACGTAAGAAAATACACGAATACGTATGAAAATGGACAAAAACGATGAAAGCGAAAAACGTTTGAAAATAGATGAAATGTATGAAAATGGATGAAAACGAAGAAAACCGATGAAAACGTATGTAAACGGACGAAAATGTATGAAACGGACAAACATGCAAGAAAATGGACGAACGTAAGAAAACAAACGAAAACGTAACAAGAATGACGAAAACGTATGAAAACGGATGAAAATGTAACAAAATAGACGAAAATGTATGAAACGGACGAAAACGTGAAAAAGACGAAACGAAAGAAAACGGATGGCGTAAGAAAAGCGAAAAAGAAAAGCGAAAACGTAAGAAAACGAACGAAAAAGTAAGAAAACAGACAAAAACGTATGAATACGGACGGAAATGTAAGAAAATAGACAAAAACGTATGAAAACGGACGAAAACATATGAAAACGGAAAAAAACGTAAGAAATTGGATGAAAACGTAAGAAAACAGACGAAAACGTAACAAGAATGACGAAAACGTATGGAAACGGACGAAAACGTAACAAAACAGACGAAAACGTATGAAAACGGAAGAAAACGTAAGAAATTAGACGAAAACGTAAGTAAACGGACGAAACGTATGAAATCGGACTAAAATATACGAAACGGACGAAACAGACAGAAAACGATAAAAGCGGAAAAAGCGACAAAAGCGTAAGAAAATGTATGAAAATGACGGAAAAAAAAAAAAAAAAGGATTAAAAAGACAAAAATGAGAAAATAAATAATAAAGATAAAAAGAAAAGAAAAGACAAGAAAAACATGGACTTAAGTTTAGACATATTAAATCTTATGTTAATCCCCACCATTAGATCAAACTAGATGGAAGGTGAGGATTTATCTCTTAGTATACAAGGATTTTTAAGTATGCAAAATAAAGTGCCTCTATTTACATAATATGTTTATCGTCTAAACTAGCAAAAACGTCTTTTTAACAACGACTTTTATTAAAAAGCCTAGCGACAGAGGTGGAACTCTTTTGGGCGGGGAGGTTTCTGCCTTAAAATTTACGACACCCAAGTGTAAATTTTATACTCCTTCCGTTTAAATAAGTGTTCACTATCGACTTTTAAAATCTTCTCTTTTTAACTTTGACTTTAAATTATTTTATTTATGTTATGTAATACTTGATGCAAAATATATGAATAGATTTGGTTTTAAATGTATTTTCATTGGTAGAATTTTTATTAAGTATTACATAAAACAAATGAAATAATTTAAGGTCAAAGTTGAAAAGAAAATACTTTAAAAGTCAACACCTAACATTTATTTAGGAGACGAAGAAGAGAGTTTTAAAGGTAATTTAGTTGAACTACAAACAATCTCCTATTCTACCATCTCAAAATAAATTTCCCCCAAAAAAAAAATAAAAAATAAAAATAAAATAAAAATAAATCATAAGTTCGCCACTACCTAACGATAAGTTTAAAAAGAAAATATTAGATAAAACCAAGATCAATCTATCTAATCGGGTTAAACTTTTGTTCATATAGAGAATCCAGGAGAATGGTATGATTTTGATTGTCTCCGCAAGTGTACTTTTACGAGGAGGTTTCAGATCCAAAGACCCTTGATTCCTATATCTCGATGCTAACAAAACGTTAAACATGCTAGCATATTACACATAAAATGCACATTGCCTAAAAAATAAGAAGTGTTATACTTATTTAACGTACACTGAAAATGATTGCTAGTGGTATGTGAGTGATACATAAAAAAAGGTTATGCATGTAAGTCTTGTATGAGACAATTGTAATAGGTGTGTAATATATTACCGTTAAGAAAAATAATTCGCTAGTTATAAACTTTGAACCTAAAAATAAGTCCAACAATAAACTAATATATCAACATGTGGCCAGCCAGAAGTCTTGGGTGTGTAATAAGTCCCTCATTACCTGTTGATAGAATGGGAATCTGACTAAGCTCACGTGTTCGCTAGTTATCCTGGACGTTACTAAAGAAGGAACTTGTGTGGACTTTCACAAGACCGAAGTTCACATATCGACTGCGTGGGCCCCTAAAACAACCTAAAAACCTAAGTTGGAAAAGTGTCAAAAAAAAAAAAATAAAACTAACAGATGTTAAATCAATCAATTTCTAATCTTACATCATTTTCATGTAAAATTCCATTAAAGCTTATCATGATATAAATTCTTTTGCAATCATCTAAACTGTTATACAACAGTACACAATTTTTTTGTTTTTCCATCACACACATTTATGTCTGTCTATTCTATAACTTTATATGACATATGACTTTGACACATTCAAAAATTAAAATTGAAAATACTAATATTACCTTGCTATAAAGTCAATGGTTCCAAAGATAAAATGAACAAAAGAGAGAGAAAAATAAGAGACACAAACAGCACACACCTTATCTTCATCTTCCAAATTCATGTTGAGCTAGCTTCATGTCCTTTTTGTACCTCATAATTCTCTACAACTTTTTAACATAATCATATAGTTGGTGAGATATTTGGTGAGATTTTGAGAGTGATTTTGTTCTAAAAAGTTGAGAACTTGTATTGATTTTTCGCGCTTTTGAGCTAATAGAGGATGAATCATTGTGTTCCTGATTTCCAAAACGAAGAAGACTACTTGCTTCCGGCTACCTCGAACTCGAAAAGGCACAAGAAATCAACAATGTAATTTTACTTTGTTTCTAATAGTGAATTATTGTTAATTAGACACGTTTTTTATTCAAAACTATTTACTTTGCTAGCTTTGAGATACAAAATTCAAAACAAAAAACAGTTTTGTATGTTAGTAAGCAGTTTTGAGAGTGTTTTAAATACGCTGATAAACACTCTCAAAACTGCTTATACCGGTGGATTAATATAAACATATAATAACAATATATGATTTGAATTTTGTAGGGGAGATGAAGACATAATGGAATTATTATGGCAAAACGGACAAGTTGTAATGCAAAGCCAAAACAATAAGAAGGTGGAAACACAACAACCCACCACCGTAAACAACCATAACAACAACAACAACAACCGATCATCCACCGTATTAGACGACGAAACGACGCCGTGTAATCTCTATATGCACGAAGATGAGATGGTGTCATGGCTTCATTACCCTAGCGATGACAATAACAATCTAGACTTATATTTACACAACAATGATATTTTATATCCAGTTCTCCCTGCAGCGGATGTCTCACATTCGCTGCAGGGAGTTTCGACTGTTTCTGTTCCTCCGCCGCGCGCGTCAACAGTTCTGACGCGCGTGGAAGAGGAACAGAATAATCAGAATCAGAATAAGTTTGGAAACTTTTCGCATTTTTCTAAACCTAATTTTGCGAAGAATTCCGCAACTGGATCAGCTCCGACAAGTTCTAACAAGATGTCGGAGGTGACTACAGTTGTGGAATCTAATAATCAGCCAATGGATATGAAAAAGCTACGAGGAGGCGTGATGACGTCATCTTCAGGGAGAGAAGGTGGTGAGCCTTATGATGTTAGCGCGTCAACCTCGTCGCCAGGAACAGGTGGTTCTGGCGCGAGTGCGAGCGCTGAACCGGCAGCGAAAAAATCGCCGCCGGTTGCTGAAGATAGGAAAAGGAAGGGAAGAGATCCTGCCGAGGAGACTGAATGTTACAGCGAGGTAAATTTTAAATATTACTGTTTTTAGTTATTTTTACTGTTTGTGTGCTGTTAGTGAGTTGTACCTTCGAGTCAGTACTCAGTAATAATTTAGTACTGTTAACGGAATAACAGTATCTGATTTATTTAGAACTGTGCACTGACGGTTGTACCTGTGGCTGAAAAAATTACAGTGCCATGTTTAAGATATGGTTAAACTTGCATAGTGAGAAAACATCTCCGGAGAGGTTAAAATAGGATGTTGTCACGTACTGTCTTTTTCAGTAAATATTAACGGACAAAATAGGTAATTGTTTTATTAAAATTTATCAGGAACAACTTTTTCTTTTTTTTTTTAATCTATAAGAATTTTTTTTCTTTTGTGTTAAATTATTCAAAAACTATATGTCCTATTATTGTTGATTTTTTTGTTCAATATGCTTCTGTTATGAGTTAATAATGACAACGTGTAATTGTATTTGGTTAATTAGTATTTATATTTATATTTAGTTAAGAAGTTAGTATTAGTGAAGTATACACTTGTAGTTTCAAAATTGGTTCATTTTTCTTATTTTTTGTATTTAATTAACATGTTAAACCATATTGGCCCTGAAGATGCACTGATTATTTAATTCTATTAGTAGCTAAAACTAATTTAATAGGGGGTACAAAAATCTCAAATTATTACCTTTGTACTTCATTCTTCTAGTTCTAAAACTAATTAATACACAAATCTTAAATTATTGCCTTTGTACTTTCTTCTATATTTTCATGTAAAGATTAGGTTGCAAATTGTAGCTTTGAGCATGACACATAAAATGCCTGAAGAGTTATATTATCTCTTGTAAACTTGATAAATAGTTTACGTAACGCTAATTCATATTATCTCATGTAAACGTATAAACTGAACCGGGATTGGCCCCATAGATGTCAGTAAGATTTTTATGATGTAATGCTAATTTTTGCGGGAAAAAAAAAAAAAAAAAACACTTAATATTTTTAGTGCACCTTATCGAAACTTATTCTTCTAGTCTTGTTTAGTTTCACTAATACAATGTTTACTTTTTCTAATACACGTGGTCGGTTTTTGTCTTGGTTCTATCCCTAATACATGTGGTCAGTTTCAGTAATACATTATTTTTATGGTAATTTGCCGTGTTTAAAAAATGCAATGATTTTTCCTAAACACAACGGACATAAGAATTATCTAAAACACTAAAACCATTTTTTCTTTTCTTAAAATGAAGTTTTAAAAATGCATGGCATAACTAAGTGCGTAGCAAAAAATCAGATTAAGTAGTTCAAATCAAATTTAGTATCGAAAAACTAGGTTTAGGTTCAGTTGCACTCACTATATTTGTATTTCGACTTATATTTTATAAGTCTTAATTTTCTGGCTAATTTTAAAACTTATAAGCTTGTATAAGTTGTTTATGATATGATAAGCTTATATAAACCAATAACTTTTAAAATAAGGTGAAAATATGAGGTTGAAATCAAATAAGTTTGAGTTATGTAAATGTTCCAATCACATGTATAGGCCTTATTTACACATCTCTCGATATATGAATGTTGATCCACTTGAGTTCATGTGAAAAAAACAATTTGAGTCCAGCCAATAGATTTTGTTGTTCTTGTAGTTTCTACTCATTGTGTCGTTTATATAACGAACCCATATCGTGCAAGTTTCAATGCACCTTTGGCTTTGCAAAAACACGTCGAACTAACGCTGTCTTCACACGTGGCTTTTAATATTGACACGTATGAAAAGTGGGGTCACACTGACTACAAAGCACCTTCATACATTTTGGAGATTGTACTAAACGACAACCTTTTAATATGTTATAAACATTAAATTTTGTACATGTTAGGAGAACGTGTAGTTATTGGATAGGGCATAAGGAGATTTCATATTTTAATGCTATAGATAGGAAGGTTGTAAAAATCGCTAGCCGCTTATCGAGGCGGTCGGTAGGCCTAGCGATTAATCGGTTAGCGAGGATTAATCGGATCAAATTTTATACAAAAATTGTAATATTAGATATTATATTATATTATATGTATGAAGTAAGAATAGTGCATCAAATTTCAAATATTTCGAGTGTTTAAATATAAACATAATACATAATTCTTCAAAGTTTTAAGTCAAATATAGATATTATTCGGTTTGTTGACCATTTTTAAGCGATCTTTGACCGATTTTGTCCAATTAATCGGGTTGTTGACCGATTTTTAAGCGATTTTGTTCGATTAATCGGTTTGTTGACCTATTTTTAAGCAATCTTTGACCAAAATGATTAAATAGACCGATTATTATAAATCAAGGCGCTTAGTGAGCGATCAGCGATTATGCGGGGATTAATCGGCCGCCTGGACCGATTTATTACAACAGAGATATAGATAGATAACATCAGTTATATATCTCAAATTGTATGTCATGTTACATATGGTATTTGTATATTTTGCCCATATTAACAATCTTTCATTTGCATTAAAAAAGAAAGTTATAACTTAATTATATCTAAAGGGCTTTGGGTTCAAATTGTATAAAGAGATATTTGTGAAATAAATGATATGTGCTCGCAAAAGAAAGTTATACCGAGTATATGACTTAATTAGGAAACACCTCTAATATGTGTAATATGGTTATAGGAAACGACCTCTAAAATGTGTAATTCTTGAGTACAAAGATTACTAATTTAGTTTTGAAATCCGTCGTCCCTGAATACAATGATCGAGTAATATGGTTATAGGAAACGACCTCTAAAATGTGTAGTTCTCGGGTACTAGACAGTTTGTACAGGATGCACATTTGTTATCAAGGCCTGTGTACTATGTGCAAGTGCTGCATGCGTTTATTTTCTAGACGAGTCTCAAAGAGTGCCATGTGCAGGCTTTTATTACTTCGACTCGATCATTGTTTTCAGCATTATCATGTTCAGTTTTGTTTGCTCCAATTTGGGATCTTAAATTCAGGACTCAGTTGTACAAGTGATTCATACATTTAAGTTCTTAATAAGTGATTATAGTGTTTGTATGTGCTTATTTTGAGACTTTGTGTTTTATCTAAATGTAGGATGTCGAGTTTGACTATCCTGAAGCAAAGAAGCAATCACGTGGATCAACGCTCACCAAGAGGTCTCGTGCTGCAGAAGTCCATAATCTCTCAGAAAGGGTTTGTATGCTTACTGAGATTCATTTCAGACTGGGGTACGGTAATGTCGTGATAATTATGTATTAAAGTTTCATATATGTGCAGAGACGTCGAGATAGAATAAATGAAAAGATGAAGGCCTTACAAGAACTGATACCTCGTTGCAACAAGGTTTGATCATACATGTTCTTTAAGTTTGCGTGTGAATTACTAGTTGTTTCCCGGCTAAAACTTGTTTAATATGTTTGAATGCTAGTCCGACAAAGCTTCAATGCTTGATGAGGCAATCGAGTATTTGAAATCACTCCAAATGCAAGTGCAGGTATTTATCATTCTATTTTGAAAAAGTCCTTGATTGATGAACTTGAAAAATCAATAAATAGAAAAAGTGTGACATGCATAACCATTTATCAATTATGCAGATGATGTCCATGGGATACGGCATGGTTCCTATGATGCTCCCAGGTCTCCAACGGTACATGCCACCAATGGCTGCTATGGGTATGGGAATGGGAATGGAACATGTAGGAATGAACCGACCCATGGTTCCATATCCAGCAGTTCTTCCAGGTCCACCCATGCCAAATCCAGCAGCAGCGGCTGCAGCAGCCGCTCATCTCAGTCAACGTTTTCCTGTTCCACGGTTTCCAATGCCACAGATTCCCGTCATGGGACCGGCAAGAAGTCAAGACCCGATGATGAACTCGCTTCCACTACAAAACGCAAACCAACCAAGGGTTCCATTTGCAGATCCTTATCAGCATTACATTGGTCTTCCCCAAACACAAATGCCACAACCACAGGTATGTTTAATACTGGACTACTTTTCAGTTAGTTTCAAATAATTTTCATTGATACTAGTGCTAGATTGGAAAGGATAGGTCTGATAAATTGGGTAAAAATGGATTTGGGCCAAAGCGGGTCATAATAGTGTAGGTCCTATCTCGAGAGGATTAGTTTGGTGTTTTTATACCACTAAATAAAATACTCACCATAACCGTTCTTCGTGCAGAATCAAACAGGAACGCGAACACCTCCAGTTACAAGTACGCCAAGCAGTAGCAAAGATGTTAGGGATCCAGGGCATCAGCCAACAGGTATGCTTAGACCTTTTGGATAGTATCCATAATGCATAATGCATATGTAGAATGAAGATGACAGTCATTTCCAATCTTTGTGCCTTTGCAGGCTGATGTTCGGGGTATTTCAGGCTCTTAGCCGATCAAATTTTGTAGTTCAAAGAGCGAGATTATCTAAACCGGGTGGTATCACACCATATAACGTAGTTGATGTGTAATTATACCATGATAGATGCAAGGTCAATTGCTTTAAGCACGGCACTGTGTACAGGATCAAAGAAAAATGTTGAGACGTTACTTATTTACCTATTTAGTTTCCCCCCTTGACATTCTTGTTCATAATTGCTTAACAATTTCCAATGTCTGAGAGATATAATTACAAAATTATACGGAGTACTTGATGTTTGTAAATGAAACGGTATAGGAGGTTAGAGTACAAAAAAGTCTGAATCATGTAATATGTTTCTTTAACCTAGTTTTATCATTTTACCCACAGGTTTGATTCGTAAGAGTTAAAAATATTTATCGGCATTTATAAGTCAAAATCGACGTATGTAATGTTTCTTACACTTGCAATAGACTGTCAATAGAGATGTGATTGTGTTTGCAAAAAATTGGTGTTACGCAAACCATCTTTCCTTTTCTGTGACCTGCCTATTAGTGATATACTACATGATCTAGTGGTAATATGCTCCGCAGTTAAAGCATGGAAGCCAGCTTGTGCTGGATTCCTGTTGGGTTCTTATCTTTAAGCTTGCCAAAGAAACATTCTTTTATTAAAAATGTCGCTTTTTGGTTGTGGACATAACTACACATGATTTGAGAATCTCTGTTCAACTTGTGCTACTTTACATCCAAGAGGAATTGGGCCATGATTCTAAGGGGATGGTGACAGGCTGAGCTTCAGAACATTGTGTCTCATGCTGCTAATATCGTGTCTCGCATTAATGTGTTTAATGACACAGTTGCGTCACTGAGTATTTAGATTTAAATAACATGCAGATCATTAGTTTCATAATCCTTACAGCTCAATACACAAGTTCTTATAATATGTTTAGGTAAAGGACACAGAATCTGAGATCAAGTAACCATTGGAAGGACATTAAAGAATGCCGAAATATATCATTTAAACATTGTTCTTTAATGTATTTATGTTTTCTTATCGGTCTTTCTTTTTCACTAGAATGATTGAATCATTTTTAATTTTTTCTTAGCGTTAATCGAATTGGATGTTTGGTGTTTTTTATTTGGGGTACTCTAATGTTTTCTTAGTGTTCAGTTACAGGTTAAATTATATTTTAACTAATTTTTAATTAATCCGGAACGAATGTGCATATATTTTGTTCAGATTGTATACTGATCTAGAACCAATCATGGTTGGTTTTTATTGACCCTTTGCGTAATGTATATTTTTGTACTAATATGAGGGATTAATTTTATAAAACATATGTGATGAGTTACCAATTATCAAACTTTAGAACATCTTTATACAACCATCAACTCTAACACATAATTAGATCAAACTTTAGAACATCTTTATACAACCATCAACTCTAACACATAATTACTTAGTAGTAACACAAACCTATTTATTTATTTATAAATATATTACATATATACTCCAACTCTTATTACATATGATTTCTTAAACACGTAGCCAAAACATCACGTTATTCTTTGTTACTCCTTTATATACCATCGCAAAATGTGTTCATTCGGCTATAATTAGTGTATGCTAAATCTTAAACACAATTTACGATTTTAATCAACTATTAAGAAAACCGTCCATCGGATGGGTAGAGACCTAGTTACACATGATTTGAGAATCTGTGTTTAAACTGTGCTACTTTATATCCAGGAGGAATTGGGCCATGATTCAAAGGGGATGGTGACAGGCTAAGCTTCAGAACATGTCCCTTTACATTATTAGGTATCAAAAGCTTGTACTGTTTCACCACTTGATCTGTTCCCTCGGCGACTTTTAGGAAAGCTATTCTTGATGTCAAGATGTCATGTCTTGGAATTTGAAGTGGGAACAGAACGAATGTCGTAATTGACATCTGTTATAATCACCTTTACTTTGCATTATGCTGAAGGGTAGGTGTTTAGTTCTTTTCATCATCTAGGTTTGACAAGCTGGCATTTGCTATAGATCAAGTTTTATCCTTTAACAAGCTTCAATCAGATCATCCTTTTCAATGCCACTTCTATCTCATTGTTTCAATCACTTGTATCGCCTTTTTAACCTCTTATAACAAAGTAACCAAATACCGTAGAGAAGCCGTTGTTTTAACATGTTAATTATAGAATAGAGATGCAACAAACTATGGTACTAAATAAGCAGAACATTATACTGAAAGACGAAAATTGTACTTCAGTTTTATCTTCCATTGAGACTCCACTGATAAGAAATAGATCACACGCAATCCTTTAAAGTTTAAAACTATATGCGGCGCAGAATCCTTTGATCCTGGGTTAAGCCACTTATTCTCCAACAATTTTAAGTACCGCCTTATTGTAGCTTGGCAATCTGTGTCGAGATCAAAGGGACCCAGGGTAAACCTAGTGAACGGTTGCTAGGAGTAGCATGAAAGGAATACTTATATATTGAGTCAAACATCAGTGAGGATTCTTGACGCGCGTGTAATGTTATGATTTTGGTACACAAGAGGGTTGTTTGATACTACGGTGATAAAATATTCGTCTAGTTGGAACTTGATGGTTTCGTGTTATTTTAGGATAGGTGATGTGGAGTCTGCGCGGTTTTTGTTTGATAAGAATATGGTAAAAAAAAAATGAGGTATCGTGGAGTGTTTTGATTGATGGGTATAGTAAGTCGGTTATTTGATTAATGCTGATAAATTTATGGATTTTGTGAATTTGTGTAATGAAATGAGATGGAGCGGTGTGAGCCCGAGTGAGTGTGCTTTCTTTGATTATTCAGTGTTGTGCGAGTTTTTATGTTACACGATTAGGTAAAGTGCTTTATTGAGAGAATTTTAAGTGGAATGTTGGTTATGACGTGGTTTTGCGAACGGGGTTGTTAGACTTTTATGCAAAGGTAGGAGATTTGAGTTCCGCAAAGAGAGTGTACAATGAAATGCCTCGTAAGGATGTTGTGGCTAATAATGCAATGATTTCAGCTCTTAGATAGCATGGGTTCGTGAAAGACATGTAAAATCTGTTTCATAGTATGCGGGAAAAGAATTCAGTTATCGTCGTTTCTCAAAGAAAAGAACCAAGTCTCATCCCACATCGGCCAAAAATTTAAATGAAGTGATGTTTAAAAAGAGGATGGACAAACCAACAATCACGACCTTACTTGAACAGGATCTGTTCTATAGGCTTGTACCTCTGTTTTCTTGATTCCTCAAGAGACAGAAACCCATGTCTGGTTGATGAGCCATGACCATATAATATAGCTAGAGCGTGATTAACCGAGCCCTATGGCTTTGGCCTTGGCTCAGTAGAGGATCGTTGCCAGCCCATCTGATGGGTCTTGGCATGGCTACATGGTTGTCTGACAGACAACAATTTATTTTTTGGGCTTCTCAACTTGATCGAGATTATGTGTCCTTATGTCTTTTTTGCTAAAATGACTGATGCTGACCGCACTCAGCACCAAAACAACTTTGTATTAATACTGCTTTATACAACTAGTCTACTCATGAAGTTAAGTTACTCAATAAACATAGCGAAAGCTATCAGAATGACAATTTCACTTGCAGCGCACTAGAAAGAGCCGTTCGTTCTTAATACCGAATGTCATAGTTCTTTCCTTGCAGCATTGTTACCAACCTAGTCAACAAACAATTTGTGGAGATTGGCTTCCATTCAATGCCCAAAGTAGTTCATTTTCCTCTATAGGCCAACTTACATACCAAATACCTACTTTACACGTTTGTCACATACATGACTTCAACCCTTAACCGGGATGACATGTACCTGTGTACACCTTGACACGCTATGCCATAACAGCTTGTTTTATGCATTCAAACTTCATCCCAAATCAAATGACTACAGATTTATTTTCTAGCATGGGTAAAATGTTAGTCTAGTTTCAATCAGCCTAGAATTCGCATAACTTCAATTTGATTTGCATTACATTTCCACCCCTAATTTTCAATTTGTAAAAAAAAAAAAAAAAAAAAAAAAAGAAGCTGCAGATCAAACGGTTGTCACAAAATTCTAGACAACGAGTACTTATTGTGATTTTACGCATATAATCTACTTTCTTGAAGAAGGAAGAGCTTAGCAATACTATATTCCAACACCGCAAAATTTGATTACATACAACAATAGGAAGTTCAAGCTAATAACAAAATTCATAGCGCCAACATTCTTCATTACACATTGCCTCAGATACCTATAACTATTGATTGCCAGACTCATTTACCGTTGCCAAAATCTGGAAACAAAAGAGAGAAGCCTATTACTTTTACAGAAAAGAAAACCAAGAACTTATCGAGCAACAAACTTATATATTAATTGCCATACCATTTCAGTAAACAGGCGAAACACGTCCTGTTCCATTGCTTTCTCAAGTTCCTTAAAAATTAGAAAACAGGTTCAGAATTACCTCCATTAATCTCAGGTTTAATTTGACCCCTTAAAACCATGAAAATAAATACAAGTGGATATCTAAAGTATGATAATACTAACAGTTTCAGTGTTTGCAGAACAATCTATGTTGCGAATGAGTTTCTGTAGCTCTTCATTTTTCAAAGCATCACGTATTTCAGTAGATGAAGCTGCAGCGATGATGTTAAGTTTCAGCCAAAGGGTCATTTATCGACTTAATAAGAACATATCCAAATAAAATACAGTACAGGTTTAAATCGGTAAAGGCAGAAGAAATTTGCAGCCGAAACAATTTTCCTGGTAAAAAATACATAGAAAACATACCTATGCTCTCTAGTGTAGACTGTGGTAGCACATCCTCGGCGACATCAATATAACATGGTCTATCGACATCTATTGGTGGAATAATTGTTCCTGAAAACAGAGTTAGATAGGATTAGACGTCGCCATGCTGATGATTATACTTAAATTGTTAAGAATTTATTGATAATACTATGAGAAACCAAAAGCATGTGCAAATGTACATCTAAGCTACTAAGATCGCCTATAGCCTAGGGAGCCTATATGTTAAGCAGTTTCATGGCTTCATTCAAAATCACTGATTAGAAATTCCCTAATAAGTTCAACATTAGTAATGCAATGGTCCAATTTTCTAACAAAGAGAGTGTACAATGAAATGCTTCGTAAGGATGATGTGGCTAATAATGCAATGATTTCAGCTCTTAGATAGCATGGGTTCGTGAAAGACGCGCAAAATCTGTTTCATAGTATGCAGGAAAAAAATTCAGTTACATGGAATTAGATGATCACTTGCTATTCTAAGATAGGTGATGTTAAGTCGGCTCAATTAGTCTTTGATCACAATCCCATCAAAGATGTGGTCTCGTAGAATGCAACGATACATGGTTACTGTAAAGCTGGCCAACTGAAGCGTTATTCAACAGAATCGGTGACATGAAAAACTCAAATGGTATCACAATGTCAGTTCTCAAAGAAAAGAACCAAGTCTCATCCCACATCGGCCAAAAATTTAAATGAAGTGATGTTTAAAAAGGGGATGGACAAACCAACCATCACGACCTTACTTGAACAGGATCTGTTCTATAGGCTCGTACCTCTGTATTCTTGATTCCTCAAGAGACAGAAACCCATGTCATGGTTGATGAGCCATGACCATGTAGCTAGAGCGTGATTAACCGAGCCTTATGGCCCCGGCCATGGCTCAGTAGAGGATCGTTGTCAGCCCATCTGATGTGTCTTGGCATGGCTGCATGGTTGTCTGACAGACAACAATCTTTTTTTTGGCTTCTTGAACTGAACTTGATCGAGATTATGTGTCCTGATGTCTTTTTTGTTAACTTTTGTACTAATACTGCTTTATACAATCAAAGTCTACTCATGAAGCTTCTCGAACTGAACTTGGTCGAGATTATGTGTCCTTATGTCTTTTTTGTTACAATGACTTATGCTGACCGCACTCAGCACCAAAACAGCTTTGTACTAACACTGCTTTATACAATTAAAGTCTACTCATGACAAACATAACGGAAGATATTAGAATGATTTTTCACAATTTCAGTTGCAGCGCACTAGAAAGCCTTTCGTTCTTAATACTGTATGTCATAGTTGTTTCCTTGCAGTATCGTTACCAACCTAGTGAACGAACAATTTGTGGAGATTGGCTCCATTCAACGCCCAAAGTAGTTCATTTTCCTCTATAGGCCAACTTACATACCAAATTTTACACATTTGTCACATACATGACTTCAACCCTCAACCGGGATGACAGGTACCTGTGGAACCTTGACACGCTATGCCAAAGAAAAATTGTCTAGGCCTTGAATTCACAAATCACGCAGACCTTTTGATCAATTCATCTAAGCTTGCAACATACAAAAATAAATAAAAAATCAAACTTTAGTAGGAACTTTAAGGGTATCCATGATACAAGCAGGTCCATAACAGCTTGTTTTAAGCATTCAAACTTCATCCCAAATCGAATGACTACAGAATTATTTTCTAGCATGGGTAAAATGTGAGTGTAGTTTCAAGCAAACCAAGAATTCGCACCATCAAATGGTTGTCAGAAAAATCTAGACAATGAGTACTTATTGTGATTTTACACATAGAATACCTTCTTGAAGAAGGGAGAGCTTAGAAATATAATATTCCAACACCGCAAAATTTGATTACATACAACGATAGGAAGTTCAAGCTAATAACAAAATTCATAGTGCCAACATTCTTCATTACACATCGCCATACCTATAACCTATAACTATTGATTGCCAGACTGTTTTACCGTCGCCAAAATCTGGAAACAAAAGAAAGCCTATTACTTTTGCAGAAAAGAAAACCAAGAACTTATTGAGCAACAAATTTATATATTATTGAGCAACAATTTTTTTTTTGGCTTCTTGAACTGAGCTTGATCGAGATTATGTGTCCTGATGTCTTTTTGTTAACTTTTGTACTAATACTGCTTTATACAATTAAAGTCTACTCATGAAGCTTCTCGAACTGAACTTGGTCGAGATTATGTGTCCTGATGTCTTTTTTGTTAACTTTGTACTAATATTGCTTTATACAATTAAAGCCTACTCATGAAGTTACTCAATAAACATAGCGAAAGATATTAGAATGTCATAGTTCTTTCCTTGCGGTATCGTAAAGAACACCGAATGTCATAGTTCTTTCCTTGCTGTATCGTTACCAACCTAGTGAACAAACAATTTGTGGAGATGGGCTCCATTCAATGCCCAGATAGTTCATTTTCCTCTATAGGTCAACTTACATACCAAATAGCTACTTTACACGTTTGTCGCATACATGACTTCAACCCTCAACCGGGATGGACATGCACATGTGTACACCTTGACCACACTATGCCATAACAGCTTGTTTTCTAGCATGGGTAAAATGTGAGTCTAGTTTCAATCAGCCTAGAATTCGCATAACTTCAATTTGATTTGCATTACATTTCCACCCCTAATTTTCAATTTGAAAAAAAAAAAAAAAAATTGCAGATCAAACGGTTGTCACAAAATTCTAGACAACGAGTACTTATTGTGATTTTACACATATAATCTACCTTCTTGAAGAAGGAAGAGCTTAGCAATATTATATTCCAACACCGCAAAATTTGATTACATACAACAATAGGAAGTTCAAGCTAATAACAAAATTCATAGCGCCAACATTCTTCATTACACATTGCCTCAGATACCTATAACTATTGATTGCCAGACTGATTTACCGTCGCCAAAATCTGGAAACAAAAGAAAAACGCCTATTACTTTTGCAGAAAGGAAAACCAAGAACTTATCGAGCAACAAACTTATATATTAACTGCCATACCTTTTCAGTAAACAGGCGAAACACGTCCTGTTCCATTGCTTTCTCAAGTTCCTTAAAAATTTGAAAACAGGTTCAGAATTACCTCCATTAATCTCAGGTTTAATTTGACCCCTTAAAACCATGAAAATAAATACAAGTGGATATCTAAAGTATGATAATACTTACAGTTTCAGCATTTGCAGAACAATCTATGTTGCGAATGAGTTTCTGTAGCTCTTCATTTTTCAAAGCATCACGTATTTCAGTAGATGAAGCTGCAGCGATGATGTTAAGTTTCAACCAAAGGGTCACTATCGACTTAATAAGAAGTATATGTAATCAACTTTAGGCATATCCAAATAAAATACAATATAGGTTTAAATCGGTAAAGGCAGAAGAAATATGCAGCCGTAAACAATTTTACCGCCAGAAAATACGTAGAAAACATACCTATGCACTCTAGTTTAGACTGTGGTAGCACATCCTCATCAACATCGATATAACATGGTCTATCGACATCAATTGGTGGAATAATTGTTCCTGAAACCGAGTTAGACAGGATTAGCCGTCGCCATGCTGATGTGTTATACTTTAATGTTAAGAATTTATTGGTATTGCTATGAGAAACCAATTATAGAACCAGTGGCTGAGCGAGAAAAAATTTCGTGAGAGGGCCGAAACAAAAATGTTTCCGAAAAAACATTATATGGGAGGGGCCGAGATGAAAAAAAGTTTTTTTTAACATATGAAATCGTGAACAAATACACTAACGGGCTTAGGCCTAGGGGGGCCGGGACCCTTCCCGGTCCTCATATAACTCCGCCCTTGTATAGAACGCAACCACAAACATTACAAAAGTATCGATTCATGATTCATAAGGAGGAGCACAAATCCAGTAACACAATGTTTCTATTTAAGTTTATGATTTACTTCATGGAGAGAATATATTGCATCAATTGTAGCAAACCATATCGAGTAGTATTTTAAACTTACTTGTTTCAGTCTCGAACAGGAACTGGTTTATCACAAGGAGTTTCTGCACAAGGTAACACATCTTCGTATTAGCTTGCAAATTAACTTATTAGTTTGAAGGAAGGGATTAAAAGAGAGAACCATATACACAAATTTACAACAAATATGGCATGTGTGACTTGGTCTAAAAATCCTTCGCTTTACAGACAGATAATTAAAAACATATACCCCTTACAGTATGTATCCTCCTGTTTTGTCTATCATCTTTCATTCAAAAGACTTAATTCAAAATCACTGATTAGATATTCCCTAATAAGTTCAACATTAGTAATGCAATGGTCCAATTTTCTAACTAAAAGTAGGATTCATATGAGCTATTGAGCTCTAGTAGCTCTTTCACCTTAGCAGAATCGGCAATTGTACCAAAGCATAGCAACATATCAGCCAAATTATGTTTCAGATGGAAAATAGATTGGCTGATAAGATTATGTAAAGGTTAAGTTTTAACTGCAGTTTGCAGAGGGTTTGAGCTGCTTGATATTCAAAGATCCGTTGATTGGACCCGTTCACTCTAACAAATACATAACCGTTTAAAGATATGCATTCATGCAAAGAATAACTAATGATGAATTTTATATTAAGGTATAAATTGTGGTTAAACCTAGGAATTATCCTTCCCTAATTTACCAAGAAAACAGCTACTAACTTCGAACATGAAAATGTACACAAATAAGCCATTTGATTCGGTTAACTTTCACCTCTTTTCCGATGCAATTAATGTAAAAAAAAAAAAAAAAAATATATATATATATATATATATACCAACAAACATAGCACACTTTTATATTGTCACATGCATGTATGCAATTATGTTGCATTTAGAGGTAAAAATTAATAGGAAATGATTGGGAGACCTAAAAATGTGACTAATTATGTGCCTAAATAGACGTGGAAATAAGTTATTGGATTGTGAAGAAGTGAGTCCCTCTGTTTGTCACCAACATGATGTTGACACATAGGTTTAGGCATACCAGTTACGTATACCAATCAATGCTCAAATTAATATGGGTGAAACTGCAATTGTAGGTAACATTTGGTGCGATTATTCATACATATTGGTAACAAATTGCAAGTCTCTCTACCCTCAGATAGGGGTATGACAGTCTACATCCTCCCTCCCCACACCCCGCTTCAATGGGACTGTTGTTATTGTTGTTGTGGTAACGAACTGCAAGTATGTAACATTAATACATTAACACTCCATACATACATACATAAAGAAGCAGGTAGCAACTTGCTTACATTTAAGCAGCTTTATGACAAGAACAACAATACCCAATCCTGTCGAAGCGGGGTACCAAGAAGTAGGATTTAGACAGTCACACTCCTACCCGAGGGTAAAGACCTCCCGAAAGACTGTGTATACGTGTGTGGAAGATATACGACTAGAAAAGCATATACAGGTATAAACGCATACAATCATAAAGACATACTTGTGAGTAACATAGAAGCCTACAATCACGTGAGCATATAGTAAAATCCGGGACTATGAGCATATATAATCTTGTGCAATAAAGAATTCGGCATAATTTTTCGATATATAAAGCTATATATCTCTAACCTAAAAGCAGGTGCAAATGTACATGTAAGCTACTAAGATCGCCTATAGCCTAGGGGAAACCTAGCTATGAATGTCTATACCTAAACGCATGGACAAATATGTACATGCCATGCTGCTAAAATCACTTAGGGAGCCTATATGTTAAGCAGTTTCATGACTTCATCTAAAAAGTTACACTACTTATTTGCTTAAAAACAAACAGGTAGCAACTTACATATGCAAATCCAAACCCCCCCCTAAAACTGCTAACCAAATGTATAAAACAAACAAACAAACAAATTCTAGACAACACTATTTCTTACACAAAACAGCCACTAAATGACCTAGTGGCATGGCACCTGGCCTCCTAACAAAAGGTCCAAGGTTAGAAACCACACATTTCGGGGTGGACACAGAAAGGGCCAGAAACAGTCACGGGACACCTCGGTTAGGCCGCGTAGATTTGAGTTAAAGACTCGCACTCCCCAAACAATACCCTAGTGGTAAGACATCTAACCTCCTCACAAAGGGTTCAAATTCTACTAGGTGAAAAGGGTCGGAAACAGTCACGGGGATACCTTGGTTAGGGCGCGTACACTCAATCCAAGCCGGGTAACCTGAACATGAAAACCTTATATGTTTTTCTTACACAGCTAGAATGATTATAAATTTATAATTAAAAATAAAAATAAAAATACCTTTGTGTTTCCTAAAACATTTGAGCGAACAACTGCAATAATAAATAAATAATAAGAATCAAGAAACCTTAAAAGAAAAAAGGACAAAGAATGATTATAAGTATTAAAACTTACTAAGGAATGAAACATGCGGGACACTTGTATTTAGATTTAGCTTCTTCACATACGTTACAGATCATCTTTTATTTTCTTTCTTTTTTCCGATCAGCGGCGCCGGTAGAGTCGACTGCAAATCATTAACCGTTTAAAACAATGAAAAAGCCCTCTGTTCTGGCCTTCTGGGTATCACTTTTTTATTATCTATATTTTTTTAATCATTTTACCTAAAAGATACGGTCTCCTTATGATAAAAACGGTCCATTTTAATTTTCTAAAGGCTTTCTTTCTCAATTTCTAAATTATTTTATTTACAAAAGTCAAACTTGACAGTTATTATGAGACGGAAAAAAAGTAGTAACATTTTAGTGCACATATACAATGCTTTTATTGTGTTAAGAGAATATAAAATTATGAGGTTTAAATTGTGTATATATGAAATTGACCCTATTTTTAATATTGATTTCCATTTTTAAGTTTTAATATTTTATCATCTATTCCTTACATCTTAAAATTATTGTAAGAAGATAAAAATAACACAGTTTAATAAATGTGAGACTACCATAATTTTTAACCAATCAAATAAAATATTATTACATTAAATTTTATTTTTATTACTTAAAATAAAAAGTGAACAGTTATTTTGAAATATCTCAAAAATGAAATATGGACTATAATTTTGAGACGGATGGAATATTACAAACTCTAAAAAAGTTATAAATTAATTAATTAAGTGTAAAAATGTCATTTTTACAAAAAGTAAAAAGAAAAAGTTATAAAGATGTTACTTTTCTTAAACTCGTGTTTTTTTGTCTATGAATGATTATTTAAAAATAATATATATATAAAAATAAAAAAATCTTGCATATTAAGTGATAAATCTCAACACCCATCTCTTAAATAATAAAGAACAACTTCATTAGAGTTTTTAACATAACTGAAAAACTAAATCATTTTTATCAAGTAATCATTATTATTAGTTGTGGCGATTAGACCGACTGTGTTGTACGGGTCTAAGTGTTAGCCCATCTCCAAGGCCCATGCTAACAGGGTAGAGGTGACAGAACTGAGAATGCTAAGATGGAGGACTTGTGAGAAAACCTTGTGTGACATGATCCCGAAGGGAGTTTTCAGAGCAAAACTTGAGGTCGAGAATATTATTTCGAAGATGAGAAAAGGAAGCTTGAGGTGGTTCGGTCATGTCAGGAGGAGGCCACAATCAACGCCAGTAAGAAGAGTCGAAGCGCTAGTAGTAGATGGTGTGAGAACAAAGAGTAGACCCAAACTCAGGTAGGAGGATAGACTTAAGCTCGACATGAATGAGCTTCTCTTGTCCGAGGACATAACCTGAGATAGGAATGCGTAGAGAGATAGAATTAGGATCTGCGGGTAGTCCAGGCTAGGTGTTTAGTGGGTTTAGGTAGTTCTTTTGGTGTTAGGCTTTTTAAGCGTCTCTTTGTTACCTTCCCCTCTGCATTTTTGTTTTTGGCGTCTTGTTTTTGCTTTGCCTTGGCTTTAGGCCCCGTGCGTCGCTTTGCTTTGCTCTGTATTGACCCCTAGGTTTACATGCTTTTTCTTAATGCCTTGGTTCTTTGTTTTATTAGCCAAATGACCCATAAAATTGACGGTTGACGGGGATGGCTCAGCGGAGATGATAACAAGCACCATATTACGAGTATAAACTACATAAAAACACTCTCAAAGATAATAATTTAAATAACACGATGCTCATATGGTTGCGACAACAACCTTTGTTGTCCAATGCAATTTTTTTATGATGGTGAAAGTTAATAATGGCAGCGGTTGATACATCCAATAATGAATTGATCAATACCTGTATCCAGTTATTGATATATCGCACCCAAATATGAAGAAAAACAAACAAAGTACTAATGCTAATTCGATACACAAAATTGAAACACTAACAACTATTGTTACATGTCCAACAACAATTGATACATCGATAAAAGATAAAATAAAATTTGATACACAAATGATCTGTGATTGAATCCGACAAAGACATGTAATGTTTCCGATAGTAAGAAACCGTCTTGGGACCACCATGACACGAGCGGTAACAATGACATACCTGATTACTGCGCCTGTAAGTGCGTGTACAAGCTACCTAGAAGGTTGGTAGATGGCGGTGACTAGTTTACTGGTCGGTGAAACGATGGAGGAGAGGCACATGCAGTTCGTGTGGAATGAGAATAGAGGGTTAAATTTTTTTAAAAAAAAGTTTAACTGGGCTAAAGATTTATGAAAAGGCAAATTGTCAAATATACACTTTTAATTATATTAAACCTTTTATTTTATTTCAATAAATAATTTCCACTTGTATCATTTTTGGCTTCTTATACTTTCCTACTTTAAACGCTACTTTACATGAACTTCATTCTATATATTCGTAAAAAGGATAATTTTTTTTTAAAGTTCTCGAAATATTCCAAAAGAATTCCACAAGATCGGCTGATCGGGTATGTTGGAGTATAAAATAATCGTGAAGGAAATTTTTCTAAAAGTTGAAAGTTTTGCTAAAAAAAGTATGACAAAAAATGTATGTGCACTAAATCGTTTTTTTTTTTTTGAGCATAAAAAAACTTTTATATTTATTCTCTTCTTTACTTGTCTTACTCTATTTCATGTATTTCACAGTTCACACAGTTAAAAGCAAAGAAGACGATGACACTTGAAATTTTCATTTACCACCTCTATATTTGTCATATTTGGGTATCCGAAAATTTGATATGGATTTATTCAAAATTGAGTTATACGATTTGTCACTTCCAAACTCAAATATCAGTTTTACAAAATTTTGGATATCCGAATATATATAACCGTTATCCGAAATTTTGGATATCTGCACAAACGGAATAGATTTGAAATTTTCTCATATAAAAAGATATCATATTATTTGCTTTATCGAAACACAGTAAGTATATAAAATCCTAAACTGTTAGACCCGTATCCCGGATACAAATAGGCCCCACCTTATATGAAATTGACCAAGGTTTAACGTGATTGGTTAGTCAACGAATGTTAAATTGACTAGTCAACTCAATAGTCAATCTATTAATTAACAAATGTTATGTCATAGTTATAGAAAGAAGGGGGGCCTATGTTGCTAAGTGGTAAACTTGTTATAATGTTTTTAGTGGCCAAATTAGAAGGAATGGGACTTGAGGGATCAATTGTGTCAACTGGGCAAACATACCACCTACAAGTGTCTGGATAACTCTTAATATTTCTATGGATATCAAGAAAATATGTGGAGTATGTGTGTGTGTCGTGATATGATGAAGAAGGAAAACACATGGTGGTCTTGATAATCAAATTGTGAAGGAATTAATGTTCTCAACCATGAAATAAGCTAGTATCTATGATCTCTACCCAAGTAAGTACTCTTCTTAATGTTTAATTGAGGAATTGGTAGGTTAGGGTTTATGAACCCTAACTTGGGATAATTGGGTAAAAGTGATTTTAAGCTAATTAAGAGTTATAGTGATCAAGAGATGATTTTATATTGGGTTAAAGTCAAGTAATTTATGGGTTGGATCATCATATGATTAACATATAATTATATGATGATTAGGGGTGTTTATAGGTGAGTTAAATGGTTGTTTTAATACATGGTTATAGCTTTGGAATGATGTATTAAGTGTATATTGATTATGTGTTTAAGGGTGTTAAACTTTGGATGATGATGATGGAAGATAGTGATGATGATGATGTCTTTGATATTATTTAGCTTGGATTAAGGTAAGTAACTTGCACTAAAACATATGTTATATGTGTGTTATCCATATATGTGTTATGATTGTGATAATGTTTAGCATATGGATTGAGTAATGGATGAAGGTTTATGTAGTATATTGAATGTTATTGTTTGACCGTTTTGTAGGTTCAATTGTGAAGAAGGCAAAGCGATTGGAAAAGGCTTAAGGATTGAAAGAGTGTATGTTAGAAGGTTTGTATGCAAATAGGAGCTTAGGTAGAATACCGAGCTCGAAGTCAAAGTTGTTCCCCGGGAGTTTTAAATGGGTTAAACATTTGTAATGTCAAGTCTTTGAAATGGTTTAAGAGTCATTTTACTGGTCCTAAAGCATGTTAAAAGTTATGTTTTAAGTGGTGTATGAACGGGTCAAACGGTATTTTTGCATAATACCGTCACTTTGTAAAGCATGTTTCTGTGGGTCATTATAACCAAGTTTATGCATATATTTGATGTTTATAATGTTTTAATGATTTCTGAAAGTTTTGGTGTTATGTGATGTTATAGAAGTCATTTTCCAGAAAATGGTCAAAAGTACACAAAAATGTTATGCAGAAAAAGGGGTGTTTGGGACAAGGTATATTTTAACCCATTTTGGGTCAAACGGGTCAAGAATTCTTGGAAAAAAAATGTATATGGTTAAGTGTTTGTAAAGCGGTTAAAATAGTTGGAGAACTATTTGGAGAAAGTTTGGAGAACTAGTTGGAGAACTAGTTTGGAGAACTAGTTGGAGAACTAGTCAAGTCGGCCAAAATCATATCTTTTAACTAGTAAGTCGTCACGGTCGTGCCACCCATCATTTCGAAGGTAATTGAGTCTAGTTTCATGTAAAAATACTTTCAAGGGTTGGTTTGTTACAGAATTATATCAGTTTAATGATTAGCAACAGCAGGTCAGTTTTAAGTCAAGTCGTTTCCACGTATAAGTTTCAAAATTTGAGTATTTATGACGTGTCTTTCACGGGGTGTAACAACTTGGTATCAGAGCTTCGGTTTAACTGAATTAGGTTTCCACAATAGGTTGCCTAGTCTTAAACCACTCGTAGAAGCGTTGAACGTAAGTGTTAGTGATGCGGAAAGTAATCGTTAAGTATGAGATGGATTATGTCTTTTGTGAGATGAGCTTATTGATGATAAGTGATGAATGTGTGTTATAGTGTTGATGTGTATGAGATGTAAGTCCGTGGAGGACTTGAAGTGTTTGAATAATTAGTTAGCTGTGCACCTCGGTTGGTGCCGGTGATTATATTGTGATTATGAATGTATGATAGAGTAATGGTAATGGAATGCGAGTAAGAATGGTAAGTGGTATTAGAGATGGGCTAATGAGTGAATTAAAGTTTTATGATTCCTTAGTTATAAGGTAGACTAATATTTGCGACTAATTAGAATTTTGATGCTTAGACATAGACGATTGTGCGATGTGATATAAGAGCCATAGACTATATGATTTGATTTTGATTATGAATGTTTTAAAACTTGTTGGATAAGTGTTAAGTATTAAAGTGTTATCGTTGATGCGATGTTAAGTCTATGGTAGTTGGTTATATGTCTAAGTAGAATGAGATTGTGCTTGATAGCATGGTACATAGAAGTGTACGAGATAAGATAGATGCATTGGAATGCATAGTATGTAAGACTTAATTGATATGTGCGAGTAATATTTATTGAGCAAATATTGGTTGATGATAGAAGTTGCGTGAAGCATGGATTAGATTTAATATAATTTATAATTGCCACATTATGCGTGATGACCAAATGGTGGCTAAAAGGTTGATAAACCATATTGATATGTGAAAAAGTTAAGAAGTATGGTAAGTGTTGGATAAAGCATAGATTCTTTGAAAACTTGAGATAAAATAATAAATGTTGAGCATGATAAGGTAAAGTGTGTGATTAAGACGTGATAAGATCATGTTATATATAAAACATGATAAGTGAAACATGCTAGAAATGAATATACAAGCGTAATGAGTAGAAGTGACGAATGAGATATAGAATGCGCTAGAATTCATAAGTGATATGAAGTGCGCTAGAAAGAATTGTAAAACATGAATATAATCATGATAATATATTGGAATGTGTATGATGAGATTAATGAGAGTGTTATAGAATAAACCTATGTAAGGTTTATATGCGTAAAAGTTGAGTAGACTAAATGATGTGATATTATAAGTTGAAAATGTATGAGTCAACTTGAGGTTGACGGATGAGTGATAAGTTGCATTGTGAAAATGCAAGTATAACAGTTGACAAGTATTATATAGAACTTGTCTTAATGAAAGTAAAAGTGATAGTGGGAGTTGAGATTGCGTGAGGCAATGAGATAGTAGTATGTACTTAATGATAAAAGTACATAAAAGATAAAGTGAGTAAATATGATAAGATATAGACAGCTTGGATCCAATGCTCTAGTTTTGGCATCCTTCGGGATGGCCTAACTTGCCTTTATGGCATGGTTTTGTAGCTTGCCCTTTTGGCATGTGTTTGGCATCCTTCGGGATGGCCTAGCTTGCCTTTTTGGCATGGTTGTTAGCTTGCCTTCACCGGCATGGTTTGTCTATATCCCTGGCATGTGTAAAAGTATCCTTCGGGATAGCTTAGCTTGCCTTTTGGCATGGTTGATAGCTTGCCTTCATGGCATGTATGTTGGTATCCTTTGGGATAGCCTAGCTTGCCTTTCATGGCATGGTGGTATAGCTTGCCTTTATGGCATGGATGATAGCTTGCCTTTCCGGCATGGTTGTTTAGCTTGCCTTCATGGCATGAATGAAAAGTTAGAGAGATATGATCCAAGGATAGAAAAGATGAAAAGTAAAGTAAGTACAAGTGTTATGTCGGAAGTGTATAAGTAGGATGATTTGTAATTCCCTTATTTAGATAAATTGGGGCGCCTTTTCATTTAAATAAAGAAATTGTGAATCACCGAACCATGAGTTTATGTTTTTTGGTTTACATCGATTGGGACGCCTCTCTATGTAAATGAGGAAGTATAAATGAATGGGATTATGTATATCCAATATGACATGAGTACGGGTAGAGAATGGAAAGTGAAAGCTAAAACTAGTTAGACGTCATAAGAAATGAGATTAGATTTGAATGGAAACTTATAACGGCGTTAAGGTCATGTGTGAAACCTTAAGATAGACGCCTAGAATGAGTTTGTGCATTAAGTTGATAAGATGATGAGTAGTATTTCCAAAATTTAACAGGAAGGATTGCTTAAGTAATGCGTGAGAAATATTTTGAAAGTGCCGTTTATATGGTACTTTATATAATTTGAAATGAGTTATCAATTTTTGAAGTAGAAATGAGTTGGGTGTTAAGTAGAATGCGAAGTTGACCAGTTTATGACTTAAGGCCATGTTAGTGCATTAATGAATGACGTGAAATAGTATTGAAGTTTGACTTATATAAAGTCAAATAGTAGATGTTTCCGGATGACAAGTCGTCATTGTGGGAAGTTTTAGATAAGCCTGTGATGTGAAGTGTTGTTTATAGTGGGTTATGAGTAATGATTGTATTATAGTAAGAATAGAATTGCATGATCATCTAGATCGTTGCAATGTAATGACTAAGGATTTGAAAGTATGAGAACGGGTGTATGTTGAGAATTAATTTTGGATAGTACTAGATGAGAGATTTCGGGGACGAAATCTAAATAAGGGGGTAGAATTGTTAGACCCGTATCCCGGATACAAATAGGCCCCACCTTATATGAAATTGACCAAGGTTTAACGTGATTGGTTAGTCAACGAATGTTAAATTGACTAGTCAACTCAATAGTCAATCTATTAATTAACAAATGTTATGTCATAGTTATAGAAAGGAGGGGGACCTATGTTGCTAAGTGGTAAACTTGTTATAATGTTTTTAGTGGCCAAATTAGAAGGAATGGGACTTGAGGGACCAATTGTGTCAACTGGGTAAACATATCACCTACAAGTGTCTGGATAACTCTTAATCTTTCTATGGATATCCAGAAAATATGTGGAGTATGTGTGTGTGTGTCGTGATATGATGAAGAAGGAAAACACATGGTGGTCTTGATAATCAAATTGTGAAGGAATTAATGTTCCCAACCATGAAATAAGCTAGTATCTATGATCTCTACCAAAGTAAGTACTCTTCTTAATGTTTAATTGATAAATTGGTAGGTTAGGGTTTATGAACCCTAACTTGGGATAATTGGGTAAAAGTGATTTTAAGCTAATTAAGAGTTATAGTGATCAAGAGATGATTTTATATTGGGTTAAAGTCAAGTAATTTATGGGTTGGATCATCATATGATTAACATATAATTATATGATGATTAGAGGTGTTTATAGGTGAGTTAAATGGTTGTTTTAATACATGGTTATAGCTTTGGAATGATGTATTAAGTGTATATTGATTATGTGTTTGGCGGTGTTAAACTTTGGATGATGATGATGGAAGATAGTGATGATGATGATGTCTTTGATATTATTTAGCTTGGATTAAGGTAAGTAACTTGCACTAAAACATATGTTATATGTGTGTTATCCATATATGTGTTATGATTGTGATAGTGTTTAGCATATGGATTGAGTAATGGATAAAGATTTATGTAGTATATTGAATGTTATGGATTGGAAGCAATGTAAGTGATCATGATGCTTATGTGCTAATATGTGTATGATATGTGTTTTATGTTGGGTTACTTACTAAGCGAAAGCTTATGGTTTAGTTGTTTGACCATTTTGTAGGTTCAATTGTGAAGAAGGCAAAGCGATTGGAAAAGGCTTAAGGATTGGAAGAGTGTATGTTAGAAGGTTTGTATGCAAATAGGAGCTTAGGTAGAATACCGAGCTCGAAGTCAAAGTTGTTCCCCGGGAGTTTTAAATGGGTTAAACGTTTGTAATGTCAAGTCTTTGAAATGGTTTAAGAGTCATTTTACAGGTCCTAAAGCATGTTAAAAAGTTATGTTTTAAGTGGTGTATGCAAACGGGTCAAAATGTGTATTTTGGCATAATACTCGTCACTTTGTAAAGCATGTTTCCGTGGGTCATTATGACCAAGTTTATGCATATATTTGATGTTTAGAATGTTTTAATGATTTCTGGAAGTTTTGGTGGTATGTGATGTTATAGAAGTCATTTTCCGGAAAATGGGTCAAAAGTACACAAAAAGGTTATGCAGAAAAAGGGGTGTTTGGGACAAGGTCTATTTTAACCCATTTTGGGTCAAACGGGTCAAGAATGTTTGGAAAAACAATGTATATGGTTAAGTGTTTTTAAAGTGGTTAAAATAGTTGGAGAACTAGTTTGGAGAACTAGTTAGAGAACTAGTTTGGAGAACTAGTTGGAGAACTAGTCAAGTGGGCCGAAAATCATATCTTTTAATCAGAGTCGTCACGGGTCGTGCCACCGTCATTTCAAGGTAATTGAGTCTAGTTTAATGTAAAAATACTTTCAAGGGTCCTTTTGTTACATAATTATATATTAGTTTAATGATTAGCAACAACAGGTCAGTTTTAAGTCAAGTCGTTTCCGGGTATAAGTTTCACAATTTGAGTATTTATGACGTGTCTTTCACGGGGTGTAACATAAACACCCTGAGGTTCATTGACTTCATTCATTAAACTTCAATTCCATGTCCAATACATCAAAATCAGTTTAACAACATACAAAGTGAACTCTAGTTTCATTAATAATAGCAATCAAAAGTTTGTATAATCAAATCACTAACTAACTAACTAAATATGCTTCAATTCTTGGCGGATTTCATTTAAGGATCAAATGTAGCGTGCTCCTTGTTTTCGATTTTGGACGACATCATCGGCAAGAAATGGTATGGTCTTTGAGAACTAAACCTAATGTAACTTTTATCTACTTAATCTCCCATTAAATATATATATTCAATTGAAACCAAATGTTGTCCTTTGAATATAGCCTATTGAATATCCAAACTTTTTCGATGGGTAACCCAGTGGTTACCGGTTCAAAGGAGAGAAGCAGTGGAACCTCGGTGCTAACAATAAAAAGGTAAATGTTTTGGGTGTGTGAGAAGGTGCTCACCGGAGGGCAATTTTTAATTGATGAACTCAAGTTGAAAACTGCTCTCACGGGGATTGGGATGACATTCCCGGTCTTATTCAAAGAATAAGACAGGGCGGTGAGAGCCCTAATGAAATAGCGGTGTCGTTGATTTGGCGGTATTGGATAGCCATTTTTGTTAATACAAATAAACCGTAAAAACGTTTATTAATATTTAGCGATCTCTTTGTGTTTTGTTGATAACAAATATAATGTTATCATAAGTAAAGTTATAAGGATACATGTTATTTTTGTAAAGCATCTACATATAGTCATTTAAATACAAATTGTTGTAATAATTCATCTGTTGTAATAGTTTATTAGGATGGGTAAAAACCACAATCATGACCCATACCCATGAAGCATATCCATAACCCATGGAGTTAACCCATACCCATTGTCTAGATGCATTGCATCTATTAGATACATTGTATCTATTTAGAATACCTATGGTTCATACCAGTGGCGGAGCCAGGAATATCAGACATGGGGGGCAAAAAAAATCGCATAAGCCGAGTAACAAATAATTGAGCAACTAAATATCATAAAAATTGGTTATAAATTAACGAAGTAAAAGTTTGTAATAAGACAACTATTCACTCAAGTTTGACTTCTTTGTAAAATCATTCACTACATCTTCATCCATAACACAAGAAAATCATAAGCTAGCACAATTAAAGTCATAGAAGTAACATCTTCAAAATCATAAAGTACTAAATAGCTACTCCGTACTAAGATTTGCTTTTTTTAGAAAATATATACATCCACAAATTTATGTTTGCAAATTCTGATTTTAATTATCAATCAAAGCAAACCCAACAAACTCTACAAATATAATACTAGACTACAATTTAAAAGAAACAAATATGTTTACCCAATAGAACTAAATTAATTGTTTATTCCAAATACCCTTCAAGTCCCACGTGACTACACAGCCCCACTATACACCATTTATAATTCTATTTTCCCTTTTTCTCTTTCCTAATTTGCATCTTCTTCTTCAAATTTCTGTAACTGGTAGAGGGCACATTCATTTTTGTGTTGAGGGCACAACCATTAAAATCTCAAAAAACAAAAATAATACCCTAAGAACATAAGACCACTCACGTAACTGTTGGGGGCAAGTGCCCTCCCTACTATAAAGGTGCCTCCGCCCCTGGTTCATACTCTAGGACCCATAACCCAAAAACCCATGGGCAAACATGAGCGTCTCACGGATCCCTGGAGTTACACTAGACTGATCCATCAAGCAAGGGATCCGTGGGATCCGTGCAACAGTGGCAAGAATTTGACTATAAATAGAGAGCCATTTCTTCATTTTCACTCACCCATCTTCTTACAAACTCTCTCATATATTCTTACACTCTTCTAACAAAAGATCACTCGATCTAGAGAGTAGTTCTTCTTTTTTTTTATTGTGATTCTCATATAGGTCCTTCTCTAAGGCAAGATCACGAGCATTCTACAAGTCATCCAAGCAAGGGGTCCTTGATTGATTTGTTCCACCACAAGATTTCTGTAGCGAAGATCTTGTATTTCATATTTCACATATTTGTTGTGTTATAGTAGTATTGGTTTGGTCCTCCGTGTTACGAACTCGGTATTTAGCTTTGTACCGGAAAAGTGTAAGCAACGTTGTGAAGGCTTCTCCGCCAAGTTGAAGGAGTTTGTTGACATAGTGCTTGAACTCTCGAGTAGGTGACTCGGGGAGTGGAGTAGGGCAAGGAAGGTGTCCTTGTAGCCGAACTGCTATAAATCGGTTGTGTCATTTCTATCCTTTACTTTACTTGCATTACTCTTAGATCTATAATTCCTCTTCATCCATACGATTTCAGATAACATCGAATCTAAAGTTTTTGAAACTAACTTAAAATCGGCAAAACTATTCAACCCCCCCTTCTAGTTTTCCACAATTGGCATCAAGAGCTAAGTTTATAAAAGTTTAAAGTAAACCGTATTTTAAAAACTTTTCGATCACTATGGGTTCTGAAAGTTACAAGGAAGGGCAATCCATGCAACGACCTCCACTACTTGAAACTAATGGTTTTATATATTGGAAAAATAGATTCGAAACGTATGTGAAGTCAAAAGATATTGATATTTGGTACATCATTGTTGAAGGAAATTTTGAAGCCACTACAAAAGATGAAAACGGAAATTTAGTTAACACACCTCATGATAAACTCACCGATGATATTAAGAAAAAGCTTTCCAAAAATAGTGAAGCTAAAATGGTTTTGTATAATGCTTTACCCAAAAAGGAATTCGAAAGAATTTCCATCTTTAAAACCTCTAAAGAAATTTGAAATTCTTTAGTTGTAACTCATCAAGGTAATCAACAAGTTAAAAACAATAAAATAGATTTATTTGTTCAACAATATGAACAATTTTCAATATCGGATGAGGATGAGGATACTATAAATTATTCTTTTGCTAACTTAATACTATAATTACATCTTTACAAGCACTTGATGAGTCTTTCTCTAGTCGTAATCATGTTAGGAGATATCTAAAGGCACTTCCATCCAAGTGGAGATCTAAGGTGACGGCAATCGAAGAATCAAAAGACTTGTCAATCCTCACCCTCGATGAACTTATAGGCAATTTAAAAGTCTATGAGCTTGTCCTCGCTAAAGATTCTGAAGCCTCAAAAGTGAAAGAGAAGCACAAATATTTTGCCCTTAAAGCCAAGAAAGTCTCAAGTGATGAAGAAGACTCCTCTTCGGATAGCGATGACGAGGAGTATGCAATGGCGGTAAGGGACTTCAAGAAGTTATTTAGAAGAAATGGAAGATACGTCAAGCAACCTTATGACAACCAGAAAGGGTTTTGGAAAAGCAAAGATGACGAGAAGGCAATGGATGAACACGCTTGTTTTAAATGTGGGATCCCAACCACTTTATTAGTAAGTGTCCCAAACGTGATGAACAAAAAGCGTTGTGGGGAATGAGCGAGGAGGAGGACGAAGAAATTTGTCTCATGGCAAATGACGAGGTATGTCACGAATACTATAGTAGCTCATCATTAGATGATGACTCATTGCATCATGAATATGATAAACTTTGCAAAATTAGTTTAAAAGTAATCAACAAAATCAAGTTTTGAAAACCAAAATCAACGTTTAGAAAAGGAAGTCATTGAGTTAAAAGCTAAATTAAAACGTCTAAAAAGGGAAGATAGCAAGTGGGAATGTGAACTTTATGCTCAACTTCAAACACTAGTTGATCATCTAGACTCTAAGATTGCTAGAATGAATACTAATACTCTAGATATGATATTAGATAGTGTTAAACAGAAACAACCAAAAAGGTTTAGGTTTTCAAGAACTTGATGCGTCAACAAGTGAAAACAAAGAAACACAATTCGTCAAAGCAATAGAAAAACAAACCATCGTAGTCACGGATCCCACGGATCCCACAAAAGGGAACCGCTAGTGTGACCATGGATCCGTGGATCTCTCAAGCAAACAAGAGCAATAATATAGCTTCCTCATCTAGAACCGATTTTGTTATTGTTAATAAGAAGAAACCAACCCATGTTACTATTAGACAACCACCTCCAAGACAAAATCAAAGTTTTACAAGAAACAAAGGTCCATCCTTTTCAAAACCAAACACATTTAGGAGACCTAATAATGTTTATCCGAGAAGTAATCATCAAATGGGATGGAATCCTAATATGCAAAACGGTTTTCCATTTCAAAACTTTGCACCATGGAATGCATACTCACCTTTTTCATATATGTCTAACATGAATGAAATGTTTAACACTAATGGACCCATGAACAAATGGGGACCAAACTTTTGAGTTAATTGTTTTCTTAGGTGTGCTTAAAGGTCGACCTAGATCCGGATGAATGGATCAAGGATAGCGGTGCACGAGGCACATGACCGGTAATAAAGATTTATTTTCCACATATGAATCCTTCAATGGAGGAAATGTGGTATTTGGAAATAGCAAAAGCAAAATCATCGGTAAAGGTACGATTTCTAACAAATCTCTAACCATTAACGATGTGTGTCACGTAGAAAACCTAAACTTTAACCTCTTAAGTATAGGACAAATATGTGATAAGAAGTGTATTTTAATGAAACCGTAGTAAGATATTGAAAACGGTATCACTATAGGTAGAGGAATTAGGAAACATGGAGTATATGTCATTAAAATCGGTAATGAACCTAAAGACAAACTTTGTCTTACTTCTATGGATGATACTTCGACCTTATGGCATCAAAGATTGGGTCATGCCAATATGCGACTTCTTCAATCGCTATCATCCAAAGATCTAGTAAGAGATCTACCAAAATTAAAATATGAACATCACTTTTGTGATGCTTGTAACATAGGAAAACAAGTCCATGCTAGTCACAAAGCTAAAAACATGGTCTCTACAACTAAGTGTCTAGAATTACTACACATGGATTTATTTGGTCCATCCGCTATCCAAAGTTATGGAGGCAACTACTACACTTTGGTTATAGTGGATGATTACTCTAGGTACACATGGACTAAATTTTTAAAGAATAAAACTGAAATGTTCGATTACTTTGAAATATTAAGTAAGAAAATCCAAAGACAATTAGGAAGTCCTATAGTGTCTATTAGAACGGATCATGGTAGGAAATTCGATAATGAAGTGCAATTTGGAGCCTTTTGTGATGCTAATGGTATTACTCACAACTTCTCGGCCTCGCACTCCACAATCGAATGGGGTAGTTGAAAGAAAGAATAGAACCCTACAAGAAATGAGTCGCACCATGTTAAATGAGCAATCCATACCTCAAAAGTTTTGGTGCAATGTCGTTGATACATCAACGTACATACTTAACCGAGTCTTAATTAGACCATTTTTAGGTAAAACTCCATACGAGTTACTTCGAGGCAAAAAGCCTACGTTAGATCATTTTAGAGTCTTTGGTAGCAAATGTTTTCTACTTAACACTAAAGATTACCTTACAAAATTTGATCCTAAATCAACCGAAGGTATCTTTTTAGGTTACTCTCCTAATAGCAAAGCTTATGTCATATTAAATAAAGAAACAATGAAGGTTGAAGAGTCATTAAACGTAAAATTTGATGAGAGTCCACCCAAACCTACTCTACCTCTTGTCGATGACGAGATTGTCGAGAGTGAAGCTATAGAAATAAAGAAAATACAAACGAAGAAGATGAACCTTTAAATAATGAAATCATCAATATTAAAGAGTCTAAAAATCACCCCTTAGATAAGGTCATAGGAAAATTAATTGAAAGAACCTTAAGGTCTCAAGTCCAAAACCAAAGTAGCTTATTTTGTTTTGTCTCAACCATAGAACCTAAGAATACACAAGAAGCCATAAAAGATGAAAGTTGGGTAATGGCTATGCAAGAAGAGTTAAATCAATTTGTTTCTAACGATGTTTGGACACTCGTCCCTCCACCTAGTAATCAAACCATAATAGGAACCAAATGGGTATATAAAACAAGTTAGATGCAAACGGTGTAGTGTCTAGAAACAAAGCTAGACTCGTTGCCCAAGGGTATAATCAACAAGAAGGAATAGACTTTGATGAGACCTATGCCCCGTGGCTAGATTAGAGTCTATAAGAATACTTCTTGCTTATGCTTGTGCTAATGATCTTAAGCTTTATCAAATGGATGTCAAAAGTGCTTTTCTAAATGGTTTTATTAACGAAGAAGTATATGTAGCTCAACCTCCGGGCTTTATCGATTTTCAAAAACCTAAACATGTGTATAAGTTAAAGAAAGCTCTTTACGGTCTTAAACAAGCCCCAAAAGCTTGGTATGATAGACTCAAGTCATTTTTAATCAAAACAACTACACCATGGGGTTAGTTGATAATACACTTTTTACTAAGAAAAAGGAATCACATATAATCATTGTTCAAATATACGTGGATGATATTATATTCGGATCTACTTGTCAAGACATGTGTGATGATTTCTCTAAAATCATGCATGACGAGTTCGAGATGAGTATGATGGGAGAACTAAGTTTCTTTCTTGGTCTACAAATCAAACAAGTAGAAGATGGTATCTTCTTTAATCAATCTAAATACATAAAGGAGATGTTAAAGAAATTTGGTTTAGAAGAGTCAAAACCCATAAGAACACCAATGTCATCCGACACTAAACTTACAAAAGATGAAGACGGCGAATCCGTTGATAACACAAAATACCGTGGCATGATTGGTAGTCTTCTCTACCTTACGGCTAGTCGGCCGGATATCATGTTTAGTGTTTGTCTATGTGCTAGGTTTCAAGAAGATCCTAAAACATCACATCTAGAAGCGGTCAAAAGAATATTTAGATACATTAAGGGTACGACTCAATTAGGATTATGGTATCCTAAGGGTACGGGGGTAGAAACAATTGTATATGCGATTCGACCATGCAGGTGATTATGTTGACCGAAAAAGTACAAGTGGTGTATGTACTTTCATGGGATGTTGTTTAACATCTTGGTTCTCAAAGAAGCAAGCGGCATTGGCCATATCAACAACCGAAGCCGAATATGTCTCCGCAAAGCATGCCAACAAGCACTATCGATGAAACAAGCGTTAGTTGACTACGACATTCATCTAAGTGACATAGCCATTCTATGTGACAACAAAGGTGCCATTGACTTAAGCAAGAATCCGGTATTGCACTCTCGCACCAAGCATATAGAGATTCGTCATCACTTCTTAAGAGACAATGTTCAAAATGGGAACATCTCTATTGAGAAGGTAGCGTCCGAAGACAACATAGTCGACGTCCTCACCAAACCGTTGAAGCAGGAACGATTCAACCTACTTTGTCTTGGTCTTGTCTCGTGGAACAATCGTTGTAATTAGTTTTTAAACTCTACAAGGTATGTAAACACTAGCCTTCTTCTTTTCTGAGTCTAGGATCTCTATTTCACACACAACTCACAAACAATACGGGAATTTTCAAAACCCAAGATAGGTTTTATTTACAACTCGTACTTTCATAATTTTCTTTTACTTTTCAAGGTAAGTTTCTCTTACAACACGTAATTTCATACCTTTTTTTTTCTCAAGGATAAACGTTTTCCTCAAACAAAGAAACTTTTTCAAAATGCTTTCTAAAAGGATACTTCTTCCCGTATCACTTTCATAAAAGCTATTTCTCATTTCTAGGACAAACCTCTTTTCATTATTAATACAAAGTAAAACCCTTTTCATTGCATCTCATGTCTTTTGAATGCTAAAGAGGACACATAACTAATATGTGTTTTCGGTACATTCATTTAAGCAACAATGAATTAGGAGCACTCGGGTTATCTCACATAATAGTATGTTTTTTCACTTCTAGCCTATTTTCTTTTCTTTTAGGAGTCGAGATAACCGCAACTCCAAATGGTTTGCATATAGGCACACACTAGGCACAAATATTTCCAAAAGGAAAATTTTAAGTTGCTCGAGTCACCAAGACCACGGATCCCAAAGATTAACGTTGGACGGTTCCCTCAAGGAAGGATCCGTGGGATCCGTGAGACAAAAGTCAAATTTCTTCTATTTTTCTCACTTTGGCTAAAAACCTCTATATTTTCATCATTTTAATCTTTTACTAATGAGTATGTTACTTAATGCTTGTGTTCTCATGATCACATGCCTTAAATTCATATCTAATCATTAGATTTTAGTCCACATTTTGGGTCAAGCATTCATTACAATGCATTATTTTTATATAAATAGGATTCCCAAAATGCTTGCATCTTCATCACTCTCAACCTCACAAACAACCATCATCATGTCATCCAAAAGATCTTCCAACATAGATGAATCACCTAGTGCAAACAATCCTTTTCAAGAAATCCAAAATTTTGTCCTACCACCTTCCGTAGTACCACCACCCAAATCTAGAAAACCGCACGGATTAGCATCCGCCTTGTTGTTTAGCCAAATCATTATCAAATAGTTCATCACCAACTACTCATTCACCACAAAATGCTTCCATAGTAGCACCTCCTCATCTCCAACAAGCACACCACCATCATCACCCATCAAGTCTCCACCTAAAGTCACTCTATTGGAACTCCTTAAGACTCCAACAAGATCCCAACAAACCAACCCAAAAGAACTAGTCTTTTAACACCTCCCACATCTCCAAACACAATTAACAATGACCTTGAAACCTCACCACCTTTAGCTCCCATTGTCTTAAAAGAACATCTAGGTTCTTTTCCACCACCATTTCCAAACATTCCGGACTATGATCCATATTTTCCAACTTTTCCACCACAACTTCCGCATCTCACAAATCAAACTAACCCAGAAAACTTCCGCACACATTACCCACATCATTTACATTGTGAACATTGCCAATCCACTAGGGATCTTGCAATAGAAATTAGGGAAGAGATGCGACTCACACTTAACCTCATCCTTGATCGCATCAACATCATCACTCACCAAAACCTCCATCCATAACCTTATGCAAGCATGGAAGGAATCATTTTATTATTTTCTCTAGTATTTTTTTTAGAACAAGTCTTGTTCTTAGTTTTACATGTTTGTATGTGGCATAAATACCACTACATTTTGTTATTTTATTACAAGGCTTTGTTTACATATCTTGGATCCCAATCTTGTTTCTCGTCAATCACAAGATTATTCATGCATGTTACTACTAACCTTTTCATTGTAGGTTTTTATATTTTCTCACTTGACGCCCCATTCTAGGGGAGCTACCGTCAAGGGGAGTTAGAGATACATGGACTATTTTTCCACACTTTATTTCTTCATTAGGGTCACTTTTTGTTTCGACAAAAGGGAGAAGAAGTAAAACTTATGCTTTCAAAACATACATCTAATCTTAAGTTTTACTCATCATAACATTATGTTTTGTCATCAACAAAAGGGGAGATTGTTAATACAAATAAACCGTAAAAACGTTTATTAATATTTAGCGATCTCTTTGTGTTTTGTTGATAACAAATATAATGTTATCATAAGTAAAATTATAAGGATACATGTTATTTTTGTAAAGCATCTACATATAGTCATTTAATACAAATTGTTGTAATAATTCATTTGTTGTAATAGTTTATTAGGATGGGTAAAAACCACAACCCATGACCCATACCCATGGAGCATATCCATAACCCATGGAGTTAACCCATACCCATTGTCTAGATGCATTGCATCTATTAGATACATTGTATCTATTTAGATACCCATGGTCCATAATCTAGGACCCATGACCCATGACCCATAACCCAAAACCCATGGGCAAACAGAGCGCCTCACGGATCCCCGAGTTACACTAGACGGATCCTCAAGCAAGGGATCCGTGGGATCCGGCAACAAATGGCAAGAATTTGCCTATAAATAGAGAGCCATTTCTTCATTTTACTCACCCTCTTCTTACAAACTCTCTCATATATTCTTACACTCTTCTAACAAAAGATCACTTGATCTAGAGAGTAGTTCTTCTTTCTTTTATTGTGATTCTCATATAGGTCCTTCTCTAAGGCGAGATCACGAGCATTCTACAAGTCATCCAAGCAAGGGTCCTTGATTGATTTGTTCCTCCACAAGATTTTTGTAGCTAAGATCTTGTATTTCATATTTCACATATTTGTTGTGTTATAGTAGTGTTGGTTTGGTCCTCCGTGTTACGGACTCGGTATTTAGCTTTGTACCGAAAAAGTGTAAGCGACGTTGTGAAGGCTTCTCCACCAAGTTGAAGGAGTTTGTTGACATAGTGCTTGAACTCTCGAGTAGGTGACTCTGGGAGTGGAGTAGGCAAGGAAGGTGTCCTTGTAGCCGAACCACTATAAATCGGTTGTGTCATTTCTATCCTTTACTTTACTTGCTTTCTTTACTTGCATTACTCTTAGATCTATACTTTCTTCATCCATACGATTTCACATAACATCGAATCTAAAGTTTTGAAACTAACTTAAAATCGACAAAACTATTCAACCCCCCCTTCTAGTTTTACATCAAGGTGAGTTGTAAGTGAGATATGGCTCACTATTTATAGACAAAATTGTCTATTGTTCCAGTTCCTCCCAAAGGATTCGTGCTAGACATCCTAGGGATCCGGCAATGGGAACTTAAGTCCGGATTTTGGGTTGCAAACCGGTTATGGGTTATGAACCATGGGTTATAGGTAATGAATTATGGATACCCAACAAGATGCAATGTACCATACGGATATTAGTGTTTTATATGAAAATCATTGCAATTTGAAGGTTTGAGCCAATAGTTTACTAACACACTTACATTTTCATAAAAAACACTAAACAAGTAATATTGTTTACATCTTATAGAAATGCATACGTATAACAACTAGTGTTTACATAATATGGAAATGTACATATATACTTGGTATATATTGTAATGGGTAATGTAATGTGTAAAAATCTACGTCCTTGACCCATTGACTAGGTACAATGAATGTTGTTGGGGTAAAACCCAAAGTCCATTATCCATACCCATGGAGCTTGATCTATAACCCATGACCCATTGCATGACATCATGCATAAACTCATGATGGGTATTATCCATGATCCATGACCCAAGACCCATGACCCAATGTCTAGATACATTGCATCTTGTTAGGTATCTATAATTCATTACCCATAACCCATAGTCTAGAACTCGATTTGAACCCAAAATCCGGACTGACCCGACCCATAACCCATGGATCCCTAGGATTGCACTAGTCGGATCCTCTAGGGAGGATCCGTGGAATAGTAGACAATTTTGTCTATAAATAGTGAGCCATTTCTCACTTACAACTCACCCCTTTACACATACTCTCTTAGTATTGTAACATCTCTAACCTCAAATCCAAATGATCTTTTATGTAGTTTTGTGTTTGTGTGATTATCTAGGTTCCTCTTAAAGGCGAGATCACCACCTCTTGAAGTCAAGGTTATGAGTTGCTAAGCTTCGTCATCATCAAGACCACTAAAGTGTCTCTTGTTGATAGTTCTTTCTCCTCCATAGAAGTGTAGTGTTGAAGGCATTAGTGAAGGGTGCCAAAAGTCCGTGTCAAAGGCATTAGTGAAAGGAACCGAAAAGTCGTGTTGAAGGCGAGTGAAAGGTGTCTAGAAGGTCGTGTCAAAGGCATTAATGAAAGGTGCCTAGGGTGTACATTCGATATGGTGCATCGATGTACAAGATAGTTAGTTTGGGTTAAAGGATAGTGATATCCTTATGATGTTGTAATAAGGAGTGTGTCTCCTTTGGGGTTGGTATTGGTGTAGTGTTAGGTAGTAGTTCCTCCTTTGTAATGGAACTCGTATTCAGCCTTGCATGGGATAAAGTGTAGGCAATGTTGTGATAGGTTTGGTTCTACCGTGGAAGAACCCGATGTCTAGCAATGTACCGGATAAAGAGTAGGCAACATTGTGAAGGCTTCTCCGCCACATTAAGGAGCTTGTGTTGTGTAGTACTTACGAACTCTCGAGTAGGGAACTCGGGAGTGGAGTAGGCAAGGAAGGTGTCCTTGTAACCGAACCACTATAAATACTGTCGTGGTTTTGTGTTCCTTACTCTTTATCTTTGCATTACTTGTTTATATGCTTATCCATCATCATCCAACACACACAATAAACAGATTGACATAAGTCGATCTAAATAGTTTAAAACCAAGTTTTAATCAAGAAACTATTCAACCCCTTCTAGTTTTTCACTGGGTATCCAAAATTTGATCTAGATTTAATCAAAATTGAGTTATACGATTTGTCCCTTTCGAACTCAAATATCGCTTTGCAAAACTCGATATTTTGGATATCTCGAATTTATAGAACCGTTATCTGAAATTTCGGATATCTTCACAAATGGAATAAATTTGAAATTTTCTCATATAACAAAATATCATATCAATTGCTTTATCGAAACACAATAAGTATGTAAAATCCTAAACACCCTAAGGTTCATTTATTAAACTTTAATTCCATGTCTAATACATCCAAATCAGTTTAACAATATACAAAGTGAGCTCTTATTCCATTATAATAGCAATCAAAAGTTTTTATAATCAAATCACTAACTAACTAACTATGCTTCAATTCTTGGCAGATTTCATTTAAGGATCAACGGGGTAGTAAGCTCCCATGTTTTTCGTATTTTGGATGTACATCATCCGGCAAAAAAACCGGGTAGGGTGTCTGGGAACTAAGCCGAATAGAACTTTTCTCTGCTTAATATCCCATTCAATATTTATATTCAATTGAAACCAAAGGTTGTCTTTTGAATATAGCCTATTGAGTATGCAAAACTTTTCGATGGGTAACACAGTGGTTATCGGTTCAAAAGAGAGAACCAGTGGAACCTCGGTGTTAACCATAGAAAGGTCGATGTTTTTGGTGTGTGAGAAGGTGCTCACCGGAAGGCAGTTTGAAAAAAGAGTTTCCTAAAACTTTATTAAAAAAAATTGAAAAAAAATCGGAAAAAATTTTTTGAAAAAAAAGGTTTTCGTAAAAATATTTGAAAAAAAAAAAGATAAATAAATAAAACAAAAATCTTCGTAAACAAAAGTTTCTAAAAAAATGTTGGAATAATGTTTGCCTTTAGATAAAAATTAGAAGGGGATTAAAAGGTTGGCTAGGATTAGTTCTCACCAAATTTGAGGTTATTTGTGTGGTTAACTTCAAATAAATATTTACAAAGCAGACTCGAGCTTTTTCCATTTCTCATTTTAATATGGTGCCTATAAGGAAATACCAATGCTATAAATTATGATTTAAGGACTTTAGCTTACAAACGAGATGAAATTTTTATCCATTAGTCTTTCAAATATGCAAGATTTTATTTTGATAAAAGAAATAATAACATATGACAATAGTAAAGGGATTATCGTCATTTAACAATCCTTCATCTCCTGATAAAAGACGGTTGTTCGAAAACGTGGATCCAGAAGAATGTTTTAGAAATGACAAGGCCGATCAAAACTTCCTACGTTTCTTAAGAACCTCGTCAGAAAATTAAAGACTTCACATAACATTAACAAATTATTTGACTTCAATCACTATAACATCAGGTCAAACAAATAATGTGGCCACAACCCGAATCAATAAATATCTACATTTTAAGAAGTTACACACTACAACAAAATAGTGGATATTCACACTTATTGAAGCGTGTTGCTACATTTTAAAGTGTGAAGACAAAAAGTTCACACTAAGTATGCGTGTGAACCAATTGGCCAGAAGAAATATTTTCACACTTTTATGTGTGATGCTTTATAAATATTTTCACACTTTTAAGTGTAAAGGTTTTAAACAATTCTTCACACTTTTAAGTGTGATGATTTTTGATTTGAAATAATTCTTCACACTTTTAAGTGTGAAGAGTTTGATTAAATAATTCTTCATACTTTTAAGTGTGAGATTGAAATTCTTCACACTTTTTAAGTGTGAGGATTGAACAATTATTCACACTCTTAAGTGTGAATATCTTTAAAAAAAAGTTCACACTTTATAAAGTGCGAAGAAAAAAGCGTGTAGAAATGACATATTTGTTGTAGTGACAGTATATTATTAGGGTGCGTTTGGTTTGTAAGCGGGTTTGGATTTTGATTTGGATTTGGATTTAGAAAGAGAAAATATAATATATTTTAGAGTAAACTACACCATTCGTCCTTGTGGTATATGTTGACCATCAAGTTTCGTCCTTTGACCAAAAAAATTGCACCGTTGGTCCTTAACTGCGAAACGTTATGTACCATTGGTCCTTCCCTCTAACGGAGATGGTTGACTCTTGTTAACTCATAACACATGAGGGTAAAATAGTCAATTCACCTTTCAATTTATCTCATCATCAACGTTTGACTACAACCTGCTTCTTGTCACCAATAACTACATCATCTTCCACAAATATAAACCATCATCTTCCCCAAAATAAACAAACACCTTTAATCCACAAACACTAGCCCACCATCCTCCATCCTCATTAAAATCTCCTCAAAATAAACCATCTCAAACTCGAATATAACAAAGCAACCAAAAACAAAGATCTTATCATAAAAAATCAAGACCCAAACTCGTTTCAAAGAAACACTAACTCGATCTTGAGTATAAAAACAAAACCGAAAAGAAAATTAAACAAGATCTCAGGTTATATTATTTTCAAGCATCTCACGAGCACACCATACCTACGACCTGAAACCATCTCGCGAACACACCATTACCAGTTACCAACCATACCCACGACACAAACCATCTCATGACCTCACCACATTCTCGACCTGAATCACCTCATAACCTTATATCTTCGCCATCTCACCATCGAATACAACCTTAGATACCTCATGAACTCATCATCTCCTCAAAATAAACCATCTCAACAACCTCACCATCACAAATAACCACGACCGTAAATTGAAAGCTTGATGATAAAACACAAATACCACGACCTATAGATCTCCGCCACCACAATCTAAAGCTTTTCTAACTTACTAGAGAAGACGGAATAACCGATCGATCGATCGCTTGCTTGTTTATTATGCGACATGATTAATGATAAAAGATAAGATAAAGGAGAAAGAAGATATGTACTGAAAAGGGTGATGGAGGGAACCTCCGGACATCCGGCCGAAGCCGACGGCCGGAGAAGGAGGCGGCGGTTTGGATTTTGTGTTTGAGTTTATAAAAACGAGGTGTTGGTGTTTATATATAATCTGAGAATGAGATGGGTTTTGATTTTGGGGTTTTTGACGGTTGTCGGAAGTGATGGACGGTGGTGGTGGACCGTTGAGGTTTGTCAAAGGACCAACGGTTTGTGAAGGAGGTTTGTGAAGGAGGTTGATGGATGGTGGTGAGGTTGGTGTTCGAATGTGGGGTTATGCAGTGGAGAATGAGTTCAAGTGTGTTTGGATGTACACGCCTAGCCCGGGAAACGCCTCACTGCCAACTCGCCGGATCTGGGTTTGAGGGTGGTGATGTGGAAGTCAAATAGATAGTTGTGTTTTTGCTCAAAAAAAGATTTGTCGTGTTGACTGGGATGTGCGTGTTTATATATTTGTATGAAGAAGATGATGAACTTGTGTACATTTTGGTGATGTTTGTAGATTTGTTGTGTTGATTGGGATGTGTGTGTTTGTTTACTTGTGTGTACCTAAAATGGAATAGAAATTAAATTGGAAAATATTTTAGTGGTGACTGTTGATGGTGTGGTTGTTTAGAATAGGTGGATGAAGATGATTGATGGAGGAAGAAGATGTTAAGAGAGGTTTAAATAGACCAAAATACCCTCATGTGGATGTCACATGGGAGGATTTAACGCCCGTTAGTCACACCAGTTAGGGTGAGGGACCAACGCTGAGTAACGTTTCGCAGTTAAGGACCAACGGTGCAATTTTTTTAGTCGAAGGACGAAACTCATTGGCCAACGATACCACAAGGACGAATGGTGTAGTTTACTCTATATTTTATTTTATAAATTATTATTGAATCTAGTTATAAAATTAATTTTGAATAAAGTATTAAAAAAAATATAAGCGATAAAGATCATGCGGTTAAAAACAAAGCTTGTTGAAACCCCTGACACAATTTCAAAAATCCTCTCATTTTCATCCGGTTTGATTTTTGTGGGCCTGGTTTATACTATTTGGCTTTCAACTTACTACCAAACAACAAATTGAGGATATGAATCGACGCCAATAGTGGGATACCCCCATAACAAACATGTACTTAATCTGATATGTTAGTGTTTGTACCTGATAACCCAGATCACCCAACCCGAACCTATCTGAACTTGATAATCAGGTCAGATTGCGGGCCACTTTTTAAAATTTCAAAACCGATTTATCATGACCCAATAAACCAACCCAATAACACCCCTACTTCTAACTAGTATAACATAAAAAGAGTATCCAATAACCAAACTGGTGTTAAACACATGTATGTCCAGGTAATGCTTCAAGTGCTCCGGCCAAGCAAGTTCGAGCCAGAGACACTGTAATTTGAGACTCGTTTTTTATGAAGAGCTTAAGTAGCTCGCTAAATCAACATGTTTACAACACTATTCACATAAACCGTTAAGAAAATGTCATGGCTTTTATCATGAACTGATGCACATGTGATCAAAAGTACTTTGATGACAGATGATCAAATTCATCACTTCTTTTCTTTTATATGAGAGCAAATGCAACTATAGCCACGCAAGGAGACCGGATATATAGTATCATACATGTTTTCATACTAAAAAAGAAAATGCAGCAGCATGCAACTTTCCATCCACCCTCAAACCGAGAGTATATCACAGTTACATCATCATAAGAAAAATACATAAATAACGAAAAATACTGTGTTTCTGAGACTGAAAGTGTTACATATATAGTCCTTCTGGAACACCCTCTTTCTTCTTGAACATAACCTTGTCCTTTGCCTTCTTGAAATCAGGATGTGTCACCTAATTTATCCAAAAACAAGCCACAATAATTAGATGTCCAGCTTAAATGATTCGGAATTTTCAAGCATACATGCAAATATACACTGATAAATAAATTACTGACCTTCATTCGGCGTTCTCTTAAAGCAAGTAATCCAGCCTCGGTACATATAGCCTTGATGTCAGCACCCGAAAACTCATCTTTTGTCATTACAAATTCTTCCAAGTTAACATCATCAGACAAAGTCATTCTTGATGTGTGAATCTAGAATATTACAATCATTTAGCAAGTTAATCACAAACGAGTCAAATCAAATCGAGTTAAAAAATGTGTGCAACGTATTTTAATGCGCAAGATTTACTTTAATCCATACAACCTTTTTCACCATTTTACTTTCAAAAGGGATAATGTATGTGGAGGCCACACAAGTATGTAATTCGTTTTACTTGCCTATCAATTCTGGCAAAATACATGCTAAATGACCTAAAGCCCCCAGTTTTTTTAAATGACAACACTTTCAAGTTTCAACCTATAACATGTTGACACCTCATCAGGGCCTCAAAGGTATTTTTGTCTTTACGGATATTTTGTAGACATCTTCGTCAACTGACATGCTTGAAATTTGGTATTATAAGAAAACCAAATACAAGCTTGGTGGCCCTATAAGATAGTTTTAAACTATGATTAACAAATTAAATATTTATATTGAAAAGGAAAAGTTTCAAGCCAACCCAGCTTTAGCCCATGCCAACCCAGCTTAGCTCATGTCAACCCAAGCCTACTAAAAATGGCAAGTGCTAATCTGAGCCCGTTTTGTAACATTACCCACCCGTGTATTGTTGAAAGTTGAAACTGTACCTGGAAAATACGTCTCCTAGTTTTAATGTCGGGAAGTGGAAACTCAATCTTCCTATCAATACGACCGGGTCGAAGCAAAGCTGGATCAAGACTTTCAATTTTGTTTGTAGCCAAAATCACCTTTACATCACCTCTTGAATCAAACCCATCCAACTGGTTAAGCAACTCCAACATAGTTCTTTGAATTTCACGTTCACCACCAGAGTGAGCATCATACCTGTGCATAGCTAGCATAGTTAGACTTCACGTTTATAGCAAAGATTAAAAGACACAGATGCCGTTGAGCGTACCTCTTTGTACCAACAGCATCAATTTCATCAATAAAGACAATAGAAGGAGAGAGATCATCTGCAACTCTAAAAAGCTCCCTAACCAGTTTAGGGCCATCTCCAAGGTACTTTTGAATCAACTCACTACCAACAACACGTAAGAAGGTTGCTGATGTGGAATTTGCCACTGCCTGAGCAACAAAACAAATAGTTTAATAAAAAAAAAGAAAATAAAAAGGCTCTACTTGAATATGCCAGATGCTTGAACAGCTAATTATCTGATTATCACAACTTTATACGACCCCCACACACCCAAAAAAAACCTTGGCTGCAGCCAAGCCCATTCTGTTACAGCTGATTATGTAGTTTTCATTATGCCATATCACATAATTAATCTCATAACGCAATGCCAACAACCCTCAAAGCTAAAAGGTTAGCAGCTATACATCTATCGGAATACTCAGTTTTCAGAAGCAGCTTCTTAACTAACTCTTCAATTCTGATTAGCTTTTAATTTTCACCCTAAATCATCTAAAAAAACCGTTTTACCCAAACACTTCAAACTGAAACCGTATCAATTTAGTGCAAGAGTGCTCCTATAAGTCTAAACGCAACTTGTCTTTCATATTAATAGAAACAAAAGACTGATATTGGCATGATAAACTCATTGAAATAAAAGAAAACTTTGTGCATGCCTACCTTTGCAAGCAAGGTCTTGCCTGTTCCAGGCTCTCCATACAATATGACTCCCTTAGGAGGTTTGATTCCAATGTCTTCATAGAGTTCAGGGTGAGTCAAGGGAAGCTCAACTGCTTCCTTTATTTCTTGTATCTGGGCATCTAACCCACCAATATCAGCATATGATTCCAAAGGAGCCTTCTCAACCTTCATGACGGACACCATGGGGTCAACATCGTCTTGTAGGAGGCCAACAACAGAAAGAACCTGCATATGCATAATGATAAAGTGCCATTAGTACATTCTTATAGCTTAGGTTTCATTTTGAGTAATAAAAAATAGTTCAAAGATCCTTATGGTCGGTTCCAAGTGCCCAGGCCATCTTGCTCACATTGTACGATGTCAGTGTTGCTATAAACACTAACAACTCCGACTCGGAATGATATTAACACTAAACTTCAATCTTCAAAACCACATAGCAAGGGTCTCAAACTAATCAACAAGTAATCTAAAATATGACTAGAAAGTCCACCAATTATAACAAAGCCAAATATAACTTGAACCAATTCAAACCAAATTCAACAGTAACCCACAAATACTCAAATCAACTAATCTGATTACAATCATAAACCCAAATAATCACCCCATGGCCCATATGAATCCACAACAACAAAACACAAAGATAACTTTCCATCAATCCAAAGTAACACAATAAAAAACCTTAATAATCACTGTATCATGTATCAAAACAGCCAAAAAAAAGGTAGCCTTCTATTAGTCCAGCAAAGTAACATAATCAGAAACATAAACATAATCACGCTATACTTTTAAACAAAAACAAAGGATCACAATCACGAACTCTAAATTCACCTCATTATATGCTCATTATATGCATCAAAACAGAAAAACACAAAAACTAACTACAATCAGTCCAAACCTAATTTCAACAAAAACAGAACCACAAACCCTAACCTTACCTTATTATGCATCAATTCAAATGCTAAATCAATCAAAATATCAAACACTAGCTACAACCACTTAAATTGTAGAATCACTTAATTAATCAGATAACAATAACAAATATCAAATACTAGCTACAGTCACTTAAATCATCATATCACAATAACATGTTAACATATATCAAATACTAGCTACAGATCTAGAATCACTTAATTCATTAAATCAACCAACACCTAAATAAAACATAATCACAAACCCTAATATCGGAATACAACAAATCAAAACCTAAATTCAATACAATCACAACCCCTAATAATCACCTCATAATGCATCAATTCAAATCAATCAAAATATCAAATATTAGCCACAATCAATTAAATAATCAAACCACCAAAGCAAATACGGTATCAAATACTAGCTACAATCACTTTATTCAAAATATCAATACTAGCGCCAAAGCTACAATCAGTTAATCATTAAATCAATAAAACCTAAATCATCATAATCACAAACCCTAACAATATTATGCATCAAATTAAACACATCAACAATCAATTAAAACCTAAATTCAACTTAATCACATAAACACAATCCATAACTTCACCTTCCTATGCATGAACTCAAACGCTAAATCAATCAAAATATCAAATACAAGCCAAAACACTTGAATCACAAACCCTATCAATAACAAAACAATACCTTACTTTGCATCAAACACAAAAACAACTACAATCATTACAAGCCTAATTTCAATAAAACATAACCAAGTACCCAATCACAAACGCTAGATTACCTTATTATGCATCAACACAAAACCTAACTAGAATCAATTTAATCCTAACTTTAATAAAATCACATAATTAAAACACAAATATAACTACCTTACTATACATCAAGATATCACACCTCGTTTCCAAACATAGGGGGTTATTGTTTAAGCTTATATGCGGGCTTACGAGCTTATTTGATTTCGGCTTATATTACATAAGCCTCAATTTTCTGGCTTATTTCAACACGTATGGGCTTATATAAGTTTATTATGATATAATAAGCTTATAGTATCCCAAAAGTCACAAAATAAGAAAAAATTGAGGCTTACGTAATAAAAGCCAAAACCAAATAAGCTCATAAGCCCACATATAAGCTTAAACAAAAACCCCCATAATCACAAACCCTAATAATTCACCTTATTATGCATCCGACTAGCAAAACAATCATCATAATCACATAAACACAATCGCAACATACAACTCATACAGTTGTACCTTAATAATCAACTCACAATAACAACTTGTATATCCAAACAATAACACTAACAACAATTTAACTACCATATTATGCATCAAGATAGCACACCCCGGTTTCACCGAACATAATCACAAACCCTAACAATTCACCGTATTATGCATCAAACTAGCAAAACACAATCAACATAATCATATAAACACATTCGCACATACAACTCATACCTAAATAATCAAAATTCATAAACAACACCACGAAATCTAACTAGAATCAATTAACTACCTTATTATGCATAAATATTGTACATCCTGGTTCCAAATCATAAACGCTAGAGTACCTTATTATGCATCAACACGAATTCTAACTAGAATCAATTAACTACCTTATTATGCATCCGACTAGCAAAACATAATCAATATAATAATCACACTACCTAAAAAATCAAATCACAATAACAACGCGTAAATCAGAACTACCTTATTATGCATAAGAATCGCACAGCCCGGTTCCAACTGATCCTTATCAACAAAACTCATAATCCCAACATAATACTCCGGTCCAATACTACTCGACACAATCGCGTGATTCTCATCAATCATTTCCTCCAAATTACCCACACTCATAGGACTCCCTCTAATATCATCAACTTTACTCCTGTCCTCCTCACTCTTCTCCTCCTGCGGCTTCAACCGCTCTTGGTTTGCGACGAATTCCTCCTCCATTAACAAATAGTCCTTAATTCGCTCCAGTTTGAGTAGCCTGAGTTTGCATTTTGTGTGTGGGGTGATTGTGGGGAGACGCGAGGCGGTCTCCGTGCCGCGCTGCTTGCGTTGCTTCTTGCCGACTCGAGAAGGGGGAGCTGGGGGGTCGAATTTTTTTTCTTTTTTGGATTTGTCGTCTGGGTTGTTTGAGGAGTTGTTGCCGGGGCGGTTGAGACCTCCTCCTGGTGTGCCTTGACCCATGGTTGATTTGGAATTTGATTTGGGGTTAGGGTTTGGGTTTTTTGAAGATGTGATTTGGTTTTGAAGATGTGATTGTCTTTCTGTGCAAGAAAGGTGTGAGTGATGGGGATTCGGGTGGGTGGGTGGGATGGGTTTGAATTGCTTGGGCTTATAGAGGTTCGGGCCGTGGGCTTGATAAGTGATGGGGACACACCCCATGATGTTTGCCTAGAACAGTAGACACTGCACCTAAATCCAGTCTTCTCATAATGCTCCATATGTTTCTTTTTGCTTTCAGCTTAGAGAATTCCTCAATAATGTTTTTTCAGGTACATGAGAACTTTTTATCTAGAAATTTATGCATCTCTTTCCACACTTTACTTGTATATTGACATATGAAGAACAGATGATCATGTGAATCAAGGCACTGTTTGCAGAAAACACATTCCATATCAGCATTTGGTTTCCATACTGCAATCGTATCTTGTGTCATAAGTTTGCCATGAATTGCCATCCAAAGGCCAAATGAGTGCCTTGGTATGCTTTGTGGAAACCAACCCAAGGAATTCCATGTCACTTTATTACCACTGCCACACATATCCTGCCAAATAACCCTTGTTGCAAAATTGGTTTTATGCCCAGTTCTTGTCTCCCATACAGCTTTGTCACATGCCTCACTTTGCAAAATTGGAACTTGTATTATATTAAGGATAGGGAATTTAGTAAACCATTCCACAGGTCAGCTCTATACACCATTGTTAACCAACTTATCAACATTACAGTCATTATTGAATCTTGCATCATAAATTTCCCTAGCTGATATGGATCTATTCAAAGGCCCTTCACAACACTATTAATCATACCATGCTGAGACAGTCTTCCCATTACCAAGCTTATGATAAACATGCTGCCTAATCCTTTCTCTCAGTTTCAGTATGTTCTTCCAACCAATGCTTCCATTATTATCATGTGCTACTTCCCAAATATTCCTTATTTTCAGTTTTTCCACATTGTTCCATTTGACCCATAATGTATCCTTCTTTGGAGTTATGTTCCATAAGTGTTTCATTATCAGAACTTTATTCTATAATTGCAAATTCTTAATTCCCATCCCACTTTGTTCCTTAGGCTTACATATGTTTTCCCATGAGACTCTAGCATTGCCTTTGGTTAGTTCCCCTTGACACCACAAAAAGCCTTTCAACAACTTATTTATCTCCTTCAATATTGTTTTGGGTATAATGAACACAGAGGCCAATACACTTGCATTGAAGAGAAGATTGAAGCTATTATTGTAATCTACCGGTATATGATAAAGCTCTATTCCTCCAATCATGCACTCTACTTCTAACCCTTTCAATCAAGGGTTTACAGTCACTAATACTCAGCTGTTTTGTTATCAATGGTACCCCTAAATATCTGACAGGTAATTTCCAATTGTGAAAGGGATAATTTGTATGATGTTTTCCTGTTCAGGTACAAATAGTCCTCCAAAGAATATGTTGCTTTTCTGCATGTTAACTTTAAGTCCAAAAAATCTACTAAACTCTTCCAAAGTATCTCTAATAACCCTGACAGAGCTATTATCCCCATGACTAAACACACTCAAATCATCAGCAAACCCCAAATGTGTAATTTTAAGGTTCTTACAACCTTGCTGATACTTAAAACTATAATTATGTTAAATATTTTCCTCATGAGTAAATTGAACACTTCCATAGCCATAGTGAAAAGGCAAGGTGACATTAGGTCACCTTGCCTTAACCCTCTACCACTACTAAAATACCCTACCTTTTCACCATTTACATTCAAAGCAAATTTAGTAGTGGTGACACATGTCATAATCCAACCAACCATCTTACTATGAAAACCAAACTGATCCAGGACACATTTGAGGAACTGCCAATCTAAGGTGTCATAAGCTTTTTGCAAAATCAATCTTAAGAGCACACTTTTTAACTTTTGGCTTCCTATTATACCCTCTTAAAAGTTCATGTGCTAAGAGAATATTATTTGTTATTTTCCTCCCAGCTATAAAAGCACTTTGGTTTTCATTAATTAAACTCCCTAAGACTCCTTTGATTCTATTTGTAAGAACCTTACTTATACACTTGTATAAGACATTACAGCAGGCAATAGGTCTGAAATCAGAGACCTTTTAGGGGTTGGGATTTAGGTACAAAAGAGATCAGGGTAACATTCAACTCACCTAGTAATTTCCCTGTATTGAAGAATTCTTGCACTGCCAAACACACCTCTTTTCCAATAATACTCCATGCTGATTTAAAAGATGTAGAAGTATACCCATTTGGCCCTCGTGCGTTTGAATCTTCTATATCAAACATGGTACCCTTTATTTCTTCATCCATAACTGGCCTCACCAATCTTTCAGCATCCTCTGGTAACAACTTGTTAGTAAATATAACACTATCACTTTGAAATTTAGAAACTATGTCCTTGGTGCCCAAAAATCTCTGAAAATGATCCAAGAATTGCTCTGCAACTTTCTCCTCCTCATATCTAACTCCATTCTCATCACACACTGCCATTACTCTACCATTATGTTGCCTACCTTTAATGATTTTGTGAAAAAACTCAGTATTTCTATCCCCTTCTTTTAACCAATAATTTTTGCTTTTTGTAATAGTAGATTTTCCTTATCTCTCTTCGTAGTACTCTTGCAGTATTAAGCAACTCTGCTTTTTCAAATTCTCACAGAAAGGATTTTTGTCTACGTCTTCGTGAATTGCTTTAATCTTTTCCCTTAAACCACTTACTCTTTCATGAACATTACCATTCTTCCAACTCAATAGGTTCAATTTGTGTTTGGGCAACTATATTTCTGAACCACATTATACATATTAAAACCCCATATACTCTTTCCCATTATGTTCTAACCAATGGAAAAAATTCCTCCATCTTAGTAATGAAGTTGGACATTTTGAAAGCTTTTTTCCTCCTCTCCCCACCTTTTGGAATTATTAATATAGCTGGTGAATGATCAAAGATGATGTATGGTAGGAATACACTATGTGTTGTAGTGAATTTATCTATGAAAGGTTCATTAATCATCACCCTGTCCAATTTCTTCAATGTCTTACAACTAGGATTTTTTAGACTTTTAGTCCAGGTATGCTGAACTTAGCAGATTTTTAATTTCTACTTCCTCAACACAGTTTTTAAAACCAATCATATCACTAGAAGGTGTTGAACTCCCATTAGAATGTTCATTAACATCTAATGTAACATTAAAATCTTCAAGGATCACCCAAGCATTTCCATTAGTAATCTGCTTATAAGCACCTAATTCTCTCCATAGCTTTCTCCTTTCTATTCCAGAATTACTTGCATAAACAACTGTGCAGAAGAATCTGGTTTTTTGACAAACAGTTTCTACTAAAAACAGCATGCTCTTCTTTGTCTTTGTCATCAACCAAGTTTCAAGTACATTGTGGTCCCATCCAACCATGATTCTGCACCCTTTGTTATTATCTTTTGCATTACTCACAAACTCCCAAGTGCCAAATACATTGTCACCAACTTTCTTGACTTTACTGTATTTTACATGTGTTTCAATAACAACACAAAGATGTAGATTATCTTCAGTGATAAGATTTTGTACCTCCTTTGTCTTATCAAGTACTAAGACCTCTAATGTTCCATGTTGCAACTTTAATATCCACTTTCCTCTCTTTCTGTTTTTGGCTCACTTATCTCTCAATTCTTTTGGCTCACTTTGTCTCTCTATCTGTTTTTTTAACTCAATCTCTCTATCTGTTTTTGCTCCCAAATACATACAAATGCTCTCTATCTATTTTTAGACTCGCAAATTCTCTCAATTCTTTTAGCTTTTCAAAAACTCTATCTGTTTTCCACACAAAAAACCTCTCTTTCTATTATTGACTCACCAATTTCTCAATTCTTTTGGCTCACAAATACACTCTATTTATTTTTAAACGCAATCTCTCTATCTGTTTTTGCTCCCAAATACTCACAATTGCTCTCTATCTGTTTTTTAGCTCCCCAATTCTCTCAATTCTTTGGTCTCTAATACATTATGTCTATTTTTAACACACAACAGAAATACAACAACTATATACAATTCAATTTCAATTATTGATACTACAACAATTACTATACTATCTATATACCAAAAAGGTTGAGGACAATACAATTTGGTTAAGGATACTATTGCAAACACCCTCAATCTCATTCCTTAACAAACTTTCTTCAATTGAAGATAAGTCATTCACAACATCCTCATCATTCTCTAAACTTTTGGCTGCATCTAAAAGTTCTTTTTTGTCCCTATAGTATCTTTTCATATCCTCATTCCAGCTATCCCATTCATTCAGAGTTGGATCAACTTTAGTTTCAAACACTTTATCAACTTGCTTCCTCTCCTTAGCGATTTGAATTAGACCTCCTCATTTACCAAAGATTCTAGAAGAGTAAATCTATTATTTCCCTTAAATCCCATACTAGTCTGCTGGGTACTACCACTTGTATCAGCATTTATGTTTTTACCCTTAGGAGACTTATTATCAATGTTACTATTTCCACTTTCCTTGGTTACACTAGACTCTTTCACTTTCTCCATGTCAGGTTCAGTGTTCACCTCCACATTCTTTTTTGTTATGTATTCATGTTTACTATTATTTTGCCTTGAATCAGCCATTCTAGTATGATTAGCAACACATTTAGGTCCTCTATTTAGGCCATTGTGATCATTCCTTCTATTATTGTTATTATATGCCTCATTCCTATTTTTCCTATTCTGTACTTTTTTGAAACCATCATTAATTTCCCCATGTTCATTTCCTTGTTTCTCTCCTTCAGTATCTTTAGGTATCATTCTACAGTTCCTCTCTTCATGACCAAACATGTGGAAAACTAGAAGGGGGTTGAATAGTTTTGCCGATTTTACGTTAGTTTCAAAAAACTTTAGATTCGTTAATATGTGAGATCTTATGGATGTAGAGAAAGTATAGATCTAATGATAAAGCAAGTAAATAAAGTAAAGCGAAGGAAAGAAAAGACACAACCGATGTATAGTGGTTCATTTACAAGGACACCTTCCTTGCCCTACTCCACTCCCCGAGTCACCTACTCGAGAGTTCAAGCACTATGTCAACAAACTCCTTCACTTGGCGGAGAAGCCTTCACAACGTTGCTTACACTTTTTCCCAGACAAAGCTAGATACCGAGTCCGTAACACGTGGACCAAACCAACACGACTATTACACAACAAATATGTGAAATATCAAATACAAGATCTTCGCTATGTAAATCTTATGGAGTGACAAATCAATCAAGGACCCTTGCTTGGATGACTTGTAGAATGCTCGTGATCTCGCCTTGAGAAGGACCTATATGAGGATCACAATAGAAAGAAAGAAGAACAACTCTCTAGATCAGTGATCTATATGTTAGAAGAGAATGAGAGTGTATGAGAGATTTAGTAAGAAGAGAGGTGAGGTAGAATGAAGAAATGGCTCTCATTTATAGGCAAAATTCTTCACTGTTCCGGATCCACGGATCCTTCCACTGGGATCCGTCTAGTGTAAACCTAGGGATCCGTGGAACGCCCTTTGCCCATGGGTTTTTGGTTATGGGTCATGGGTTATGGGTTGGTCCATGGTTTTCTTTAGATTCAATGTATCTAAGTATACATTGCATCTAGTCTACTTGGGTATGGGTTAAGATCCATGGGTTATGGTCCATGGGTTATGGTTTATGGGTTATGGTTTTACCCATCCTAATAAACTATTACAACAAATGCTTAATTACTACATTTTGTATTTAAATGGCTATATGTAAATGCTTTACAAAATAACATGTATCCTTATAATTATACTTAAGACAACATTATATTTGTTATCAACAAAACACAAAGAGATCGCAAAATATTAATAAACGTTTTTACGGTTTATTTGTATTAACAATCTCCCCCTTTTTGTTGATGACAAAACATAATGATGAGTAAAACTTAAGAATAGATGTAAGTTTTGAAAGCCCCTAAGTTTTACTTCTTCTCCCCCTTTTTGTCGAAACAAAAAGTTAACCCTTGAAAGAAATAAACAATAAAATGTGGAAAAAGTAGTCCACATATTTCTTACTCCCCCTTGACGGTAGCTCCCCCTAGCTTGGGGCGTCAAGTGAAGAAAAATAAAAATCCTACAAGAAGAAATGTTAGTAACATGCTTAAATAATCTTGTGTTCGTCGAGAATCAAGATTGGGAGCCAAGGTATGTAAACAAGGCCTTGTAATAAAACAACAAATTGTAGTGGTATTTATGCCACTTACAGGCATGTAAAAATAAGAACAAGACTTGTTCTTGAAAATGACAAAAAAAAAATATACTAAAAGTAGAAAATAGTGGTAGTGATTCCTTCCATGCTTGCATAAGGTTATGGATGGAGGTTTTGATGAGTAATGGTATTGATGCGATCAAGGATAAGGTTGAGTATGAGACACATTTCTTCCCTAACTTCTATTGCAATTTCCTTAGTGGATTGGCAATGTTCACAATGCAAGTGATGTGGGTAATGAGTGCGGAAGTTTTCCGGGTTGTTTTGATTTGAGTTATGCGGAAGTTGTGGTGGAAAAATAGGAAAATATGAATCAACATCCGGAATGTTTGTAAATGTTGGTGGAAAAGAACCTAGATGTTCTTGTAATGTGATGGGAGCTAATGGTGGTGATATTTCAAGATCTTGAAAAATAGTATTTGGAGATGTGGGGGGTGTTGAAAAAACTAATTCTTTTCTTTAGGTTGGTTAGATCTTGTTGGAGTCTTAAGGAGTTCCAAAAGAGTGACTTTAGGTGGTGATGAAGTTGGTGTACTTGTTGGTGATGAGGAGGTGCTATAAAGGAAGCATCTTGTGGTGAGTTGTTTGTTGAGGAAGAACCATTTGAGGTTGGTTTTGCTAAGCAACAAGATCGGACACTAATCCGTGCGGATATCCTAGAGTTTGATTGTGGTATTTTGGATGGTGGTAGGACAAAGGTTTGGGTATCATGAAGATGATTGTTTGTATTAGGTGATTTATCTTAAGGGTTTGTGGAGGACATGGTGTATTGTGTTTGTGAGGATGAGATGGATTATGCAAACATTTTGGGAATTCTATATATAGAAAAACAAAGCATTGTAATGAATGCTTGACTCAAAATGTGGATTAAAATCTAATGATTAGATATGAATTTAAGGCATGTGATCATGAGAACACAAGCATTAAAGAACATACTCCAAAAAATAAAACAAATGTGGATTTTTTTCATCCAAAGTGAGAAGAATAGAAGGTAAAAACAGCTTCTGTCTCACGGATCCCACAGATCCTTCCCTTGAGGTTTCCGTCCAGCATGAAGGTTGGGATCCGTAGGTCTGGTGATTCAGGCAGCACAAAATTTTCTTTTGAAAAAAAACATTTTTGGCTATTGTGTGCCTATATGCAAACTATTTGGAGTTGCGGTTATCTCGACCTCTAAAAGAAAAAAGAAAAACAAACTAGAAGTAGAAAAAGCATCCTATTGAGATAACCCGAAAACACATATTTAGTACAAAAGTACGTAAATGAGTGTTATGAATGCTCCTAATTCATTGTTGCTTAAATGAATGTACCCGAAAACACATATTAGTTATGTGTCCCCTTTAACATTCAAAAGACATGAGATGCAATGAAAACGGGTTTTTACTTTGCATTAATAATGAAAAAGCGATTTGTCCTAGACGTGAGAAATTGCTTTTGTGAAATTGATACGGGAAGGTATCATTCTTTTAGAAAACATTTTGAAAAGAGTTTTTCTTTGAAAATGTGTAAGTGTTTGAGAATAAAAAATAAGAAAGCTATAAGTTGAAAACTTATCTTGGGTTTTGAAAATTCCCGTATTGTTTGTGAGTTGTGCGTGAAATAGAGATCCTAGACTCAGAAAGAAGAAGGCTAGTGTTTACATACCTTGTAGAGTCAAATAACTTATGACGTTTTTTCCATTAGACCAAGACCAAGACGAAGTAGGTTGAATTGTTCCCTCTTCAACGGTTTGGTGAGGACGTCGGCTATGTTGTCTTCGGATGCTACCTTCTCAATAGAGATGTTCCCTTTGAACATTTCTCTTGAAGTGATGTCGAATCTCTATATGCTTTGTGCGAGAATGCAATACCGGATTCTTACTTAAGTCGATGGCACCTTTGTTGTCACATAGGATGGCTATGTCGCTTAGATGAATGTCGAGTCGACTAACGCTTGTTTCGTGCATGCTTCACGGCGGAGACGCACTCGGCTTTGGTCGTTGATATAGCTAGTGCCGTTTGTTTCTTAGAAAACCAAGACGTTAAACAACATCCCATGAAAGTACACACCCCACTTGTACTTTTCTATCAACGTAATCACCGCATGGTCGAATCTGCATATACAATTGTTTCTACTCCCGTGCCCTTAGGATACCATAATCCTAATTGTGTTGTACCTTAATGTATCTAAATATTCTTTTACGGCTTCTAGGTGTGATGTTTAAGGGTCTTCTTGAAATCTAGCACATAAGCAAACACTAAACATGATATCCGCCTACTTGCCGTGAGGTAGAAGACTACCTATCATGCCACGATATTTAGTATTATCTACTAATTCGCCGTCTTCATCTTTTGTGAGTTTGGTGTCGGATGACATTGGTGTCCTAATTGGTTTCGACTCTTCTAGACCGAATTTCTTTAACATCTCCTTTATGTATTTAGATTGATTAAAGAAGATACCATCTTCTACTTGTTTAATTTGTAGACCAAGAAAGAAACTAAGTTCTCCCATCATACTCATCTCGAACTCGTCATGCATGATTTTAGAGAAATCATCACACATGTCTTGACAAGTGGATCCGAATATAATATCATCTACATATATTTGTACTATAATTATATGTGACTCTCTTTTCTTAGTAAAAAGTGTGTTGTCAACTAACCCCATGGTATAGTTGTGTTTAAAGCTTTTGGAGCTTGTTTAAGACCGTAAAGGGCTTTCTTTAATTTATATACATGTTTGGGTTTTTCAAAATCGATGAAGCCCGGAGGTTGAGCTACGTATACTTCTTCATTAATGAAACCATTTAGAAAAGCGCTTTTGACATCCATTTGATAAAGCTTTAGATCATTAGCACAAGCATACGCAAGAAGTATTCTTATAGACTCTAATCTAGCCACGGGGGCATAGGTCTCATCAGAGTCTATTCCTTCTTGTTGGTTATACCCTTGGGCAACGAGTCTAGCCTTGTTCCTAGACACTACTCCGTTTGCATCTAATTTGTTTTTATAAACCCATTTGGTTCCTATTATGGTTTGATTACTAGGTGGAGGGACAAGCATCCAAACATCATTAGAGACGAATTGATTTAGTTCTTCTTGCATAGCCATTACCCAACTCTCATCTTTTATGGCTTCTTGTGTATTCCTAGGTTCTATGGTTGAAACGAAACAAAACAAGCTACTTTGGTTTTGAACTTGAGACCTTAATGTTCGCTCGTTTAGCTTTCCTATGACTTTATCTACGGGTGATCTTTGGACTCTTTAATGTTTATGATTTCATTATTTAAAGGTTCTTTTATTCATTTATCTTTTCTTTATTACTATAGCATCACTTTCTATGATCTCGTCATCGACAAGAGGTGGAGAGGGTTTGGGTGGACTTTCATCAAATTTTATATTTAATGACTCTTCTACCTTCATTGTTTCTTTGTTTAATATGACGTACGCTTTGCTATTTGGCGAATAACCTAGAAAGATACCTTCGGTTGATTTAGGATCAAATTTTGTAAGGTAATCTTTAGTGTTAAGAATAAAACATTTGCTTCCAAAGACTCTAAGGTGATTTAACATAGGCTTTTTGCCTCGGAGTAACTCATATGGAGTTTTACCTAAGATTAGTCTTATTAACACTCGATTGAGTATATACGTTGAAGTATCAACGGCATTACACCAAAAATTTTGAGGTATGGATTGTTCATTAAGCATGGTTCGACTCATTTCTTGAAGGGTTCTATTCTTTCTTTATACTACCCCATTCGATTGTGGAGTGCGTGGAGCCGAGAAGTTGTGAGTAATACCATTAGCGTCACAAAAGGCTCCAAATTGCACTTCATTATCGAATTCCCTACCATGATCCGTCCTAATGGATACTATAGGACTTCCTAGTTGTCTTTGGATCTTTTTGCTTAATATTTCAAAATAATTAAAGTTTTCCGTTTTGTTCTTTAAAAATTTTGTCCATGTATACCTAGAGTAGTCATCCACTATTACCAAAGTGTAGTAGTTGCCTCCATAACTTTGGATAGCGGATGGACCAAATAGATCCATATGTAGTAGTTCTTGACACCTAGTTGTGGACACCATGTTTTTAGCTTTATGACTTGAATGAGCTTGTTTTCCGACATTACAAGCATCACAAAAATGATGTTCATATTTTAACTTAGGTAGATCTCTTACTAGATCTTTGGATGATAGCGATTGAAGAAGTCGCATGTTGGCGTGACCCAATCTTCGATGCCATAAGGTCGAAGTATCACCCATAGAGGTAAGACATAGTTTGTCTTTGGGTTCATTACCAATTTTAATGACATAGACTCCATGTTTCCTAATTCCTCTTCCTATGGTTATGCCATTTTAAGTATCTTACTACCGGTTTCGTAAAGAGTACATTACACTTTTTATCACATATTTTCCTATACTTAAGAGATTAAAGTTTAGGTTTTCTCGTGACACACATCGTTAATGGTTAGAGATTTGTTAGAAATCGTACATTTACCGATGATTCTACTTTGCTATTTCCAAACACCACATTACCTCCATTTACGATTCATATGTGGAGAATAGATCCCTATTGCGGTCATGTGCCTCGTGCACCCGCTATCCTTGACCCATTCATCGGGGTCTAGATCGACCTTTAAGCACACCTAAAACAATAATAAACTCAAAAGTTTGGTCCCCATTTGTTCATGGGTCCATTAGTGTTAAACATTCCATTCATGTTAGACATGTATGGATAAGATGAATATGCATTCCATGGAGCAAAGTTTTGAAAAGGAAAACCGTTTTGCATATTTGGGTTCCATCCCATTTGATGGTTACTTCTTGGATAAACATTATTAGGTCTCCTAAATGAATTAGGTTTTGAAAAAGATGGAGCTTTGTTTCTTGCAAAAGTAGGATTATATTTTGGAGGTGGTTGTCTAGTGGTGATGTGAGTTGGTTTCTTCCTATTAACGATAACAAAATCAGTTCTAGATGAGGACGCTACGTTATTACTATTGTTTGCTACACAGATCCACGGATCCCGTGCTCGTACACTAGCCGTTCCCTTTAGGGATCCGCCACAACGATGGTCGGTTTTTCTAGCGCTTTAACAAATTTTGTTTCTTTACTTTCACTATGTCACACCCCAATTTACTCGCTTTGCGCGGAATGGAATTCGGGATTGACCGTCATAGCATCACAATCACAGTTATATTGAACGACCTAAAGTGTCGTTTGAAAAGAACATCGCTTGATTTAATAAAACAATCGAGTTTACAAAGTAGGTCCCAAATGTAAATCAACTTTGCGGAAATAAGTTTGTTACAATTCAAACGATGTTTTAAAGTACGTAAAACCCAAGTGAGACGCGTCGTCATCGCGACACCATGATGCGTCCAAATGCATGCCATGAAGTGAATACCTTAGATACCTGAGATAAAACATGCTAAAAAGTGTCAACACAAAGGTTGAGTGAGTTCATAGAGTTTGGGTTGAAATGTAAGGACTTTCAAAATCGTTTATGCAGCAAAGGCATTGTAAATCCACCCAGTTCCAAGTTCCGCCCATACAAAACTTGCAACCTGTGTGTTCACAACCCACTGCCAAAATGTAATAGTTTATGTTCAAACACTTGATGACAAATGAATTCACAATAGTATCTAACTCGACGTAGAACAATAGCACTTAATCAATAGGACTAGACTCAATGTATCAGTAGTCAACTGATTTAGAACGTTATACTGACGTAGGACCGAAGTAGCACATAATCAATAGTACATGACTCGATGTATCGTGAGTCAATCGATATAGTACTTTATTCGACGATAACTATAGCACACGAACGAGAACAATTGATATAGTATAACACTTGATTTTGAAACAATGGTGATCATGATAGAATTTAGCCTTAAAATCTAAAGTACTTGTGAAAACTAGTTAAGCATGTATCTCCCCAAAATGCTTATGAAAACAAGTAAAAGTGGGGCTATGAAAACTCACTTGATAATAATGCGATGGCAAAAGTGGATACATGAAATGTAGCGTGAATCTCGAAATGACCTATTATGAATGATATGATACGTAATGAGTTGCGATGTAATGTTATGCATGCATTTCGTATGTTATTTATACCATTTGTGAGTTTTGAAAATAATACTTATAGTCGAAAAATACTCTTTTGACGTCTTGACCACCCTTAAATCACTTTACAAGTTTTTACGTCAAAATGTCATCCTACAATGGTTTCGTAATGATTTATGGTGAAATTGCCACTTTTCGTCGCAAAACAATGTCGTCGGAATTTTCATGAAATTAACAAAAATGGCTTTGGAAAACTAGTCGTAAAATGGTGTACGTCGATCGTTAGAGAACGAACTCGACGGTTTTTGGAAAGTTTGTATCGAAATCTAAAAGTTTCAGTTCAGGAGTTTTCGTCCAAAAGGTCTCGAACATAAAGATATTAAGGGTTAAAGATAGTGATTTTTGCTAATGGTTGTGAAAAAATGAGTTTCGGCCAAGTTTGAACATCCGTAATTAATTTATTACAACTCCGCTATATAAACGGCTTGTCGTTTTGAAAAATATGCTCGGTGAACTTGATTTTACTAGAAGACATTTCGTTCCAAAAAGTTCCACATCATGGTTAAAAACAGCCCTCAACATGGTCGTTTCAGCTACCGTAACACTTGTATCGTAAAATAATATAGTTTTTCGAAAATAATAGTTACGGCAATTTTATGAAAACGTGCATATCTTTGTCGTTTCAAACCGCTTTCTACGTATAATACGTCCTTAGCTTCGATCAAGTATACTAATATATTTTGACAAGTCGAAATAATTTGTGAAGCTTAAGGCTCGTTTTGACCGAATAGAGTAAAAATAGTATGCTGAAATTTCAGAAAATTATATATTTCGTCGTCAAACTTTAAAAATTCATAACTTCTTCGTTATAACTCCGTTTTTATCCGTTCAAGCGGCCACGGATTCGTTTTAAAGTATATTTTCTAAATATCAAGGCCAAAATGTCGTGCCTACTGTCGGTTTTTCCAGAAAATCAAAATAAGGACAGAACCTATTTTATAGTTATCGAAAATAGTTTTTCTCGGACAAAACCTATTCTAATCCCTTCAAATCAACTCCAAAACTAATCTAATCCTACCATACACCTTCTTAGGGTGTCATGGGTTCCTAGACATCATCAAGACCAAAGAATACCAAGGGGATATTTATAGGATGACCAAATATATATATATACTCTAAAATCAAGTAAAATGGTATAAATCACATATGTCTTGCATGTTTGTACCAAAATGAAAAGATACATATGAGATGAAAAGGAAACATGAAAAATGAAAGAAACATGCTTACAAGTGAATATGATGAGGTGCAAGTAACAAGGTTAAACCTAAATACTCTTGGTTTTTATTTCAAAACCTTATAAAGAGTATTAACTAGATTGAAATTAACACTTGAACTAGAAAAGTTTTTGATCCCTTTTTCTCTTGATGAAGAACCGGTTGAAGAGGAGAACAAAGAGAGAAGGAAAAGATTTTTGCTAACTCTTGAAATATGAAATGAATGAATGAGAAAAAATGAAGTGTAAGACTTTTATGTTTGAGTACAAATCAATACAATCAAGAGGCCATGCATAATTTATTAACAACCCTCCCCCTTGGTCGGCCAAGGGGGGAGGGATATAAAGATATTTTGTTTTTTTTTTTTTTTTTTTTTTATATAAACATGTATAATTGTTTGTGTAATTATTGAAAATGTAGAAAAATGTATAAGTAAAAAGGTAAATGGTAGATTTTTGGTACAAGTAAGTTTTTAATAGATCAAAGTAAGATGTAATGAGATAATAAAAATTGTAAAAATACATTCCTTGTAAAAATTGAGTGATAAAATAATTATCGTATAATTTTTAAGAAAAACGTCGTAATAATATAACTTTAACGATTAATATACCAAATAAATTTAAAACACTAGGAAAACTCAAATATAGTTTTATAACTAAATGTAAGTTTAAAAATATGTCGGGATCATTTTTAAAGTAACGGATTAAATATTAAAAATAATAACTCACGCGATAACGTTTATTTAATATAAAAATTTCGCGTTAAATGTGAAATGAAATGTCATGAATGAACTAACGTGATGCAAATGATGTCAATGAAATGTAGACTAATCTTAGTCCATATGAAATGTTCGTGATGATATGATCATGAATTCGCCGCTAAACCTTAAAGGTTACGCGAATTTGGAACAAGTAAACCAAGTTTACGATAAATGCTGAAATTGTGAAACTTGAGAAATGACCTGAAATTGCGAGTTGTCACATTCGCCCAACCAAAAAGGAATTCAGTCCCTGAATTCAATTCGTGTTAGTCTATCGAATTTTTGAGTTTGTGATGAATAACGAGGAGAGAAAACATGGAGAAGTGTCGTTACGGATGTCGATGATCGAGAGCGTACAAAACATCGTAGTAAAGAAAATATCGGATGAATCTCTCATAAGCAACACTTTGACTTTGGAATATGTGAAGATTTTGCTTGCACTAAGATTTATAAATAACCGCTCCCAACATAACGTGATCCCTCCAGAATTAGACATAGTTAGCTAGGCTATGCATAATTAAGGAACGATGACGTGACGTTCGGTTTAGTTGTTATAACTCTCAATGTTTACAAGGATTTAAACCGTGTCGTTAAAATGGTCGATGAAGTAAAAAGAAGTAAAATTCTCGTAAGTAATAACAAATCGGAAAGAAAATAAGTACGATAGATGAGAATATTTTACAGCGAGTGGTTTAGCAAAAGTAATACATCTTAAGTTATAAAGATTCGGATACGATGAAAGACATAAACTTAATATGACATAGTACATAAGGAGAAATAAGGTCATAGTTCCAAACTTCTTGATCTTCGCGTTGTTGTGACCATGACGAGCTTCTCCTCCTCCTAACATGTATGCATTCCCATGAGCACCTTCAACTCGGTTGACCTTGGTTTTGAGGACATTGATTCCGATAGTGTCCTTGCTCCCACATCCAAGCATGTGACTACGGCTTTGCCCTTGGTCCTTAGCAAGGTGTCCTACTTTGATGACTAAAGCATATACCACATGGACCATTATGATGTAGCGTGCATTGGTGGCATCGTGGTAAGTTTTCGCATAAGCTCTTCCCCGGTTGGTGCAAAGAACATAGACCCCGCGACTTTGTCTTCTATTCATTGTTGATGATGGTTAGTGTTGCGGTTTTGGTTGTTGTTGTTATAATCTCCTTGGTCGTTTCCCATTTCCTTTTGTTGTTGTTGAGTTGGTTATCGCCGTTGTTGTTGTTGTTTTGGTCATTGTTGTAGTTGGTGCGGTTGTTGGGGTTGTTGTTGTTTTGGTTGGTGTTGGTGTATTTACCTTTCTTCACCACCGGGCCATGAGCTTTTGAGTCACCCTAATAGCTTCCTCGATTGTTTGTGGATCAAACGAAGTCACATCTCCTTGAATAACCTCGAAGTCCCAGATAAAAGCCTCTAGTAACTTCTCGTTATCCCAAACCATAGACGGGCATAACGCGCCAATTCTTGGAATCTCCGAATGTAAGTGTCAATATCGCACCCAATTGTTACTAGTTCATAGAATTGCCTCCAACTTTTTCACTCCGACGAGGACAAAACTTCTTAGTCACCAAACCCTTAAATTGCTCCCAAGTAAGCTTGAAAGCATTCTCCATCCCAATCGGTTGAGCATATGAATTCCACCACGACAATGCTCCATCGAGTAATGTGCTCGTAGCGAACTTGACCTTACTATCATCCGGACGCATAAAGCAAAACACGGACTCCAACTTTTCAAACCATCGAACCATGGTCGTGGCTCCTTCATCCTCTAAACTTGGTGGGTTCTCCACTTTGAAATCCTTGTAAGAACAGCTCTTAACTCCGGACCCTCCTGCATTTTCTGCAGAAGAAGAAGAAGTTTGCGGCTTCAAGCAGTTGACCGCTGCCCTAAAGCAGCAGCAGCAGATCACCGCTTCCCTTTCAATCCTTAATGCCTCGCGCTACACTATCCCTTACCAACTTTTGAATAGCGCTTGTGTCATTTCATTTGTGGCTTTCTTGATGCCATATCTTCTTCAAAACAAGAGGAAATGTGAGACGAGCAAAATCCGATGTTAATAATAAACGCCCAAAGAAATGTGATAAGAATGATAAGTTTGAGGTTATTTTTCAAAATGATCGACGGTTTCCTAAGAAATGGGTTATGAGATGTTGTAAGTGCTCCAATGTATGATGGTTTAGTGACTTAATGTGTGAATAAAGTGTAACTCGACATGTTAGTGGTGAAACAAAGGAGTGAGAGTGACTTCGCCCTATATAAAGGTTTATCTCAGCATTCGACGTTATCGGTGATGAGTCAATTGATGTAAAAAAAATTTTGATAGGGAATGACAAGGAATTCTCCACGTTAGAGTATGAAGAAAGAATAATGGAATGGGCATTTAAAGGCATCCATGTGACAATCGATATGAAATGAAAGTAAATAACTAGAAAAATGTACGTATACACCGCATGTAAAGTGAACATGCACTTATGATGAAATGATGAGATGCTATGATAATGTAGTTATAGTCTAGGGTCAATGATGCAACCTAGTTCTCTATAATCAAGCTCGATGCCAATCACACACCCCAATTTACCTGCTTTGCGTGGAATGGAATTCACGGGATTGTTGTCATAGCATCACAATCACGAGTATATTGAACGACCTAAAGTGTCGTTTGAAAAGAACATCGCTTGATTTAATAAAACAATCAGAGTTTACAAAGTAGGTCCCAAATGTAAATCAACTTGTGCGGAAATAAGTTTGTTACAATTCAAACGATGTTTTAAAGTACGTAAAACCCAAGTGAGACGCGTCGTCATCGCGACACCATGATGCGTCCAAATGCATGCCATGAAGTGAATACCTTAGATACCTGAGATAAAACATGCTAAAAAGTGTCAACACAAAGGTTGAGTGAGTTCATAGAGTTTGGGTTGAAATGTAAGGACTTTCAAAATCGTTTATGCAAAGAAAGGCATTGTAATCCACCCGCCCAAGTTCCGCCCATACAAAACTTGCAACCGTGTGTTCACAACCCACCGCCAAAATGTAATAGTTTATGTTCAAACACTTGATGACAAATGAATTCACAATAGTATCTAACTCGACGAGAACAATAGCACTTAATCAATAGGACTAGACTCAATGTATCAAGAGTCAATCGATTTAGAACGTTATCTGACGTGGGGATAGTAGCACATAATCAATAGTACATGACTCGATGTATCGAGTCAACCGATATAGTACTTTATTCGACGATAACTATAGCACACGAACGAGAACAATTGATATAGTATAACACTTGATTTTGAAACAATGGTGATCATGATAGAATTTAGCCTTAAAATCTAAAGTACTTGTGAAAACTAGTTAAGCATGTATCTCCCCAAGCAGCTTATGAAAACAAGTAAAAGTGGGGCTATGAAAACTCACTGATAATAATGCGATGGCAAAAGTGGATACATCGAAATGTAGCGTGAATCTCGAAATGACCTATTATGAATGATATGATACGTAATGAGTTGCGATGTAATGTTATGCATGCATTTCAGTATGTTATTTATACCATTTGTGAGTTTTGAAAATAATACTTATAGTCGAAAAATACTCTTTTGACGCCTTGACCACCCTTAAATCACTTTACAAGTTTTACGTCAAAATGTCATCCTACAATGGTTTCAGTAATGATTTATGGTGAAATTGCCACTTTTCGTCGCAAAACAATGTCGCCGGAATTTTCATGAAATTAACAAAATGGCTTTGGAAAACTAGTCGTAAATGGTGTACGTCGATCGTTAGAGAACGAACTCGGCGGTTTTGGAAAGTTTGTATCGAAATCTAAAAGTTTCAGTTCAGGAGTTTTCGTCCAAAAGGTCTCGAACATAAAGATATTAAGGGTTAAAGATAGTGATTTTTGCTAATGGTTGTGAAAAAATGAGTTTCGCCAAGTTTGAACATCCGTAATTAATTTATTACAACTCCGCTATATAAACGACTTGTCGCTTTGAAAATATGCTCGGTGAACTTGATTTTACTAGAAGACATTTCGTTCCAAAAGTTCCACATCATGGTTAAAAACAGCCCTCAACATGGTCGTTTACCACCGTAACACTTGTATCGTAAAATAATATAGTTTTCGTAAAATAATAGTTACGGCAATTTTATGAAAACGTGCATATCTTTGTCGCTTCAAATCCGCTTTCACGATAATACGTCCTTAGCTTCAGATCAAGTATACTAATATATTTTGACAAGTCGAAATAATTTGTGAAGCTTAAGGCTCGTTTTGACCCGAATAGAGTAAAATAGTATGTGAAATTTCGAAAATTATATATTTCGTCGTCAAACTTTAAAAATTCATAACTTCTTCGTTATAACTCCGCTTTTATCCGCTCAAGCGCCACGGATTCGTTTTAAAGTATATTTTCTAAATATCAAGGCCAAAATGTCGTGCCTACTGTCGGTTTTCCAGAAAATCAAAATAAGGACAGAACCTATTTTATAGTTATCGAAAATAGTTTTTCTCGGACAAAACCTATTCTAATCCCTTCAAATCAACTCCAAAACTAATCTAATCCTACCATACACCTTCTTAGGGTGTCATGGGTTCCTAGACATCATCAAGACCAAAGAATACCAAGGGATATTTATAGGATGACCAAAATATATATATATACTCTAAAATCAAGTAAAATGGTATAAATCACATATGTCTTGCATGTTTGTACCAAAATGAAAAGATACATATGAGATGAAAAGGAAACATGAAAATGAAAGAAACATGCTTACAAGTGAATATGATGAGGTGCAAGTAATAAGGTTAAACCTAAATACTCTTGGTTTTTATTTCAAAACCTTATAAAGAGTATTAACTAGATTGAAATTAACACTTGAACTAGAAAAGTTTTTGATCCCTTTTTCTCTTGATGAAGAACCGTTGAAGAGGATAACAAAGAGAGAAGGAAAAGATTTTGCTAACTCTTGAAATATGAAATGAATGAATGAGAAAAATGAAGTGTAAGACTTTTATGTTTGAGTACAAATCAATACAATCAAGAGGCCATGCATAATTTATTAATAACCCTCCCCTTGGTCGCCAGGGGGAGGATATAAAGATATTTTGTTTTTTTTTTTTTTTTTTTTTATATAAACTTGTATAATTGTTTGTGTAATTATTGAAAATGTAGAAAATGTATAAGTAAAAGGTAAATGGTAGATTTTTGGTACAAGTAAGTTTTTAATAGATCAAAGTAAGATGTAATGAGATAATAAAAATTGTAAAAATACATTCCTTGTAAAAATTGAGTGATAAAATAATTATCGTATAATTTTTAAGAAAAACGTCGTAATAATATAACTTTAACGATTAATATACCAAATAAATTTAAAACACTAGGAAAACTCAAAATATAGTTTTTATAACTAAATGTAAGTTTAAAAATATGTCGGGATCATTTTTGAAAGTAACGGATTAAATATTAAAAATAATAACTCACGCGATAACGTTTATTTAATATAAAAATTTCGCGTTAAATGTGAAATGAAATGTCATGAATGAACTAACGTGATGCAAATGATGTCAATGAAATGTAGACTAATCTTAGTCCATATGAAATGTTCGTGATGATATGATCATGAATTACCGCTAAACCTTAAAGGTTACGCAATTTGGAACAAGTAAACCAAGTTTACGATAAATCTTGAAATTGTGAAACTTGAGAAATGACCGAAATTGCGAAGTTGTCACACACTAGTTGATGGATCAAGTTGTTGAATACCTAAGCCTTTTAGGTTGTTACCGCTTTAACACCATCCAAGATTGTATCTAAGGTGTTCGTACTCATTCTAGCAATTTTAGAATCTAGATGATCAACTAGTGTTTGAAGTTGAACGCAAAGTTCACATTCACCACTTGCTATTTTACCTTTTCTAAACGCTTTAGTTTTGCTTTTAACTCTATGACTTCTTTATCTAAACATTGGTTTTGACTCTTTAAAAGCTTATTTTGTTAATTAGTTTTAAGCTAATGTTGCATAGTTTGTCATATTCATTATGCAAAGAGTCGTCATCAAGTGATGAACTACTATAGTATTCGTGACATACCTCGTCATTTGCCATGAGACAAATTTCTTCGTCCTCCTCGTCGCTCATTCCCCACGCTCCGCCACTTAACGCTTTATGATCATCCCGTTTGGGACACTTACTAATAAAGTGGTTTGGGTCCCCACATTTAAAGCAAGTACGATCATCCTTTGACTTCTCGTCCTCTTTGCTTTTCCAAAGCCTTTAATCGCCCGACCCGACAAGGGTAAAGGAATCACAAATAATGGTGTCATATCAAAGCAAACATAAATATCCAAAAGAAATCTTAGCATAAATCTTGAAATAATTCAAGTCAAAATGACTTCAATACATAGGTCCCAATGAAAAATAAACTCAAATAAAATATCCGAAATATTAAGTCTTAAATGGCATCATAAGATCAAAGCTAAATATCTCTAAGGTAAGTCCACTCAAGACTCATCCCAAAGCAAAACCCAGCTCAATGCTTAGATACCGCCGCGGAAGAAAAGAAATGCGGTGAGCTTCAAAAGCCAGTGAGCAGATATACAAGCAAAGCGAATACGAAACGAAAACGAATACGAAATAATGTGAAAGAAAGATAGTAAAATCATAATCATTTCAAAATATAAATCGAATAATAGAATAAGTTTTATAGCTAACTACCTCGAGCCCGACACACATATCATATCATAATCATATTCATATTCACACAAGGCAACATTTGTAGGGAGACCTACCGAGTTATGAAGGGCGTGCATGCACGCAAACATCAATCATCGAGATAACATATAGCATATAACATATAACACATAACAGATAATGATCTAGGATGCACCCATCGCCCACAAACATATAATGGTAATATAATATAACTTGAGCTCATAACGAGATAACGAGATAAGGGGCGTGGCGAACTTCACTCATCGCCCTAGAGTCATGTCGAAGTGCATCATCGACACGGACATGGAACCCCATGACTAGTTAATATTTGGCTCGGGTGTCAAACTATCTTAGGTCGAATCGAATGTCAAACCGACGGATCATACTTTATCAAAGATTTAATCATGTTTTCAAAATCAAAGTTTTTATATCATATAGTTCAAAATCAAATGTTTTATAATCCAAAATCAAAGTTCGGATAAGCAATAGCTCAAACAAACAAAATGGGGTTCATAGCAAAGGCTTAGGAAATCCTAATATAAAAGCTAACGAAAAGCGTTATAAGGAACCTTTCTTGAAAAGGTCGAATATCGTACCTTATTCCAAAGCAAATGATCGAAAAGCGAAACACGGAAAGCAAAGGATTACTCCTTCTTCACGAACCTATACACATTAACGGTCGTACATGTTATTTATGATTCCATAATTGTCGAAATGATCTTTTAATATTTGGTGTTCATACTTAGTATATTTAATGATCTTAATACTTTAGGGTTTTAGGATTAAATGAGACTTAAGTGTTTTATAAACAATATCGTAGATTAAGGTTCATTATGTCATTTATTAAAGTTTAGGGTTAAATGTGAAAATCGTTTAAACGTCATAACTCACACATGAAATAACGAATTAATATACTTAGTTTCAAACCCTAATCGACTCTCATTATGTTCTAGGGTTTTCTCATTCTTTTAAGATCATATCCATGTGCATTTACTTTATATGTTACGTCATTTAATGACTCATTACTCTTGTTTATTTACTCAACACGTTCATGTCTTAATCATATGTTACTCATATATATGTTATCGTCAACTTTTATTCCCATGCACGTTTATGATTTTATGTGACACACAAGTTACTTATTACTCGGATTAATTACACATCTCGCACAATAGTTTTAATACATGTTCAAAACTTTTATATGGTTCAAACTAGGGTTTAGGTTTACATATATATAGGGTTCGGTTTATATAATAGGTTTTATGTTTTACAAACACTAGCTCACCCACGTACTTTACATATTCAAGTTGTCATGTTTTTACCTTGGCGAATTATATTACATATGGTTCGGTCCTATGTGCTCGACTTATTTAATACCGATTCACAAAACACATTACAATACATGTTCTCTAAATTATATAAGATCCGATTCATATATTACGTATTACATAACAAGCTCTTTAATAATTATAAGGTTCAAGTCATTACGGTTTGCCTTGTTTGGTTTCATATGGTTCGCCACAAAAGAAAAACACAACTCGACTAGAACAAAACAAATCACAACATATTAACGTAAGGTGTAACGAAGAAGACGAAAACATTGTTATACCTTAGCTTGCTTGAACACAAGGTCTCGACACCAAAGACTTAGGTTCGGCCGAATGGAGCAAAGAAAAGAAAGAGGCAAACAAAAACTAGGGTTCCAAATTAGAGTTAATGAGTTATATTTATAGGTGGTAACATTTTTGTTTTAGGGCTTTGGGAGGGTGGCTCGGCTTGATCCAAACGAAGCAAAACAAACGCCCCAACTTGGGCTCTCGGCGTGAGTCCAAACCGAACAAAACACACGGCCCATCTTGGGTCACAAACAAGCGAAAGCAAGGCCCAACTATTTACGCGAGACGTTTACATCTTCGTCGTACAAAATCGATCACGTACACGTATTAGTTAAGTTTTAATTACTCGCAAGTTTAGTTTTAATTTCGTTAAATGATTATAAACGTATTTTACGTATTTTATAACTTTTCGATTTCAAGGGTATTTTAGTCTTTAATCATGTTTTAGATTTTCAGGTTTTACAATTCTTCCCCTCTAAAGAAAAATTTTCGTCCTCGAAAATTGAAATGAAACGAAACGAAAACGAAATGAGAACATACCAAACTATTCAAAGAAATGAGGATAACTAGCTCGCATCGACTCCTCGGTTTCCCAAGTAGCCTCACGCTCCGGGTGATTTTTCCAAAGAATCTTAACGAACGGAATGACTTTATTTCTCATGACTCTTTCTTGCCTTTCTAAAATAGCTTCCGGTTCTTCAGATAAAGACATATCGGATTGAATTTGATCAAACGGATAAGAAGCAACGTGTAACGGATGATAGTTGTATCCCCTTAGGAGTGATACATGGAAAACGTCATGAACATGCGATAAGCGAGGCGGAAGTGCTAATCGACACGAAACTTCTCCTATCGTTCCGAATTTCAAACGGACCGATGAATCGAGGACCGAGCTTGCCCTTGATTCCAAAACGTTTCACACCTCTAAGCGGCGAAACTTTCAAAATACACGATCTCCAACCCGAAATTCTAAATCACGGCGATGCTTGTCGGCATAACTTTTTCGGCGAGACCTAGCTTCCTTGACTTTTCTCTAGCAATGACTACTTTCTCATTAGTGATCTCAATCATTTCCGGACCTTCAATTAAGCGTTCACCTACTTCATCCCAACAAGTAGGTGCTCTACATTTCCTCCCATAAAGAAGTTCAAACGGTGTCGCCTTAATGCTAGCATGCCAACTGTTGTTGTATGCAAACTCTACTAAACACAAATATTCATCCCACCGCCGTCCATTCTAAAGCACAAGCCCTTAGCATGTCCTCTAAGGTCCGAATAGTCCTCTCGACCGACCATCTGTTTGAGGATGAAATGCCGTACTAAAATTAAGTCGAGTACCCCAAGCTTTTGCAAACCTTTCGAAGCGAGAAGTAAAACGCGGATCCCTATCGGACACAATAGATGCGGAGTACCATGAAGTCTAACTATCTCTTCTTTGAAAAATTTCCGCCAATCTACCAATACCATAATCCTTTCTCGATTGGTAAGAAATGAGCGATTTGGTTAGTCGATCAACAACTACCCAAATCGCATCATGCTTCTTCCGAGTAAGAGGTAGTCCGGTCACAAAATCCATAGATATCTTATCCCACTTCCATGTTGGAATATCCAATGGTTGTAACAATCCACTAGCCCTTTGATGTTCAATCTTAACTCACGACAAATCATACATTTCGACACAAACGTCGCCACATCTTGCTTCATGCCATTCCACCAAAATATCGCTTCAAATCCCTATACATCTTGGTAGAACCGGGATGGATAGTGAAAGGAGAACTATGAGCTTGATCATAACTTTCTCACAAGTACCGATCATTGGGAACACAAAGCCTATCTTCATACCATACAATTCCGTCATTATCAACCTTAAACTCCGTCGCTTACCTTCTTCAACATTTTGCGCCACGGCCCACGTTCACCATCATCTTTTCGAGCTTCTTTAATTTGTAGTATAAGGTTCGACTCCACCTTCATACTAGCCCGGTATCCATCAAAACCTCGTGCGCATAGCTCAACATCCAAACTCTCTAAGTCACGAAAAATCCTAGGTTCAATCTCAATACTTGCAAGAATGCACGATTTCCGGCTAAGTCGTCAAGAACTACATTAGCCTTACGGATGGTCTTGAATGTTGGTGTCATAATCCTTAAGAAGTTCTAACCATCTTCTTTGTCTCATGTTAAGTTCCTTACGGTGAAAATATACTTGAGACTCTTATGATCGATGAATATATCACACGCCTCTCCATACAAGTAATGTCTCCGGATCTTCAACGCGAACACCACTGCGGCTAACTCAAGGTCATGAGTTGGGTAATTCTCCTCATAAGGTTTTAGGCGCCTTGAAGCATAAGCTATTACCTTTCCATGTTGCATCAAAACACAGCCCAATCCTTTCTTAGATGCATCATGTAAATTTGAAATCCTCCGAACCGGATGGAAGAGTCAAAATAGGAGCGGACACCAATCTCGTTTCAACTCTTCAAAACTCTTCTCTCGTTCATCCGTCCATACAAACTTTTCACCTTTTCTCATCGGTTGGGTTAGGGGTAGAGCTAAGCGAGAGAAACCTTCAACAAAACGTCGGTAGTAACCAAAGAAGTCCTAGAAAACTCGACCTCGATCAACATCGTCGAGGTCTTGGCCATTTAGTGATAGCCTCAACCTTAGACGGATCCATGGTGATACCATCGCCAGATACAATATGACCAAGGAAAGCGACTTGTCTTAACCAAAACTCGCACTTGAAAATTTGGCGTACAACTTCTTCTTCCTCAAAATCTCCAAAACTATCCGGAGATGTTCTTCATGCTCTTCTTTCGACTTGGAGTAAACTAAAATGTCGTCGATGAAAGCGATAACGAACTTATCGAGGAACTCATGGAAAACACGATTCATTAGGTCCATAAACACACGGCGCATTTGTCAAACCAAAAGGCATAACGAGGAATTCATAATGACCATATCCGTACGAAACGCGGTCTTAGGAACATCTTGCTCCTTCACACGTGGCGATGATAACGGATCTCGGATCAATCTTGAAAAGAACTTAGCTCCTTGCGGTTGATCAAACAAATCATCTATACGCGAAGAGGATAACGGTTACGAATGGTAATACGATTGAGTTCACGGTAGTCGATACATAGACGCATGCTTCCATCCTTCTTCTTCACAAACAAAGCAGTGCACCCATGGAGAAACACTTGGGTCGAATAAATCCATTTTCTATCATCTCTTGCATTGTTCCTTCAACTCCTTGATTCTACAGGTGCCATGCGATCACGGAGCCTTGAAATCGGTTCGGCACTGTGAATTAACTCAATGCTAAACTCAACTTCTCTAGGCGGGGAAGACCGGGAGTTCATCGGGAAAACGTCGGTGAATTCGCAAACAATGAAAGATTTTCAATGTTAGGACTCTCCAAAGATGTGTCCTTAACGGATGCCGAAAACCTTGGCACCCATGAGCAATCATGGTCCGTGCCTTCATAGCGGAAATGAGCTTAATGATTTGAGAGGTTGAGAACCATGATAAGCGAATTCGGGATGTTTCGTCTCCAAAGATCACCGTTCTAGCATAGCGATCAATTGAAGCTCTATGATAAGCCAACCAATCCATGCCTAGAATGATATCAAAGTCGACCATATCGAGAGGATACAGATTTGCAAAGTGAATCGATCATCAAAACGAAGAGGACACTTAACGTATTTATGATCAATGATCATGTGGTTTTCATAGGCGTAGAAATCGATAAGTGATTTGTTAATGGTTTGGGCTTCATATTAAGTTTCTTAGCAAATGTGCGGATATAATGGAGTGTGTGGCACCGGTATCAAATAAAGCGAAGAGAATAATCATCAATGAAAAGAGTGCCGTAATGGTACGAAGTGCGCTCACTTTGATTCGAGTAGTAGCATAAACACGTCCGGTAGTAGTTGGCGGCTTGATGTAGTTTCCGGAATCACGGGTTCTTCTTAGGGCAATCCTTGATCTTGTGAGCGGTAGAACCACAAGAGAAACATCCACCGATGGCCTTGAAACACGGTCCGGATGAGCCTTTCCACAAGTAGTACAGATAGGGGGAGGCAAAACTTGATCGTCCTTTTCGACGGAAGATCACGAAGCACGACCGATTTGATCCTCGGTGACCGATCCTTGTTGTAACGTTGGTTATTGTTACCTTGGTTACGACGATCATTTCCATTCCTACCGGCATTTCTATTATCTTGACTCCTCGCCTCGGCGCCCGAGTCAACATTCCTTCTGATCGACTCACCGATCATAACTCCTATCCACTTGACCCTCGAATCATAACTCCTACCGAATTTCCCTTATAATCATTGCCTTGAGTCCTACCTTGAATCCGATCACCATCGCGATTACGCTTGTTGGAACCGAAACCTCATGAAAGATCTCAATGTTACGAGTTGCGTCATTGCGGCCGACACATTCTCATACTCAATATTAGCGATCGGTCCAACACCCACTTCTTGATCCCACTTGAAGTGCTTAGCTTGACGCCTACCATCTCCAAACAATCGTCCCACAAAACTTACCGACCTCATAAACCTACTCATGTACTCATTGGAATTCTCATGATCAAGTCGGTAGATTGCACGATAATCCTCTCATACCTTTGTTGCTCGGCATCGTGGAAGTGTGGTTATAGAAGATAGTCCAAACTCGGTCCAGTACAAGTAATAGCAAAAGCATCTCCTCCTCTTGCTTGTTTGAGTGCCTTCCACCAATTTAAAGCATCACCTTCCAATTTAAATGCGCCAAACGAGTCTTAAACTCGTCTCCACAACCCAAGACTTCAAACGACTTCTCAATATGAGTGATCCGGTCCTCGGCCTCGGTGGGAGTAGCGGCGGTGCTAAGCGAAAGAGGCTTGAGCTTATCAAACGCTCGAGCCAAGTGTGAATGCCGACGGGTTGATTTCCTCCACCACTACCCAAGCACCAATCGATTACGAATGTTGTTGATCACTGTTCCATCATCTCGGTGTAGTAAGACCGAGGAAAAGAGTGTTGAGGGCATTAGCAATCGCAGCATCAATGTTAGTGGCATCATCGTCTCCATCCACGCTACGGTAGTACGAGTTCGAACCATCGAGCGATATTCAAACGATTAGCAAAATGAACAAAGGTGAGATACGAAATGGAAGTACGAGAAGGAATCCTAAAGTCTACCCAAATCCTCACGGTCATAGCCTAAGCTCTAAGGGTCTCAAAACCTAGGCTCCATATGTCACGAGGTCCCGACTACAAGTCGTAAACACAGGCTCGATGCCATAAATTGTAACGCCCGACCCGACAAGGGTAAAGGAATCACAAATAATGGTGTCATATCAAAGCAAACATAAATATCCAAAAGAAATCTTAGCATAAATCTTGAAATAATTCAAGTCAAAATGACTTCAATACATAGGTCCCAATGGAAAAATAAACTCCAAATAAAATATAAAATATAAAGTCTTAAATGGCATCATAAGATCAAAGCTAAATATCTCTAAGGTAAGTCCACTCAAGACTCATCCCAAAGCAAAACCAGCTCAATGCTTAGATACCGCCGGAAGAAAAGAAATGCGGTGAGCTTCAAAAGCCAGTGAGCAGATATACAAGCAAAGCGAATACGAAACGAAAACGAATACGAAATAATGTGAAAGAAAGATAGTAAAATCATAATCATTTCAAAATATAAATCGAATAATAGAATAAGTTTTATAGCTAACTACCTCGAGCCCGACACACATATCATATCATAATCATATTCATATTCACACAAGGCAACATTTGTAGGGAGACCTACGAGTTATGAAGGCGTGCATGCACGCAACATCAATCATCGATAACATATAGCATATAACATATAACACATAACAGATAATGGATCTAGGATGCACCCATCGCCCACAAACATATAATGGTAATATAATATAACTTGAGCTCATAACAGATAATGAGATAAGGGGCGTGGCGAACTTCACTCTCGCCCTAGAGTCATGTCGAAGTGCATCATCGACACGGACATGGAACCCCATGACTAGTTAATATTTGGCTCGGGTGTCAAACTATCTTAGGTCGAATCGAATGTCAAACCGACACGGATCATACTTTATCAAAGATTTAATCATGTTTTCAAAATCAAAGTTTTTATATCATATAGTTCAAAATCAAATGTTTTATAATCCAAAATCAAAGTTCGGATAAGCAACAGCTCAAACAAACAAAATGGGGTTCATAGCAAAGGCTTAGGAAATCCTAATATAAAAGCTAACGAAAAGAAAACGTTATAAGGAACCTTCTTGAAAAGGTCGAATATCATACCTTATTCCAAAGCAAATGATCGAAAAGCGAAACACGGAAAGCAAAGGATTACTCCTTCTTCACGTAACCTATACACATTAACGGTCGTACATGTTATTTATGATTCCATAATTGTCGAAATGATCTTTTAATATTTGGTGTTCATACTTAGTATATTTAATGATCTTAATACTTTAGGGTTTTAGGATTAAATGAGACTTAAGTGTTTTATAAACAATATCGTAGATTAAGGTTCATTATGTCATTTATTAAAGTTTAGGGTTAAATGTGAAAATCGTTTAAACGTCATAACTCACACATGAAATAACGAATTAACACACACTTAGTTTCAAACCCTAATCGACTCTCATTTATGTTCTAGGGTTTTCTCATTCTTTTAAGATCATATTAATGTGCATTTACTTTATATGTTACGTCATTTAATGACTCATTACTCTTGTTTATTTACTCAACACGTTCATGTCTTAATCATATGTTACTCATATATATGTTATCGTCAACTTTTATTCCCATGCACGTTTATGATTTTATGTGACACACAAGTTACTTATTACTCGGATTATTAATACATGTTCAAAACTTTTATATGGTTCGGTTTATATATATAGGGTTCGGCTAATAGGTTTTACGCAAACACTAGCTCACCTACGTACTTTACATATTCAAGTTGTCATGTTTTACCTTGGCGAATTATATTACATATGGTTCGGTCCTATGTGGCTCGACTTATTTAATACCCGATTCACAAAACACATTACAATACATGTTCTCTAAATTATATAAGATCCGATTCATATATTACGTATTACATAACAAGCTCTTTAATAATTATAAGGTTCAAGTCATTACGGTTTGCCTTGTTTGGTTTCATATGGTTCGGCCACAAAAAAAAAACACAACTCGACTAGAACAAAACAAATCACAACATATTAACGTAAGGTGTAACGAAAGAAGACGAGAAAACATTGTTATACCTTAGCTTGCTTGAACACAAGGTCTCGACACCAAAGGCTTAGGTTCGGCCGAATGGAGCAAAGAAAAGAAAGAGGCAAACAAAAACTAGGGTTCCAATTTAGAGTTAATGAGTTATATTTATAGGTGGTAACATTTTTGTTTTAGGGCTTTGAGAGGGTGGCTCGGCTTGATCCAACCGAAGCAAAACAAACGCCCCAACTTGGGCTCTCGGCGTGAGTCCAAACCGAACAAAACACGCGGCCCATCTTGGGTCACAAACAAGCGAAAGCAAGGCCCAACTATTTACGCGAGACGTTTACATCATCGTCGTACAAAATCGATCACGTACACGTATTAGTTAAGTTTTAATTACTCGCAAGTTTAGTTTTAATTTCGTTAAATGATTATAAACGTATTTTACGTATTTTATAACTTTCGATTTCAAGGGTATTTTAGTCTTTAATCATGTTTTAGATTTTCGGGTTTTACAGTATTTAAATGGCTATATGTAAATGCTTTACAAAAATAACATGTATCCTTATAATTATACTTAAGACAACATTATATTTGTTATCAACAAAACACAAAGAGATCGCAAAATATTAATAAACGTTTTACGGTTTATTTGTATTAAACAAACACACAATAATGACTACACTTAGAAGGTCTACATGCATATTCAACTTGCACAAATTTTAGTCATACTAGTACCAACACCTTTTCTCCTGTAAGCAATCTCAATGACATCTTTAAATTGCTTTCTCAAAGATTGAGCTCAACTAGAAATTTAGCATACCGAATCTTCCTACCCTGTCATGCACACTTTTGTAGTTACTTCATCCATAATGATAGGTTTACCTAGACGACTTCTAATGAGCTTATGCTTTTGACACTCCAGTTTCTAAAGGCACATTCAACAATTTTACCCAAACAGTAGCCACCGAGATTATTAAAATGTTATGTTTATGTTTTTGGAAAATAAGTTAGTTAAAATTTAGGCTTTGTTTGATAGACAAAATTTGTAAAAGATTATAATAAAGTAATCTTTCATAATCACTGAAAATCAAATTTACTTCATGTTGTTTATAAAAATAATCTATTTTTATAATATCTCTTTTCATCTCCATCTCCAGTTACAAAAACAAAAACAGGTCTTTTTTGCCAAACATACCTTGTAAGTTGAAAATTGGAGTTTATATTTCTATAAGTTGGAGTTGAAGCTTATTATTGTAACATCATAAACATCAAATCAAACTCGCATATATTTTAAGCTTTTACGTGTTAGCTGTTATATTTTAAGGGTATTTAAGTAATTTAACTAACCATAAGCTTTATTCATTTCAAGAGCTTGTTTCAACCGATTTTGACTTTGGATGCTTATAGCTTAGAAAAGATTTTATGAATTTGAAAAAAAGCTTATTTTGAAAACTAAATTATGTTAAAACCTCAAGGTCTTATATGCCCCTATCCAAACACAACCATAATCTTAGAAGGGTCATTGTTCATGTTATTTTGAGGAAGTCGAGTATGTTTGGGAATATAACCTCAAGGTCTTATATGCCCCTTTCCAAACACAACCATAAACCTAGAAGGGTCATTGTTCATGTTATTTTGAGGAAGTCGAGTATTTTTGTACTATGATGTATGCGGTCGATATTTACGTGGCCGTATCCGGACTCTTTCCTGGCCGGATGTTTACCCAACAATGTCCAACTTGAGCAGGGACTACTATTCGTAATACAATTGTTACTATATTTGGTTCCATGCTTGACTGTTCAATGAGTTGATTCATTAAAAAAAACTATAATTTTGACATCCCTCTATAATGTACGGGATTCATCTCCTCCTTATATACATATCAAAAGACCATTTTTCTATTATCTCTTTGGTTTTGTATAACAAACCCGAATGGTTAGTTGATTTTTAATCTACAAGGTTACTATACACTAAATATATAACCGAATGTGAAGTAGACAATATCAACTTGTTCAAACCACTTGAAACGAGGAAGACTTCAAACGTCGATGACAACAATAATAGTTTATAAGACTTGCGAGTTGTTTGATAGGATGAAAAACAGTTTGTTGACTTAGGCTAAGTGCGAAGAAAGCGGTCGACCAATCGGTCGACCAATTCATGAGGCAATCGTCCTTGTGTATCCATCCAACCGTCCTTTGATCGTCTTTTTTTTTTTTTTTTTTTTTTTTTTTTTTTTTTTTTCAATCGATCTGCGATTGATATAAAACACATAAAAACAAAACTTCCCACTTACCCATATAAAAGTTATCATTTGATTCATATTAAAAAAAATAAAAAATCTTTGGGAGGTGTATCTATTTTAAGGGTGACGTTTAGTTTTGTTAATGGAGTGATAAGGAAGATGACTCTTGTTGACTACAATTTTTGGAGTAAAATGGCAGGTGGAGGCATGTACGTGTTGAATAAATTTAGGGTTGTGTAAATTTAGTGGTGTTATATTAACCAAAATTTTGGACATGGGCTTATTAACCAAAATTTTGGGCTGCAAAGTAATGCATTTCATTTTGGGTTGTTTAATAGGTTATCCGAATATTTGGCTAATAATGGAGTTTTAGCCAATTTTGGTGGTGTGATTTTAAAGTTTTAGATATATATAGGGAAAAAGTTTTGTTTGAAAAAAAAATGAGGGTCGCCCTTATTGTGGCAAAAAGTCTTATATAAGTTGTCGGAGAGAGAAAACTAATGTAGCAGACAAAATGAAGGTCATTGGAGGTACTTATCGTGCAAATTTTAGATTGAATGATATTTGCTTTGCTAGACCCAAGAGATTTCATGAAGTTAAGAGAAGTGGGTTTTTTTTTTGCTAGATATAAGTGCAAGTCACGCCTTGTTTGGTATGATTAGATCTTAGATCCTAAACAGCTTGTAACAACAATGTGTTAAGCATTTTCTTGGTTCTAGGCTCTTGCTAGTAACCTTTATATAGAAATCCATCGCTCAAAAAATATGTCATATATACCTTTAACGAAGATGATGCACAAAGAGAATATTAGCACTTTAGGAGTCTAAAACACCGCTTTAGATCTTATGGTTAAACGCATGGTATATCTCACTCGCAAAATACCAACTAACTCGATCAATTCATTATCCCAAACATCCCTTTAAAACCAATATGCAGTTCCAATTTTGACTAACCATCTTTCCATTACTGTGTCATTGTCTTTCCTTATGTTCATAGGGACTTGCCATTGATTATAGACTTTCACAACCATGGGAGACCTCTTAACTATTAGACTGGCCAGTTTAAGCCTCACATTGTTGATAATGGTTTTGAGGACCTCTTTCTGATCTCTTTTTTCGTCACTAAACACTCTTTTATTTCTCTCATTCCATATGTAATAGATGCATCTGCAAGGACAATCATTCTCAAAATATTCATAATTGTCTTGTTACAAGGCACATTGATCATGTTGCCCATGATATTTTCCCAATTGTCATCCCAGTTTTCCTGATTGATCCTTTTTTCATACCTTTCCAAATCTCAGCAGAGAAGGGGCATTCAAAAAATAGATGTTCATGTGAGTCAGGGCACTAATTGCATAAAGGACAAGATGCTTGTTTTTCTGGATACCATTTTAAGAGTCTATCCTGAGCAGATAACCTGCCCAAAATGGCTAACCACAAAATAAAGGAGTGTTTGGGTGTACACTCTGAAAACCATACCACATCACACCATGGTACAGTTGCATTACTATCCTTCCAAGCTTTGTTGATAGAAAATTCACTTTTATCTCCATTGTTGTTGATCCACATAGTTCTGTTGTTACTATCCTGAATCATGTAGTTTTTGCTTTATCCCTTAAAGATAACAAGTTTTTCCACCCACAAACTAGTATTATTTGTATTTTGTGCCTCCCAAATAGTACTACCTTTAGCCTAATAACATTGATCCATTTGACCCACAATGATTCTTTGTTGCTAGCTATATTCCATAAGTGTTTCACCATCAAAAGCTCATTCCATTCACCCAAATATTTAATCCCCAAACCACCTTCTTTTTAGGCTTAGATTTGCTTCCATGCTACTTTGGCTTTTCCCTTAGATATACTACCCCGACACCGAGTAAACCTTTGAGCAACTTGTCAATCTCCTTCACAACACCTTTGAGAGAAGAAACACAAAATCCCAAGAGACTTGCATAGATGCTAAGACCGAGGCTACTAGTTGTAACCTTCCCGCATATGATAACATTTTATTTTTCTAATTGTTGACTTTACTTCGACTTTGTCAATGAGGCTTTACAATCATTAAATCCAAGTTGCTTGGTGATTAGTGGAACACCCAAGTAAGAGATGTGAAGCTTGCCTATTTTAAAAGGGAGAATGGATAGAATATCATTCTTTGTTTGTTCATCTACATTCCCAAAGAACACTGTAGTTTTACCTAGGTTTGGTTTAAGACCTGAAATACCACTGAACTCATCCAACACATCTTTTATCACACTTGCAGACTTTAGATCCCCATGACATAGAACTAAGAGGTCATTTGCAAAGCATAGATGAGAGATTTTCAACTGTTTACGTCCCCAATGATATTTGTAGAAGCTGTGTGAATATTTCCATTACAAGAGTGAAGATATAAAGTGACATTGGATAACCTTGTCTTAGACCCCTTCCACCCTTAAAATATCCGTGTCTCTCCCATTAATGCATAAAGTGAAAGCGGATGTTCTCACACACACCATTATCCACTTAATCATCTCGAGGAGGAAATCAAACATGCCCAACACATTCTCAAGGAAGTCCTAATTTACTGTATCATATGCCTTATGGATATCTATCTTTATTGCCATTCTTTTAGCCCCAATTTTCCAGTTGTACCTTCTTAGAAGTTCTTGTGTGAGAAGAATGTTGTCTGTAATTTGCCTGTTTGGGACAAAGGCACTTTGACTAGGACTAATGATTTTACACAGTGCATTCTTGATCCTGTTAGTAATGATTTTACTAATGATTTTGTAGATGACATTGCAACATGCTATAGGTCTATAATCAGAGACTTTCAGAGGAGTAGTTAGCTTAGGAACCAAGGTAATCAGGGTAGCATTGATCTCCCTAAGCAGTTTACCCTTTTTAAAGAATTCCTTCACAGCTTCACACACATCTTTTCCAATTATCTCCCATGACATTTTGTAGAACTTTGCAGTATAACCATCTGGACCATGTGCTTTATTATCACAAATGTCAAAAAGAGCTTTTCTAATCTCTTTGTCACTAACATGTGTAATCATCTTGTTTGCATCCTCTTGAGTTACTTTAGTAGTAATGTTGAAGGTACTAGGATTCATATCTTGTACTGTGGCTAGCTTTACCAAGGATTTTTCAAAATGTTTCACAAATTGTTCTCGCAATGCATTACCTTCCACCCTATCACCGCATGAAAGAATTTGCTATTCCTATCTCCATCACTTAACCACTCAATCTTATCCTATTGAAACAAAAGCTTTTCTTCATCTTGCCTTGCACACTTATACTCTTTGAGGTATCTCGCCGCTTTTTTAGACTAGCATTTGAGGGTCTTTGTCCACTTCTAGCTGAATAGCCTGTAGCTTTTCTCTCCATTTTTTCACATTCTCATGAAGGTTCCCATTCTTCCAGTTGAGCTGCTTCATATGGTACTTTAGAGCTTTTAGCTTCTTAATAAGCTTATACATTTTGCACCCTTCAATGTCAATATCCCATTCCTTCTTTACAGTCTCTTTAACTCAGGTTTATCAACAATATAATTCACAAATCTAAAAGCTCTTCTTTTCTTCTTCATTTAACCAGGTAAAACCAAGACAACAGGGCAATGATCAGAGGTGAGATGAGATAAGAACACAACATTTGCATTGACAAATTTGTCCAAAAAACTGAGGTTGCTCATAACTCTATCAATCTTCTTAAGAATGCCTCTGCTTGGGTTGAGTCTACTTTGATTCCAAGTAAAATGAGTACCGAGCAATTCAAATCTTCAACTTCAATCAAATCCAAACACCTCGAACTCAATCATATCAAGTGTCATGCTTGATCCTCCTTCCGAGTGGTCTTGATGTTTAGGCTTACATTCCAATCCCCCATTAAGACCCATGGATCATCATTAATTAGGCTTTTATATCTATCTAAATTCCTCCACAATTCTCTCCTTTCTACCGTGTTTGCTGCATATACAAAACAACAAAAGAATTTAGTTTCGCTATTTGTAATTTCAATTAAATATAGCATGGATTGGTCGCTTGAGTGGACTAGCATCACATGAACATCATCGTGGTTCCATCAAACTATAATTTCGCAACCCCTTTTCTGTCTTAAATTTTCTTATGTAAGGCCATCTTCCAAACACAAACTCACTGACTTTAGCTAACTGTGTTGGCTTAAGATGAGATTCACTACAAGAAAAGGGGGTTTTTGGGACGAAACTTTTTGGAACAGTCAAAGAATCGTGCCAAATACACGTATTTGGCACTTATGAGGTAACCGTGACAAAAAAATTAGGTTTTTGGGACGACTGTTAAGAAACTGTTCCAAATACGTATGCATTTGAAACGTTTTCTAATAATGGTGCCAAATACATGCGTATTTGGAACGGTTTGTTACCATGCACAAATACTTATGTATTTGGGACGGTCGGTAAGACTGGTGCCAAATGTGTATATGTATTTGGAACGCTATTTATTGTTGGTGCCTAATACTTATGTATTCGGAATGGTTGGTACGAATTGTGCCAAATTCCTATATGTATTTGGAACAATATCTAATGCTTGTGCCAAATACTTTTGTATTTGGAACGATTTTTATAGGTTGTGAAAAATACAAATGTATTTGGAGCAATTTTTATACACTATGTTTAATTCTTTTGTATTTGGAACATCTTTGAAAAACTGACCCAACTTAAACTTTTTTCCCGCACGTGTTGACTATTTAATGCTTTTATTATCTTGGACATCAAATTAAATTTATAATCAATTTTATTAATTTACTCTAATATTCAATAGCCCTTCCTCATTTCTTTTAATCTCTATTATTATTCTATATATCGAATTAATATCATCATATTACTTAGAACACGCTATGCTCTAATTTTTGGTGAGTTAACTTTGTTGTTTCTTAAATCAACATTTTTCCTTTAAGGTCCATTTAAAAATATTTATACTATATATTCAAAATAGATAAACAAATGATTGAGGTTATCTATGTTCAGGTTACCTGGCAGGCCGAGTATTTGACTAAGATGTACGTGTTAGAATGATGTGAACTCCGTATCTTATTTAATATTATTGATCAAGTATAAATAGAGTACATGAGACATCAAAGGTAAACCCCAATGAGTGGTGAAATTGTGGAAGATCGAACCGGAGTGTAAACTATACTTATTAAACAAAAAAAAAACATAGTTAGAAAGTTAAAGGCTAATTTCCCCTAAACGTCAGTTAGTAAGTTTGAACCCCCAAACGTCAGTTAGTAAGTTTGAACCCTAAACCTATTGTCAGAAAGTTAAAATCCAATGCCATAACCACACGGCAAAGTAATTCTTCACCTTAGGTTTAATAGTTTAAGGTATGAAATCAATCATCTTGACTATTAAATTGATCGATAGTGTGATTTATTTGTGACTTTTTTGATTATTTATTTCTTTAATTGTTAGAAATTAGTATGGTTTCTTAAATAAGCATGTGGTCTATTTGAATTAAGTATGCAAAGTTGTATTTAAATCAATCATGTGTATGATATATGTGTTTATACTTATTTGAGATGTTTACATATTAACTTCGACCGAGATTCATCTTCTTATAGTTATTTAAGAGTGTTGCTATGGTATTTGTTAATTACTAATGTGTAGACACTACTACAGATTCTATAATAGAGCCCTCTTAATAAAACAATGTTTATAAAAAAAAGGGCTCCATAAAGGTTTTCGTCAAATCTAAGAGCATAACACCCAGTTTTAAAATAGAAAAACCAGGATTTATTACAACTAGGGGTGTCAAAAATGCCGACCCGACCCGAACCGGACCCAAACTTGATTAAGCCTATTCGGCTCAGGTTACTCGGGTCAGAAATTTTATTCGGGTTATTTGGGTCAACTCCGAGTAACCTGAATACTAATAGGGTTTAAAATATTTGGCTAACTCGGGTCGACCCGATTGACCCGGATAAAGATTTTTTTTTCAGTTTTTTGATATAGTTTTATAAATTATATATGTAAATATAATTGAATGAGGCCATGGATTTGACCCGAACCCGACTAACCCAAATTCAAATAGGGTTAGGTTCAAGTGTGTTACTTTAGCATTGACACGAGTTGACCCGAACCCGGCTTGCCGGACGCGATTAACACCCTAATTACAACACAATAGAGTCATGTTTTAAAGAAAAAAAGAGGGATTTATTTGTTTGATTTTTCATTTTAGCATTGAGCGGGATTTCTCCCTCCCATTTTTTTTCACTTGGTTTTCTTTTCTTCATTTCACCTACTAGACCCACATACACATGAACCCTAAATCACTTTTTACTTATTCCCAGTGGACGGCTTGTGTTAAAAAAAAATTCAACAATCGGGTATACAATCTTGCTCTAACATCAATTTAATCAATAATTCCAGGTGTTGATGGGTTAAATTAAGGGGTTGTTTGTCCGAATTTTAACACCTCCGATACCATCATTGATGGTGGTTTTAAGCTCGATTGTATATAGACTCCTTTCTATCATGTGTGAAATTTGTTTAATTTTTCCAAGGTATGCATTTTTATTTATTTATAATTATAAGTTTAAATTGAAATTTTAGTTTGTTTGTAATTACGGATCTAACTGTAACATAGGGTTTAATTTTATATTATATTTAGAAATTAATCAAGTTATGGTGTACGTATTTTTTAATTTACAAATGTTAGTCATGTAAATTACATTATTGTTGGCATTTCATCTCTAATTGCCATCTTTTATTGATAACAGAGAACATGACATGAGGCATGGAAATGTAGTTGACTGGACAGAACTTGAAAGCCTTCTTTACCAATCATATTTTATGTTGCATTGGTGAGTTTTTGGCATTTATACTTGAATACTCTATACATTTATTTCAGTATTTGGAAAGTACACCGTAGGAGGTTGCTATTCTGATAATAAAGTATCCTTTGGTATTGATTATTTGAATTATCATTTGGTTCTGCAAGCTCATTGTTACTTACCCTCTGGTATGATTACCGTCAGTTGAACAAAGAATTTGAGAATCAGTATCACAAGTTTGGTATTCTTCCTGATTAGGAAGTTTAGTTTCAAGTTTTCGGATGTTATAAAGTTTAGAACTTTGTTTGAAATTGCACTTGATGTTATAAAATTGTGATTTAGGTGTAGTATCTATTGAGATTATCTAGTTAAGTTTGTTGCGTTTTGCTAATAATGGAAAATTGCAACTACATTTAAGCATACAGGAGGTACTAATTGAAAAAAGTAAACATGTGGTTTTAGAGTTGCATATAGTTCGTTTCATCATGGTTGAATGTCGAATTCATAGCTTCTTATTCATTTAATGGTTGATGTTATGCAACTTAAGGAAATTTTAGGACTTATTTTGCTTGTTTTATTTAATTAAAGTTAAGACTATGGTGCTTGCAAAGACTCTTCACAAGAACTAAATTTGTTTAGTTATCTTTAGCATCAAGTGGATCTGGTAAAAAAATATATCCTATTGTTTTCATTATTTAGTATCCTAAGAAGGATCGAGGACATAACATATGGTTTGGTTGGAATTGTTATTGGTTCTATCACGAGCAATGATGTATGTAAGAAGGGTCGAGGATCGGCACTTGGTTATCAAGGAAAAAAGAAAATCAAGATTATTTTTAATGATCGCATGCGACTATCGGGGATAGTTGTACCGATCTCGTGAACTTACTTGGTGAAATTGCAAAATGTGGGGCTCGTGCTCCTCTTAATATTGTTTCATGGAAGTTAATGCGGATACCAATCTTGAAATAAGGTGGCGAGATGTTCAGTATTAATGTATATATATAAATACTCTTTGCATTTGTTGTTAAGATGAAGTATAATATAATTAATTGTATGTATACTCGATAACACAACCCGAGACTCAACCAAACCAAGAAGTATGTCTTCCGTGTTGCAATGTCTATTTTTATGCTAGTGTTGTTCAAACATGATGTTGTTTGACCAAAAATCGCTTGTTTATACGTAGAAAAGGACTTTGATGTGTACATGATGTCTAAAACGACAAGATTATCGCTAATTAGTTACTCTTAATGTATTCTAGCTGTATTGCACATGCATCAAACTCGTTAAATGATCAATTGTGTTTCGTATGTCCATCAAATGAAAATTGATAAAAGAGTTCGATATATTTGCATAGCTATCTTCGAGATAGCGACATTGATTAAAAATGTTTGCTAATTTAAAACCATATTTGCTTTTCAATGAATCTAAAAAGTGTCAACCCGCTTAACCATTGCTTTAAATGAGGCTAAAATCATTAGGTTGATGTTGAACCCATTAGACCCGGCTTGGTTTTGAGTTTGAAACTTTTACCCGTTTTAACAATTGTTCACCCTTTCTATTGCTATTTTGTATATCGAACTTTTTCTTGTTTCATACATATTTCTAATGTTAGAATATCGTATATTATGCGTGGTTTATGATGAAGACGTGATCCAAGCGAATGTTTTTGTTTCGTTAGTAATAAATCGTATTAGTGATTTATATTGAGTTCTAGTTATGATTTTGTAATTCTAAAGACCATGTTTACAAGGATGTTGGGCATATTGTATTTTACTTTTCGGTATTCAAGTGACCATGTTGACTTGATTTTATGGGTGATTAATAAAAATTGAGTTCAATTTATTTTTGGCTTGATTGAGTTATATTTGTGCTTAATTGCGATGGTTAGTTGATAAGATGGTGTACTAAAACGTGTTTGTAACAGAAAATGGTGCTAATCCACGTCAGCAATGATTACCCAAACTGTGCCAAATAATTAATTGACGAATGCAAAACTGTGCCAAATGTTTTTTGGCAAGGCGGGTAACAATGTGCCAAATATGTTTGGTACAAAAAAAAAATCGTGCCAAATACGTTTGTCACGGTAGATAAAACCGTCCTAGCTAATTTTGGCACGATAAATAAAAACTGTACCGAATATGCATTCGGCACGGGAGATGAATTGGTACCAAATACGTATTTGGCACGAGATATAAAAGTGTGACGAATGCCCATTTTGGAACGGAAGAGTGTCAGTCGTGCCAAATACCTCACTCATGGCACCCCACGATTAGACCGTCCCATGAACCGTGCCAAATACTATTTAGCACGGTTTCAACCCGACCCAAATGTATTTGGCACCCTCATATTTAGGACAGAGCCAAAACCGTGCCAAAGCCGTGCCAAATAGCATTTGGCACGGCCTTTTGAGTATTTGGCACGGTTTTCCACCCTCCCAAATACCAGTTTTTCTTGTAGTGATTCTAGAGTAGCACATATACTAAGCTTTTCCATATTAATAAATTTCCTCACTTCCTTCTGCATCTCTTTATTACAAATTCCTCTAACATTCCAAGATGCAATTTTCATTTCAGCATTCAAATCCATAATCACTATTTGTGTTCTTTGGCTAGCAAATCATTTGCCAACCCATTGAGTACATCTTCAGCCATATTCTGTGCTATTCCATTTGTTTCCTCATAGACATCTTCAATTTCCTGAATTACCCCATTCCACTTTTCCTCCCATTTTGCTTTGTAGTATTTATGCATTTCTTTGTTCCATTCCTTGAATTCATCCTCACTAGGCTTCCTTTGATAATCCACAAATTTATCAACAATAATTTTGCATCCCGAGTCAAACCAACCTTTTCTATAGGCTCCTCCAATTCCTCAAGAATCGAGTATTTGTTAGCACTTCTCTTTAGTGTTTCCATATGCTCATTGCTAATATTCCAACTTTTCCTTGGGCTAGGAGTTGACTTGCCTTTAGAACTATTAGCTAAATCACCCTTATTGTTGTTATCATCAGTTTTACCTTCCATACTAGGACCAGTCTTATCACTTGCAACTTTACTTTTATCCACTTGCCTGAATTCTTGTCTAGGTCTTCCTTTCTTATATCCATTACCATTATGCACCTTATTCTTTATTATGTCCTGTTGTTTACCTTTATTTGCCCATTTCCATCATTGTTTCTGTTTTGTTTGAGCATTCCTTTTCTATTTTGTCCTTCCCATAATCATTCTCGCCTCCGATTTGACCTTGCTTGTATTTACCTCCTTTGTTTTTTCCCACAATTTGCTTCAAGATGCCCAAATACAATACAATTACTACAACCGAGGGTCTCCATGTATACTCCACATCCACAAGTCTCAAACATTCCTCCTTCTTGTCACCACTTATGTAGCACACTTCAATATTCTTCTTAAACTCTTGATTAGCATTTACCTCAATTAGGAGTCTAGCATACCCCACTCTACTTGTCCCTTCATGGCACATTTTTGCGCTTGTCTTATCCATTAACAAAGGTTTTCCAAGACTACTAGCTATAACACTTACACCTTTAGTAGTCCAGCAATCAATGGTATGTTGTATAGCTTGATCCATAAAGGTAAAGTTTGCAACTCATTTTTCCCAATGTTCACACTACTATCCTATTTCTTAACAAACAATGGCTTATTGTTAACCATCCATGGCCCACTTTCTAGAATTTGATCCATTCCTAGTCATCCTTAAACTTGAATAAGTACCATTCCCCGAGAAAAATATTAATTAGTCCAAATTTCCTCATATTCTCCTTAAGTTGTACTTAATCTCTACATAAGGCATTCTCAGATCCCACAAAGTGACCACATAAGGTATTATTCCAATTCCTACATCCTTCCCGGAAAATCTCATCTTCTATAACAACAACTTCTCTACCATCTTCACAGCTAAAGGTACTAATTCTAATTTATTATTCAGATCACAATTACCACTCATTACAGTGCAAGCAAAATACTTAGGTACCTGAGTAGTAGCCTCTTGAGTAGTACTTATCTTCTCAGTCACACACTTCTCATTGCTGCCCCTTGGTGCTTCGTGATCAGTACCTATAACTTCCTTATCAGCCTCAACCCTGCAAGCCTCCTCTGTTTCTTTGCCCTGATTCAGACCACTCTTATCACTAAGATGAGGAAAATCCTCAGCATTCACCACACCAACTTCCTTCTCTACACTCTCCTCCCCTGTTTCCACCTTATCATCAATACTGACCACCTCACTGTTTCCCTCTTTCACCTCCACAGTTTTTTCACTACTATTCTTGTTTTTGCCTTAATCACAAACAATATTCACAAATCTAATAGGAACTCTAATTTGCCGCTTAGAAGATCTACGTTTATTAGATTTAATAGTCATGATTATGCATTCATATATCAGTACAATCACTTTTCCATTAATGACAGAGCATTTTCTATCATAAAATTGAAAAAGCGATTTTGGCGCCAAAATCAATGAATTGGGGGATTTCTAAAAACTCAACGAAAATCAAACTAAAATCAAAGTGTGCGCAATGATTAGACGAAGCGATTGATGGTTTCAGATTTGAAATTCGTTGAGAAAAAGATAAGGAATTGAAGCTTTTAGATGATTTTTAGGGATGGTGAAAAGGCGGAAATCTGATTCTGAGAGAAAAGAAGAGAGGGATTGTTATCTGATTTTTGTATTAAGTTACCTATTAACTTCTTAACATGAACAAAAATAAATTGTTTTAATATGAGCTCCATTGCATTAATTTGTTTTAAGTATTTTAAATTGTGAACCACATTCCGCTATCGAATGACGTGTTATGTATATTAAAATTATGGAGTGAGTTTCATTAGGCTAAACACAATAATGAAAGTTAATCCTTCTCATTTTATCCGTCACATTAGCTTTTTATCTCCGACAACCTACATGCGATTGGTTGCCACAATAAAACGACATTCATATATTTATTTAATTTTGAACTTTTTCAACTAATAACAAATTTTAATTTCATTACATTTTATTTTTATTTTTATTTTTTATATTTTCTTTTGTTTTCCTTCTTGTATGAAAAAAAAAAAAAAAAAAAAAAAAAAAACTTTACCAATAACATCTCTAAAAAATGTTTTCTTAGGTCCTACAATAGTTTATGAAAGTGTAATGAAAACAAGATTTTATAAAATAGAAAGGGTCTTATAATGTATGTATATCAGGACACTAAATTTGGTCCCAAGAGGCACATGTGTATTAGGACGTTTTTCTTGCATTCAAATAATAGTTAATGCAACACACAATTTCGTCCCAAAACACTTTTGTGACGCATGAACGCGTCTCAACACGTGATCGAAGGTTAGCATATCTTGAAACACTTTAAAGCATCCTATTAATTTGTCTATTATGACACAATTGCGTCACAAAAATGCTTTTATGTGGCTATTTTTTGGTTTCATAATATTGGCACTTATTAGGATGTTTATGAGTGTCCTAATAATTTTACACTTTATACAACGCCTTTACATACGACATTTATACCATTGGTCCTATTATCTTTAAAGGTCCTATAAAGAACTCCGACAGGACATTATTCGATGTCCTATAAAGCCTGTTTTGTTGTAGTGTATCTTCATCTTCTTCCCACCGAAAACACCCACACCCACATATTAAACACACACAATCAATATATTTCTTTCTTTTAAGCAGCCCACCTGCAAATTCACAAAACACCAAAAAAAAAAAAAAAAAAAAAAAAAAGTGGAAGAATGAAGGTCGTTGGAACAACCCTTAAGCCAAAAACTGGACGATTGATCGATTGCTTTTCATGCCACAATAGAGACGATCGAATGCGACTTTCATAGCGATCGATCGATTGCTTCTTACTGTGTGTAGCCTTATGTATTTTCAAATTTGGTTATGATCATCTATGTGCAGGGGATATTCAAATAATTAACAGAAAGTCATTTCATAAGTTTTAGTATGCGTTATATTCGTACACTTTTAAACTGTTAGTCATTGTGGTCCACCGGTCCCGACTAATGTCAAAACATATTGGATGCCTTTATCCATTAATGCTGTTGAAAACGAAAGATACGTGAGCATGCAATACTGCCCAATGCTATTTTGTATACGTGAACATCAAAAGAAGATCTTAGATTTAAGTACGTACTATCAATAAGACTATAAGATCCCACAAATACACCATAACATATAACAAAAATAACCTTACAACTGAAGAGCAACATTCTCTTTTAGGTAAAACAAAACATACTTCACAAGACCACAATGCACTTTTGACACACATATACTAGTGTAGCTATGGTTACTACAACCGTTTTAAGGAATTGAAACTAGACCAACACCATCTTGTCCAGCACCAGGTCCTCCGCCACCAATGCCACCACCACCAAGAGCCGGTAAGCCAGCAAAACCATTAGCTAGACCTCCAATAGTTCCTATACCACCGGTCGTTGCACCACCTCCCCCATATCCGTAACCAGCACCAATACCCCCAATCCCATTTTCGTTACCAATGCCAGCTCCAATGCCACCCCCACCAACGGGTTGGCCGTCGTTACCAATGCCAGCAAAGCCACCTAGTCCACCAAAAGTGAATACGTTCTTTTGGTCAGTGAGACCAACGGCATTTTTGTTGGGCTCACTTGGAACATCTCTGGCAGTAGTAGTAAAAGCTACTACTGCTAGAACAACTAGTAACATGAAACAAAATTTAGCCATATCTTTGTTGGATATTTTTATCTAGCTACTCGGTTAGTGACTGTGTGTTTGATGCAAGTATTTTGAATGTGAGAATGCGCTTTTTAAAGGCAAAAGGGGCAGCATGAAACAGTTGAGGGAAGTAAATGACATTGATTTCTTCGGTTGTTTGGTCAATATATTGGGAATAAAAAAGAAAAAAAATAAAAAAAATCATCTGTAAACCCTCAATTTCATGGTTTTTATTTTTAATTTACACATCAATCATATATTTAAATGTCAAGACATTTCATCCATACTCAATTGTCTCTTTGTTTTGTTATTTACAAGAAAATTTAGTTAATCAGGTGTTACCGAACTATAAGTTCTAATTCACTACAAGAATATATATAGGGCTACGAGTATATTGCCGACGACAATATACACTAAACGACAAAAAATCACTTGACCAAGCGGTGCGTTGAATTTTCTTTCCAAATAATGCTTGACGCCTGTCGTCGGCGTTATAAAGTGGTGTAACCATGCTTAAACCATTTTTCATGCCTAATCACCCACCAATTATATCCTTCCATCTCATCCCATACCAATCTCATACATATGATAGATTTTAGTAAGAACCATGCCTAACTCATACCTCATCTATTTTTTTTCTTTTTAATTATATTAAACAATTTAATAAAACATAATATTTTATTAATACTTAAAAGAAAATTACATAGTACTTATTAAAAAAAAAACACTAGTCATCAAGGTATGGTAAGTCTTGAGCGTCCACATACTCCGTAAGATAACGGGTAACATGTCTTCGGGTTGAGCTTGCCGTGTCTTCAATGGCATCGCACGCGGCTAAATAGGTTTCTATGGTAGAACCGGTGGAAAATATGTCCTCGGAAGAGTCAGATAGAAAATCTAACTCGTCCTCGGATGAAGAAGATGAAGATGAATCCATTTTGTTTGTGTAATAGAAATGTTTTGTTTGAGTAAAAGTAGAGATGTTTTGCGTGTGAAATAAGGTAAATGAGTAGTGTTTAAATAAGTAAAAAAATAAAAGGATTTTTTTTTTTTTTTTTTTTTTTTTTTAACAGTAAGATTTGATAGCCCAACGGCTAGTTGCTTGGGATGTAGAATCGGCAACCTTTACCGATTATCTTGATTTTGAAACCACACCGAATGAAACCGACGAAGTGGCTTTGGAAACCCCGATCGGCATGGTTAATGCCGATTCCATGTCGTCTTGGGTTGCCACCACCCTAATGGTCAAATTTGACTTTGCGAATAGTTGGGCGGGAGTTAAACCCGCCAATTGGTACCAACGCCCCGTCGTCGGTATCATATTAAACAATTTATGCCAAATTTTAATTGTGATTAGCTTTTGATTAACGTAAATAATTGTGATTAGTCTTTTCGTCCCGACGACAGGGCGTTGGGAGCAATTTATGCCAAAATTTTGGGTCCCCCGTGTGTAAATAATAGAGAATAATTGGGCGGGAAATTTTCCCGCTTATTTGTTGCCGACGACGTGTCGTCGGTATTGTATGATTTAAAAATTAGTTTAACAAGAAACTATTTTCTTAAGACATGTTCACTGCAAATTAGACTTCGACCAATCGACATTAAAATCTATTTAAAACCTGAACTTACTTTTGACTTATTAAGATGTATTAACTAGACACAAATTTGAAATACAAAGAAAATTCAACACAATCTTATAAGAACATCATGTGATACCACATATATGCATATGTTAATTAACCATATTTTACCATTGACGCATTGACCAAGGGGTATCACTTCCCTATGCAAACATTATGCAAACATGAAACATCTAATTGGCCGTTTAATGAGTACTTTGAGGAAATATGTCAAGACTTCAATACCAAACTCGTGACTTTAATTAGCTTACTGTTGCAGGTGCACATTTCCTGGGACAGGTCTTAGAGAAAGGGTCACTCACTCACTCTGGCACCAAAAAAGGGTGAACAAGGTTAGAGTTTTTCCGCCGATTTAAACCTTGTGAGGAACCATATTTTGATGAGATTGTAAGTTTATTTACATCTACAACAGAAAAATATGTGTTTATCATTTGAACAAGTTGGTAATAAATGAACACGTAGTATTATAAATATGGATATGCATGGAAACAAGTGGCGTAAGGATGAAGGTATGCAGTTACTCCACTCATGCATATGCTCTCATTTGCCCACAAACCAAACACCAACACATTTACTGCAATTTATGTATATATGTCAGAATGCAAGGACGACATTCATGGAAGAGGGCCCATTTTCTGCGCGAATCGATATGGGGATTGGGGACAGCAGGATATGAGGAGCAACTAGAGACATGTGTGTTATACAGGGGAATTGATTTGTCAAGGTCATGAAACTTAGGGCATCCATTATGGATACCAACAGAAAAGTTTATACAATTAACACTCCATTAATTCATAAACTTTTTCATATCATAAATCTATTTGCACTATAGATAAATCTTTTCATATCATAAAACATACTCAAAACTTCAAAATACTTAAATTTTGGACATCTTCAAAATCTTAGACCTAACGGCTGATCTAGAATTCCACCTACGGTATGCATGCACAAGAAACTTTTTTGCTCAAAATTTTCGGTTTGGGTCAAAATTCAGATTCGGGTTTTCGAAAAACTTTTGTCTCACTTTTTCGGGACGTTTTTAATTAATATAACACTAAAAGAAAATTATCATAAATCCTAATTCTAAACTTTAAACCTTTATATTATAAAATGGAACCTAAAATGAACATAAATCCAATTAAAACAAAAGAAACAGACGTAAAATCTTAAACATTATACATGTGGTGTGTAATTACTCCGTTCCTGAGTTTTATTTTTAAAAGAAGAGAAAAAAGTGGGAAAAAACAAATTAAATTCGTATTATTGAGTTTTTTCAAGAGATAAGAGAAAAGAAGATGAGAGAAAATTTGACTAGAATTCTCTCCAAAACTTTGTATAATTATAAAATTATAGTTATCTCTTCTGACTCGGGAACAAGATACACAAAATTAAAATATCATGCATCTCCTCTCTTTATTCTGCCAAATTTTGTCTCTTCCCTTCTTTTCTCTCGTTTAAAAACTCGGGAACAGAGGCAAATAAGTGAGTTGGAAATTCGTGAGAGGATATGGGTCATTGTGGACTCAAACTTAAATGTCTAACTATTACATATCAATTGGGCCAGAGGAAACATAAAGTCCATTAGACTATTTGACCTACTTCTCATTATCTTCTTCGTCTCTAAGACAGACTACGTCCAAACCACCCGCCTTTCTTCTTTTTTTTGTTTTCAACAATGGCAACTTAGATTAAGTTATGCACTCGTAATTTTTCAATGTTTTAGAGGGTATGCACTCATAAATTTTCAATGTATTTTGTTGGTACTTATTGAAATTTCTTCTATTTTTACACTATTAAATTTTTCACAGGGTATGCACGCCCCTGCCTAGACCTATTCATGCTACACAGGAAATACATATCCACTATGGTTTATATATTTTTAGACCTCTTCATATTTTTATAAACCTTTTTCACAAACCACTATAGTGGATGCTCTAATAGTTTTTATTGAGTTAATAGAGTTTCTCCTCAGTTATTTTTATCATGTTTGATTTTGATCTCGAGTAATAGAATTTGTTTAAAAAATATAATAAGTCGATTGAGTTCTTATCAAAATTTGAAAAAACACGTGCGGACAATAGAAACAAAGATTAAATGTGTAGCAAAGTAAATCAATACAAGTATTCTATGTGGTTTATATGATCCGAAGAACGACTTGCATTTACAAAACCCATCACCAAGAACACCATCGCAAAAACCCATATCATTTTAGTCTAAGCCCTAAATATCGTCACTGAGAACACCTTTGCTCAAGTTAAACTAATATCCAAACACCCTAAATCATAACAATTACTCATAACATATAACATTTAATTACTTACTTTTTACCTCAACTCGGTCCATATTTTTGTCTCTTTTTTTACTCTTCTATTCATTTATCAAAACATTAACAATATTTTTTTATCAATTTAAAAGTATAGTGATCAACATAAGATGCCGCAGAACTTAATATCAGCTAATTCAATTCGTTTGTTGTTTTAGCTAGTTAACTTTTAATCTTATGTACGTTAAACATGTGTTTTTATAGCAGTGTTAGTTATGCAGTAAATTAAAGCCAAGTTCAGCATACCAAATTTCACACAGTGTTTGTTATCAGTTACGGAGTATTTAGCATACCATAATGTAACCAAATCTATATGTTTCTTATGGTACCCTGAAGCTCAAAAATTGAAAATTACGGAGTATATCTTTTGCATCATCATTTTCGAGTATAAAACCTTAAAAGCAAAATAACTATGATAATGAGTCGAGATATGTGAAAGACAGAGGTGTACATCAAGCAGATATAACATTGAGGTCTGAGGACCAAGTCTAACAATTGACCGTTTTTCATACAAATTGCACACGCTTGTAAAATATGTCAACGGTTTGATGATTTTGCTCTTTTTCGCTCATACGTTCTCTTTTCTTTGCTACCACAAAATTTGAGTGAAAATAGCCATTTTTTCAGGCCTTGATTTCCCTTAAAATAGATATCTATGTACAGAAACAAGAGAACACATTAAAAAGTAAAAATTACAATCCAATATCCGAAAAGTTAAGGTGAAAATGGCAGGAATCGCAGCAACAAAGTTCCAAACCACCCGGACCCTGGTTCGTGTCGCATGGGTTTCTAGGGTAACACCTACCCATCAGGTTCCTCTTTCACCTTTGTTGCGAACATTTTATGATTCAATTAAGACATGACAAAATGGACACATTGGTCTCGTTATTATCCAAATGATCAATCTTTTTTAATAATAGGTGAGGTTTTCCTCTTCATCCGATGAAGCCAAGCGTGGCATCGAGAAGCTGAAGAAGGTCAGCGAAGAAATAAAAGAGAAGGCAGCTTCTCACACCGGTTATGTAAGTGTTCACAGTCATCTGTGTCATTAGAAAATCGTCTGTCGTGAGAAAAATTAATAATTAATCAAATGACAAACTTGTTTATCTGCTAGATTTAATATATGAGCGGTAATTGACATGTTTAATCATACATCTTTCTATTTCATATATGAATTAGCCAATTGTTCTACCCTTGCTTGTTTTGAATCTCACTAATTAACTTGATTCATTATGAAGGCCACAAGCCAATCGAAAGAAGCCGCTGGAAAGGCAGAGAACATAGCCGAGAAAGCAAAGCAATCGGCACAAGAAGCGTGGGATGCCACCAAGGATACTGCCCAAAAGTGCGAGAGAGCAGTGGCAGAAAAAGCTGAAGAATCTGCCACCGCTGTTAAAGATAATATTGAAGCTGCAAAACGTAGCTTCAACAACAAAAATAAAATTTTCAATCAAAAATCTGTAATTTTTCGTGCATGTTGTAATTTTCAATTCGATGAACGAATTCTATATTATTCAAAAGTGTTTTACCTTTTTAGTATGTATTATATGTTACTCATATTCACTGGAGTCATGTAAACTATTATTCGATGCTGTAAATTAATAATGTATATTATAATGTTGTAAATTATAATTATTGTGACGAAATGAACAGGATTTACGTGGATTAGGCGCCTAGGTTTTGGCCTAATGTTAATGTTAGTTTTATGGATATAAATTAGTAGTCGTGAGTTAGGATCGAACTTGAGACCACGGGATTGCACGCTTTACGTATGATAATTTAAAGTTAATAATTAAATATAAATGTTATATTTATTTATTGATTAAACGAAATAACTTACGAACCTTAAGCAATTAATGTAATGGACTAACAGGCGTTAAATGTTTATGGAAAAGGACCAAAATTGTAAAAGATGGAAGGTTCCGGAATCCCTTGTGGGATTAAGAATCGATCGCCACAAGGACCCAACCCAAACCCACTTTGACTCAAACTTGTTCACCAAGTTTGATGAGATATATACAAAACCTAGGGTGTTTGTAAACTCATCTTTTAATGCATTCTTAAACCCTAAATTGTTTTGTGTGTTTTCTTTGCTCTCAAAACCGGTCGACACCCCTAAGGGATCGATTCATCACTTTTTTCCACAACAAGTTATTTGTTTTATCAAAACTAGCATTACTTTAATTCGGTTTAAGACGTGTGTGCAAGAACGCAGTAATAACATACTTTGTTATTATTCTTGGATTGAATTACAAAGCGGTAAAGGGTAATTCACATAATCCTAATTAAATCAAATTAGGGTTCATCCGTTGCTAGTTTGTGGATTTGATTCTTGTTCGGCTAGAATCAAGAAAAGTACACGATATTCTTTTATGTTAATTAATTGTTCATTAATAAATCATCTACGCTTCCGCTTGATTACTTTGATGTTTTGTGATTATTTATTTGATTGTCATGTTATATAATTCCAATAGTGGCATCACGAGTCATTGGTTTTTAATGAGTAATTAATTACATAAACGCGTAATAAAACAAATACTTGTATGTTGTTTGATATGTTAATCTAGGGTTTATGTTTATTTTTTTTGGGTCGATTTTTTTTAATTGGGGCGTTCCCCATATTTTTTTTAATGTCGACACATATAAATTTTTTTAGGGTTTTGAAAATTGTTTGCTAACCTTATTAAAACCTAGAATTAATATATTATTTACGTGATTAATTCGTGAATAATTTGTTATGTGTCATGGATTTTTTTTTTATATGCGATCTTGTGACTTATTTGTATAATTGTTATGATATCCATGATTATACATGCATGTTAGTCATGGATAAGTTGCTTTGATAATTGTTTAATTGTTGAGACATATTTAATTACGATAAATCTTGAATTGGGGAAGACTCCAATTATATATTATTAATGAATCAATTATGTGCAATTTGGTATATTATTAATTAAGGGTTTACGCAATCGATTCGTCGATGTATTTGGCTCACTCTCAATTGAGAGAGTGAAAGCCCTAATTAATATATACATTAATTTAACCTAGACATTGATTATTAATAGGGTTTTATCGAATAAGTTGCATGTGGCTACTTGTTTACACGTATAAATTGTTTATTATGTGCGCATTGTTTTTTAGTAATTTATTTTTTATTTATTACTTGTTTGTTTATTATGTTAGACAGTTTTAAGCAAAGGGTAATTTTTTGAATAGAAAAATAATACGGACTAAACAATGGCGAAATTTGATTTGTTTTGGAAGAGTTAAGTTTTCAATAGTTTAATTGATTGGTGACTTTGGTACAAATGGTTTGAACGACTCACCCACTAGAAGGGTTAATAAAGAAGTGCATGATCACACCGAAAGGATGTCTTAGGTTAAGCTTTGCGCTTACCGGTCCTCTCGCCTCAGTAAGTTCGAATGGAGCTACTTAGTAAGCCATAAAATGTGCAAACTCATCTTAAGGCGAATTAGTTTTAATTCCATGCGCCACTTTGGTGGTAATTACCCGAAACACTAAGTGTTTACACTTATGCAAAAGTACGGTATAATGGACGATAATTAACACTAAATTCCTTGATTGGTGAAGCCAATACCTCAGTCAAGCCTTTGATAATTTGATCTTTATGAATTGGTAATAAAAAGTTTTTTATTAAATTTATGCTATAAGATGAATGCATGACATCTTTGTACATATTTGATTTGACCACATAAAATCAAAACTAGTACCCTTTTAAATTAAGTTATATGCTATCTAATTAAAATGAACACTTGAAGTTGTAATTTATGTCATGAGAGTACTTGGCTAGATTGTGATGGAGAGGTAAATCTCTATGTTAAGTGAGACCTTACATGGACATATTTGCAGTTCTTTAAGTTAGACACTTAAGTTGAGTAGGAAGTGAGACTTGGACTCAATGGCATAAGATGGGATGAAACATGTTTATATTTGCAATAGCGTTGGAAAATATAAATCCCATAATGATCTAGGAGTTGGAAATTATTTGCCAATTAATGTTCGACAGATTACCTTATTATATGAGTTCGTTGCTAGCAGATCAACTGATGTAATGAACCTATGATAATTTGGATCCTAGTTTTTGAGAAAATTATATGGATATATGTTTATATTACCGTTGGGTATATTTTATTTTCTTGAAAAGTTGTATTATCGAAAATACTAATACTTGAACTTTTTTCTGTAGAAATGACTCAAAATAACGATAACACTAACACTACACTAAGTTCTGTGTTCAAAAGTTTTTTTGATCGAGAAAAGTTGACTGGCTCTAAGAATTTCAATGATTGGCACCGCTCTTTGAGAATTGTCTGTAGAGTTGCTGACAGGTTGAAATATCTTTATGAACCTTGCCCTGAACAACCAACTGGTCCTGATGCTACTCAAGCTCAAAAGGACGCTTGGTAACTCGAGTATAAGCGTCATAATGATGTGGCTTGTCTTATGTTGGAAACAATGGAATCGCTCTTCAAAAGCGGTTCAACATTATTTCCATATAATATGCTCAATGAACTTGAACTATGTTTTAGAAGCCACCGTCGAGATTTATGACTTGACCGACGCGTTACGGTGTAGGCAAGGTGAGGTAAACCCGTAAGTGCTCATGTCTTGGAAATGAAAGGTTACATGGACCGACTAAAAGCACTTGGCAAAACTTATGATGATGACATGGTCGTGAATCGATTAATCGATCCCTTAACAAGGATTTTAATGGTTTAGTCGAAACTTCAATATGCACCGCGTGGGAAGGCGATTCTTGACCTACACGCATTGCTAATTGATTATGAGAAAGGTTGCCTCAAAGGTTCCTACCGCCCGGTACTTGCTATTCGTGGTGGAAGGATTAATAAGCCAAAACCGCGTGCGAACAACAAGAAGGGTAAGGGTAAGGTTGACAAAGGCGCAGCGGTTATGGCCTATCAACCTCAACCCAAGAAGAACCCTACTCCTAGGAATGATAATCCTAAAGGATCAAGCATGCCACCATTGCAAGACAGTTGGGCATTGGAAGAGAAATTGTGCTCTCTATCTTGATGAATTGTGGGCAAATAAGATGAAGTACTGACGGGTCCTCGGGCGCCGGTTCTTCCTAATTTATTTGTCATTGAATTATTTACTCTAAATCATAAACATTCCCGGGTATATGATATTGGTTGTGGTATTCACATTTGTAATACACTACTGAGGGGTTTAGAGTGGAAAGGAAGCTTGCCTATGGGGAGCAATATCTGCACGTGGAAATGGCGCACATGCATTTGTTGAAGCCATAGGAACGTTTAGTTTAGTATTGCCTTGAAGCTTAGTCATCGTTATTGAACAATTGTCATTACGCACCTTCTATAATTAGAGGTGTTGTTTCCTTTCGTTTTGTTGGATGATGGTTTTACTCATACTATTTCACGTAATGGAATTGATGTTTCTTTAAATGGTGTATTTTATTTTAAAGCAATTCATCGTGAATGGTGTGTTTGAAATTGATGTGATTGAAATGAATCTAACAATAATAATAATTCAATGTTTAGCATTAACAAGAAGATAAAGTTAGACTTGAATTCTTCTTATCTTTGGCATTGTAGACTTGCTCATATAGGCAAGGCTCGCATGCATAAGCTACAACAAGAAGGGCTTTTGCAAAATATCAATGATGAATCATTTGATAAATGTGAGTCATGCATATCCGGGAAGATGACTAAGAAACCTTTTCATAGCAATATGGAGAGGCTTCGATCTACTTGGTCTTATTCATCTTGATGTGTGTGGACCACTTAGACATGTGTCAAAGAGAGGTGCTAGCTACTTCTTAACCTTCTTGATGATTTCAAAGCCGTTATGGTTATGTTTATTTACTTAAGCATAAACATGAGGTGTTTGAAACATTTAAGGTTTTCAAAGTCAAGTAGAACCGCAATTGGGAAAGAAGATTAAAGCTCTTCGATCGATAGAGGAGGCGAGTATCTAAGCCAAGAGTTTAAAGATTACTTAGGCGAGAATGGAATTGTCGAGAATCTCACTTCTCCATATACTCCACAACAAAATGGTGTATACGAGAGAAGAAATCGTACATTGTTGGACATGATACGATCTATGTTTAATCTTACCACTCTACCTTTATCCTTTTGGAATTATGCTTTGGAATCACTGTTCAGCATTCTAAATATGGTTCCCACAAAGAAGGTTGATAAGACACCATATGAAATATGGCATGTTAAAGCTCTAACTGTCTTATTTAAAGGTGCGGGGTTGCAGGCGTATGTTAAACGTGACTCGAAGATAAACTCCAACAAAGATCGTAGAAGTGTATCTTCGTAGGATACCCTAAGGAAACTATGGGTTACTACTTTTACTATCCAACCGAAAATAAAGTAATTGTTGCTAGGTATGGAGATTTTCTTGAAAGAGATCTCGTATCTCAAGAATTCGATGGGAGAGTTTATGATCCGGAAGATGATCAAGAAGATGCATTACCTTACGAAAACACTAACGTACTTCCGGTGAGAACACGATAGTCCGGGTCCTCCACCGGAAGTTGAAGTGATTCCGTTCGTAGATCCGTAAGGAATCTGGCGTGCACCGAACGTCTATGTCTTAAGGTAGAGGTTGAGGAAACTATGTTAGGAGATCTTGGAGAGCCTACTAGTTATAAAGCTGCCATGGCAAGTCCTGATAAGGAAAAATGGCGGGTTGCAATGAATGGGGAAATGCAATCCATGAGAGAAAATGAAGTCTGGGTAGAGGTCGATTTACCTCCAAACGCCAAGGTGGTTGGAAGTAAGTGGCTCTATTAGATTAAGACTGACATGGATGGCAATGTACACGTCTATAAAGCTCGTCTAGTTGCGCAAGGTTTTACTCAAACTTATGGCATTGATTACGAGGAGACCTTTTCTCCTGTAATGAGACATTAGAGCTATTAGAATTCTCATAGCTATAGCAAGATACTATGACTATGTGATATGGCAAATGGATGTCAAAACCGCTTCTTAAATGGTCGCTAGATGAAGACATCTATATGAAGCAACTCGAGGGATTCGTGAATCCACAATTTCCAAACCGTATGCAAACTTCAAAGGTCCATTTATGGATTGAAGCAAGCATCAAGGCAATGGAATAAAAGATTTGATGAAGAAATCAAAAGTATGGATTTATTCAAAATCTTGATGAGCCATGTGTATATCACAAAGTTAGTGGGAGTGATGTAATTTTCCTAATTCTTTATGTCGATGACATATTAATTATGGGAAAAGACATTCCAAGTATGCAAAATGTTAAGGCATATCTTGGGAAGTGTTTTTCCATGAAGGATTTAGGAGAAGTCGCATACATTCGGGAATCAAGATCTCACCGAGATAGGTCAAAGCGGTTAATTGGTTTAAGTCAAAGCGCTTACATTGATAAAATATTGAAGAGATTCGGTATGCAAAATTCCAAGAAAGGATATTTGCCGATGGAAGTAAAGCATGGCTTATGTAGCGATATGTGTGCTTCAACTCCTGCTGAAGTGGCACGCATGCGAAAGTTCCTTATGCTTGGTTGTAGGATCTATTATGTATTTGTGAGATGCACAAGGCCGATGTGGCGTTCGCTCAAAACATGACCGATCGTTATCAATGTAATCCGGGTGAACTTCACTAGATTGTGTTAAACATATTCTAAAGTATCTTAGGAATACGAAGATATGTTTTTAGTGTATGGAGGAAATCGAGACAGGACTTGGTGTTACAGAGTTCTTGTGATGCATCTGGCGATGTGATAAAGATGATCACGAAGTCTCGACGAGTTATGTCTTTGTCATCAATGGAGGAGCATTGTTGGAAGAGCAAGAAGCGAAGTACGATTGCGATGTCTGCGATAGAAGCGAATACATAGTCGCCGGAAGGCGCAATGGAGGTCATTTGGATTAGGAAATTCATTTCGGGGCTTGGTGTTATGCCTTCAATTGAATCGCCTATTGATATGTATTGTGACAATTTTGTCGCAATCATATTTGCCAATGAACACAGAGTCATGAAGGGCACCGACATTTTCTACTGAGTATCACTATGTTCGGGAACAAGTCCGTGAAGGTGAAATAAATCTCTCGAAAGTTCACACGGATGATAACTTAGTGATCCGTTCACTAAGGCTTTAGCTAAAGACAAGCTCGTTGGACTTGCCAATGGAATTGGACTTCGTTTAGCTAATAGTTTCATGCATAACCGTGATTAGTATTTGTAAAAGGATATTGTAAAACATTTATTATTTTGATGAAATAAAGTTTTGATTATGTTTATTTTCATTTATAATATTGTTGTCCTATATTTGCATGTTTAATCCGTGAGTAACTAAGTTATTCTAAATGTCCATTGTCGATTAATGATATGGGAGTATCATTAAACTAAGACAAATCTCGAGATGTGGTAGAATATACTTGAAAGTATATTGATGAGAATGCATACCAATTTCGGATGATATTCAATGAATTGAATATAGGAATTATACCAACTACATAATTTACTTTGTGGATATTGTTTTAAGTAAATTATGAATAATTATCCTCGGACTTGAGATACAAGATAAGTGTCATGAATGTAGTGCATTTATGTGGAGCAACTTAACGCTATCACGTGGCGGTAGTCATAAGGGTTGTTTTCGAAATGTTACAAAGTTTGTGGGTTATTCTTGTAGTCAAGATAGAATTTGTTCCTTCAAATTTATTTGGAGTTTAATCTTCTTTGGGCCCTCGTAGGGTTGACAAGATGTTTGTGCGGCCGCACCCAAATCTCCCTAAATATGTTTAGATGATTCGGTAATCTTGGTCAATCACTTATAACGAGAAAGCAGAATAGTTTATAAAGAATGACTTAATTCCATATCTTTATTTAACGTGGTATTAGAAACAAAGGATAATAATAATGAGAAATCATTAAAGGTTTTTCAGGAGCCTTGCTCAAGTTGTACTAGAGGCATCGAAGTGTTGGTAGACGCTAACCGATGTGATCACTCTATTAAGATATATCCAAGTGGGAGTCTGTTAGTTTTATGGATATAAATTAGTAGGCGTGAGTTAGGATCGAACTTGAGACCACGGGATTGCACGCTTTACGTATGAGAATTTAAAGTTAATAATTAAATATAAATGTTATATTTATTTATTGATTAAACGAAATAACTAACGAACGTTAAGTAATTAATGTAATGGACTAACAGGCGTTAAATGTTTATGGAAAAGGACCAAAATTGTAAAAGATGGGAAGGTTCCGGAATCCCTTGTGGGATTAAGAATCCGATCGGCCACAAGGACCCAACCCAAACCCACTTTGACTCAAACTTGTTCACCAAGTTTGCATGAGTATATATACAAAACCTATGGTGTTTGTAAACTCATCTTTTGTGCACATTGCTAAACCCTAAATTGTTTGTGTGTGTTTTCTTTGCTCTCAAAAACCGGTCGGCACCCCTAAGGGATCGATTCATCACTTCTTTTTCCACAACAAGTTATTTGTTTTATCAAAACTAGCATTACTTTAATTCGGTTTAGTACGTGTGTACAAGAACGTGGTAATAACATACTTTTGTTATTATTCTTGGATTGAATTACAAAGCGGTGAGGGTAATTCACATAATCCTAATTAAATCAAATTAGGGTTCATCCGTTGCTAGTTTGTGGATTTGATTCTTGTTCGGTAGAATCGAAAAGTCGCGATATTCTTTTATATTAATTAATTGTTCATTAATAAATCCTATACGCTTCCGCTTGATTACTTTGATGTTTTGTGATTATTTATTTGATTGTCATGTTATATAATTCCAACAGTTAATACTCTCACTTTCCAAATTTTCTGTGATTGTGTACGGCTAGATGCCTTCCTTTCGATCGTTCTTTATAAAAAAAATGCTCGGCTGACAAAAACTTGCTCAATGCTCACCCACCTAATTGTAGTCATGGTAAATCTTAAGTTTACCCATATCAGTCATCATATTTTGTTGGTTCATTCACAGCTTCTGAATATGAGATACTTAATTTATAGACGTTCTCAGCTACTTTCAAGTCTTTGGCAGCTTTTGTTGGTACTGTTGATTTAATGGACAAAATATTAATAGATGTGTATTAGGATCGAACTCGAGACCTATGGGATTGCTTGCGCGTTGCGTATGAGATTTAATTATATTAAGTCACGAAATATTTATATGGTCGAACTAAGAAAAGCGAGGGGTTGAGTGTCGAGTTTTGAAAGCTTAAGAAGGTCTTTGATGAGCATTGGACGAGGTTTAATGCTATATATACACATCTTTTTATCTCTCATTCGAATGGAAAAAGAAAAAATACGATTGACACTAAACCTTTCTCTACATATTCTATGTACTGAATCATGATTGAGATATGTTAGAATAAGTGAATATGATATACATGTCATGCATGCATTATTCATGCACATGTCTTTTGCATGTTTTTCATTCTTTTCTTTATCCATTGAAACAATGGATTAACAGTAGCAATATTAAAAAAGGGTTCGACCTGTTTGTCTTATACGAAGCCAAACCTTGTTTGTTGTGCACTTTAATCATGATTTGAACTAGCATTCTAATTAAATCGCTAACAATACGGCAGACATGATCATAGAGAAATCCTACTTTGGATTTTGGTGATTTACACTATTTGACTTTATTAAGTCGACTAGCACTCAAACCCTAATTAGGGTTCATCTCAATTACTAGTTTTTGTTGAATTGATTCTTGTTCGACTAGAATAAAAAAGTCACGCATACTTTATGTTTTAGTTAATTAATTATTCAATATTCGTTTCTATACGCTTCGCATGTGTACTTGATGTTTATTGTTTATATTTATGATTAGTCATGTTATATAATTCCAACGGTGGCATCACGAGCTTGGTTTAATGAGTAATTAATTACTAAACACGTAAAAACGAATATTGTATGTTGTTTGATATGATTAATCTAGGGTTTTGGTTTTTATTTTATGTGTCGATTTATTTTTATTTTTAAATGGGGCGTACCCTTTAATTTTTAGTCGACATTAACTTTTTAGGGTTTTAAAATTGTTTGTTAACCTTATCAAAACCTAGAATTAATATATTTGTTCGTGATATATTCATGAATAAATTGTTATGTGACATGGAATTGTATGCGATCTTGTGACAACGTGAATAAATTGTTATGTTAAATACATGAAAACGTGCATGTTTGGCATGGATTATTGTATATATATATATATATATATATATATATATATATATATATATATATATATATATATATATATTTAATTGTTAAGATTGGTTATGCTAATATTAATTGTTAAGTTTTATACACATGTATATTTATGATAAATCTTGAATTGGGAAAACTCAATTATATACATTAATGAATCAATTATGTGCAATTTGGTATATTATTAATTATGGGTTTACATAATCGATTCGTCGATGTATGTGGCTCACTTTCAATTGAGAAAGTGAAAGCCCTAATTAATATATACATTAATTAACCTAGACATTGATTATTAATAGGGTTTTATCGAATAAGTTGCATGTGGCTACTTGTTTACACGTATTAAATTGTTTATTATGTGCGCATTGGTTTTGGTTGTTTATTTTTATTTGTTTACTTGTTTGTTTATTATGTGCGTGGTTTTAAGCAAAGGGTAATTTTGAATAGAAAATAATACGGACTAAACAATGGTGAAATTTGATTTGTTTTGAAGAGTTAAGTTTTCAATAGTTTCATTGATTGATAATTTTGGTACAAATGGTGCGAACAACTCACCCAATTTGACGAACTGTGTGGGAAGTACTAGGAGGGCGCATTAATATTGTGACCCTAAAGAGGAGGTTATTGCTTGTGACGACCAAACTCTCCGCTTGCTTGCGAGTCAAATTGGAGCCACTAAGTAAGCCATAAATGTACAAACTCATCTTAAGGCGAATTAGTTTTAATTCCATGCGCCACTCGGTGGTAATTACCGAAACACTAAATGTTTACACTTATGCAAAAGTGCGGTATAATGGGCGATAATTAACGCTAAATTCATTGATTGGTGAACCCAATACCTCAATCAAAACTTTGATAATTTGATCTTTATGAATTGGTAATAAAAGTTTTTATTAAAATTATGCTACAAGATGATTGCATGACATCTTTGTACATATTTGATTTGACCACATAAAATCAAAACTAGTACCCTTTATAAATTAAGTTATGTGCCATCTAATTAAAGGAACACTTGAAGTTACAATTTCGTCATGTCGAACTTGGCGAGATTGTGATGGAGAGGTAAATCTTTATGTAAAGTCGGACCTTACATGAACATATTTTCGAGTTCTTTAAGTTAGACACTTAAGTTGAGTAGGAAGTGAGAACTTGTAACACCCCAACCCGATTAGGGTAGAAGTATCACAAGATGGTGTCATATCAAAACATACATAATGAACATAAATCAAACAATGGAAGCCTTATAATAAATCCCGAAAGAATTCAAGTCAACAAGACTTATCAATACATAAATACAAAGGAAAACTCCGAAATGAAAATATAATAACAAAATCAAATGAAGTCTAAGATGACTAGGCATGGTCTCTATATCAACTCATCTCTCAAACCCAAACAATCCCCGGATCCTAGCTTATGTACCGCCGCAGAAAAGAAATGCGGTTGAGCTTAAAAACCCAGTGAAGCAGATATAAAGATACAATAATAATAAAACCGAATTGAGAACAAAGTAAGGAAAGTCGGTCAATAAATCTGGTGTATCAAAGGAACAAAGTAGGGTAAAAGAAACATAGGACAAGGGTCGCTTATCCACCACGAGCCAACAAAACAAATCAAATCAAATCATATATCCATAGTAGCTGTAGTAACCAATAGTAACCATAGCGGATATAATGAGACATGGAGTGATCGGCTCCCAGTTGTGAAGACGCGTATTACACGACATCATTCACGGACAAATCATAACATATCGGATAATGAGAACAAATCTAGGATGCATCCATATGCCCCTGCAGACAGATAGTGGCCATACAATATATATCGAGCTCATAATCGAGATAATGTAAAGGACGGTGTGTAACATCACTCATACACACTAGAGTCATGCCATTGGTGCATCAATGACACGGACATGGAACCCCATGCCTAGTGATAGCTCGGGTCTCAAACCGGTGAGTCAAGGCAATGTCATATCAAAAGGATTCATATCAAAGGTTCATATCAAATTCCATAGCAAAAGTTCATAATCAAAGGTGCATATCAAAGGTTCATAATCAGAAGGTTCATATCAGTGGTTCACATTAAACAGTTCACATAAGAGCTTCAATCAAAGGGAGCATAGCAAAGTTATAGAGAAACTGTTGGAATCACTCCTAAACAGTATTTCAAGTATTTATATTTCATATGTAATAGGTAGCTTTATTATGGCCTTTATACTTGTTTAAGGTCAAGCTTATGTAGAAGGCCCATAAGTGAGGCCCAAGCCCAATAAGGAATAGGGAAGGAGAGGAGTGTTGCCTAGCTCCTTGCCTATATAAACTCTTGTAAACCCTCATTTGAGGGTTGGTTGTTCAAGTTTCTCTTCATTCACATACATTCGCCTAACCGTCCTTAGTTTATATGTGTGTGTGCTTGATACTTGTTCATCCGCCTTTATCTCTTCTCTTATAACTTGTGTTTGTAAAACTAGTGACCTAACAGTGGTATCAATCGCCAAATAGTTGGGTGTACTCGTTTGTTTTGAAGTTTTAGTTTTGGGTCTTCTGGCGTAAAGATAACGCAACCTTTGGTTATCTTAAAACTCGTTTTTACACTTTTTAATCCAAGATTCTTGTACTTTCAATGTTTTGAAGTGTTAAAATACTTGTTTTTGGCAAAAGTTTCAAACTTCTACGCGTGGATTTACGTTTTAAGCTTGTTTTGTTAGGTGGGTGTGGTTCACGCGTAACCCGTTTAATTGTTTTGGTACATTAAAATTCACACTTTTGTGTTCTTTTGGTACTATTGAAGCTATTCCATAACACAAAAGCGGTTTAGAAACACATTTGGGCGAATCAAAGTTACTGAGTAATCCCACGCGTATCAAAACCCTAAAATTACGCGTAAGATTGTTCCTTGGTTTGATCTTCAATTTTCGGTTTATTCCGTGTTTTCTTACTTGGATAAGTCCGAAAATCGTCGACTTGGGATATCTTTTGCCTTTGTGAAGTGTAAAAGATCATTTGAGCAAAACCCTAAAATTACGCATAAGCATAAGCTTACGCGTAGAAATTCACATAAGATTCACTTTCGCGTAAACTTAGGGTCACGCATAAGGTAATCCCACGCCTAACTTTCTCGCCTAACTTTTGTCTCGCATAACTTTAGTGCTTTTATCCTACTTACGCGTAGCTAAAACCCACGCATAACTCATTGTTCGCGTAACTTTTGGTGTTTTTACGCATAAGTGCTACTTGGTTCTTGTCTTTTCTCGCCTAAGGACACTTCATCAACAAAGGTTCATTCGACTACAAAGATCCATTTTACCACACAAGTTAATCATCATGTCTCAACCACCATACTCTAACTATTTCCCTCACACTTATAATCATCAACAACAACAACAATTAACTCCACAACATCAACAATGGAATCAACAACAAGCTATTTATCAACAACAATTTAATCGACAACATACTCCACAACTTGGTGCAATTCCACAACCACAAATGGTTCAACCACCACCAAGTCTTCAAGCTCTACCCTACACAAACGATTTCAATCAACATCCATTACGAAGCACTATGAAGGAACCCACTTGGTTTGCAAAGATGTGTGAAGCTTTAAGCGACCAACAATCAATTCATGAAGTGGATCACTTGATAGACCTCCAATGCTCACTCCGGTAATTCGATCAATGGGTGATAAGGTTCTTTAGGTTTTGTGATCTAAAAAGCCACATGGAAAGTTCTTAAAGAAGGTTATCTTGGAAGGTCCATTTGAGATGCATCTTGTCATTGTGCCGGAGATCTTGGAATCACTCCTAAGCGATATTTCAAGTATTTATATTTCATATGTAATAGGTAGCTTTATTACGGCCTTTATGTTTGTTTAAGGTCCGACTTATGTAGAAGGCCCATAGTGAGGCCCAAGCCCAATAAGGAATAGGGAAGGAGAGGGTGTTGCCTAGCTCCTTGCCTATATAAACTATTGTAAACCCTCATTTGAGGTTGGTTGTTCAAGTTATTCTTTCACATACACTCTTTCTCTTAAACCGTATTATTGTTGTGTGTGTGTGTTGTGTGTTTAGCTTGTTCATCCGCCTTCATCTCTTTCTCTTATAAGCTTGTGTTGTAAAACTAGTGACCTAACGATGGTATCAATCGCCAAATAGTTGGGTGTACTCGTTTGTTTTGAAGTTTTGGTTTGGGTTTCTGGCGTAAAGATAACATAATCTTTGGTGCGCTTAAAACTAATTTTTACACTTTTGAATCCAAGATTCTTGTACTTTCAACGTTATTAGGTGTTAAACTATTGGTTTTGGCAAAAGTTTGGAACTTTCGTGTTTTCCTTGTTTTAAGCTTGTTTTTGTCATGAAGTGTTATCCTACAGCGTAAGCTGTTTTAAGTGCTTTGGATCATCAAGTTTCACACTTTTGTGTTATTTTGGTGTTATTGAAGCTATTTCAACACACAAAAGCGGTTTAGAAACACATTTGGATAGAATCAAAGTTACGAGTAGAACTACGCGTATCAAAACCCTAATTCTCGCATAACTTTATCCTTGGTTTGATCTTGATTTTACGGTTTATTCCGTGTTTTCTTACTTGGATAAGTGCGAAAATCGTCGACTTTGGATATCTTTTGCCTTTGTGAAGTGTAAAGATCATGAGATAAAACCCTAATCTTACGGCAAGCATAAGCTTACAGCGTGAAAATATTACGCTTAAGATTCATCTTCTGGCGTAGACTTAATCCTACGCATAAGGTAATCCTCGCCTAACTTTCTCGCCTAACTTCTTTTTTCGCATAACTTTAGTCTTTTTCACCTTACGCGTAAGCTAAATCCTCTGGCGTAACTATTCTTGTTACGCGTAACTTTTGGTGTTTTACGCATAAGTGCTACTTGGTTCTTGTCATTTCTCGCCTAAGGATACTTCATCAACAAAGGTTCATTCGACTACAAAGATCCATTCTTACTACACAAGTTTATCATCATGTCTCAACCACCATACTCTAACTATTTCCCTCACACTTATAATCAACAACAACAACAATTAACTCCACAACATCAACAATGGAATCAACAACAAGCCATTTATCAACAACAATTTAATCAGCAACATACTCCACAACTTGGTGCAATTCCACAACCACAAATGGTTCAACCACAACCAAGCATTCAAGTTCAACCCTACTGGCGATTTCAATCAACATCCATCACGGACAACTATGAAGGAACCCACTTGGTTTGCTAAGATGTGTGAAGCTTTAGCGACCAACAATCAATTCATGAAGTGGATCACTTGATAGACCTCCAATGCTCACTCCGAAACTACGATCAATGGGTGATAAGGTTCTTTAGGTTACGTGATGCGAAGAAGCCACATGGAAAGTTCTTAAAGAAGGTTATCTTAGAAGGTCCATTTGAGATGCCTCTTGTCACTATGCAGGAGATCCAGCTGCTTTGTTCCACAAGAGATGAACAAATCAACATTGCTCATTGCGGATCTAAATGCTCTGAACTTCTACACTATGAAGGCGATGAACTTGCAATGGAATACATCCTCTTAGGATTACCAAACCCAATTCTTCGTAGTGTTGATGCTCAAAAGCGCACAAAAATGTGGGATCATATTAGTCTTCTTATGGAAGGATCATACTCAATCGGGAGGATTTGGAATCCAAAATTTACTTGGCTTATGAACACTTCATGATTGAACACGGAGAGACACTTGAGTCATATCATCACCGATTTTCGAGACATCATCAATGATTTGGATAAACACAACATCATCATGCCAAGAATTGCGGTGAATACTAAGTTCTGAGTAGTCTTGGTCGAGAATGGGAGAAGTATGTCATTTTTCTCCGTCAAGCGAAGAATATGCATCATTCTACTTATGGATTGTTGTACGATTACTTGAAGCCTCATGAAAAGGAAGTTGATCGGGAAAGGATTCTCCGTGCTCAAATTGCTAAGCGATCACAACGGACAATCAACAACTTGCCTTATATGCTCAGCGAATTATCCTCTCGACCGACAACTCAACCAAGCTGCTTCAAACGCACCTTCACGGCAACAACCTCAACCTCAACAAAATCAATTGGTTCCATACGGCAACAATGCTCAAGCATATGTCGGTGAAGCTCTTGAGGAAATCGATCCGTTCGAAGCATTGCAACAAGGATTTGTGATGATTGCTAATGCTTTTGGCGTTACACCAACAAATCCAACAATCGTATTCGTTCCTCATCTAACACACGGACTCAATTTGTTGTGAACAATGGGCGTGTTGAAGTTGAATCGTGATTATGGTCGTCGGATGGGCGGTGGTCAAGGGTTTAATCTTGTGGGTAGGAATAACAATGAGCTCAAGTGGTAGAACAAGGAAATGCTCGAGAATCGGTTAAATGGTCTTAGATGCTACAAGCGCAATGAAAAGGGACACTGGCTAATGCATGCCCAAAGCCAAGGACTAGGGGCGGTGCTTATTTCAAAGAGGCCTTACTTTTGGCTCTTAAGGATGAAGGTGGTGGATCTCTTACGGACAAAACGAGCTTTATGGCGGATCTGAGACTCGGATGATGATATGGAGGACTTGCGGCGAATCATTTGTTATGTTGATGGCTAATATGCATGAGCTCCACATGAGTGATCTGGCCCGGTGTATGACAGCGATGGCTTGTCTCGGTGCCGAACAAACCATCATCATATACGAACTAATATCTCCGCCAATATATCGAATCCGCGCGGATCGATTTATTCAAAATGAGTCTTCTACATCTTCTTACGATGATTTTCAAGTTAACCACAGTAGTTACATTTGGCGATCAAGATGACCTTATGGTCCCTTTGATAATCAAATTGACTCGTGGTCGTACTTGAGGATCTAAAGAATGATCATGTTGAGACTCGCGTTGAACAAGATGATCTGTTGCCTCATCCGGATTTTGCTCGGTTAATTCAAGACCATAAAATCAAAATGGAGGAATGTTATGCATTAAATCAATCCTTAAAAAGTAAAAATGCCTTTATTAACCAAGGATTTTGAATGTTTACAAATGCAACTCAACTTTTTCAAAACTCAAGAAAACCGTGAAAAAGGTTTTGAAGCCGCTTTGCAAAATCTCATCAAAGCGAAAAATATTTAGAGACGGATCGTGATCTAGCCGCCTCGAAGAATGCTTTGTTGTCGAATTAGAACAAGCTGAAACATGAACATAAAAAGCAAATTAACGCTCTCACCTTGGAAAATCAAAAAGCTAAAGGTGAGTTGTTAAATTGTCAAAAGCAGTTCTCCGCATACAAAAAGCATTCAACGAATCGGGTAGATGACCTTCTTGCGAAATTCTCGGTTTGCAAAACAAAATTAAAGAGTTTAAAGCAGTTGTTTACAAACATGGTGAATCGATATGACTATTGAAAAGTTTACCTTAAAACCTAATCCAAATGGATATGGAAAAATCTGGCGATTACAAACCAAAGCTTTCACTAAAACATTCAAACCAACTCACGAAGTTTCCGATTGCACAATACAAAATTGATAATCTTGTCATGAGTGTTGTTGAATACCATCGTCAAGAGGAATTAGATGCGAGAAGGCGAGTCGATCAAAATTAAAAATGTTGTTTACAACAAACCTTTTAATTATAAAAAGCGGTCACTTCGTCACACCAGCGGATTCTTCAAACACACCAGGGTTATCATCAAAACACCGAGTCTTCTATTGTTAATCCCAAAGCAGTCTTTGCACAAACTTATGGTCCTTTACCTTCCATTAGCGAAGTAAACTCACAACTGAAAATCGAAAAATTCTTGATATTTTGACATTTTCATGGTGACCTCAAAATTTTACAACATGAGATAGAATATCGATCGAAATCAAAGTTGAACATTTTCAATCGCCTCTGGCGCGAGAACAAAGAGACATTTTTGGAAAAATCTTTTACCTAATGTTAAAAACTTGAAAAGTTGTGCAATTGCACAGGAAAAGGATTTTCATAAGGAACTTGGGGTAATGAAAAGCGTTTTCGAGAAAGCGAAACATCTATTACTAACACAAAGCGGAAAAAGCGTTGAGAAAAGATGTTGATCGACTCTTGGAAGATGTTATCGTCTTGATATCCATAATGTTGTGCTATTCTATTCGTTGCCATATGCATCGATCATATCTCTGCGATATTGTTGAAGCTGTTATAGCTGTTGAAAACACGATAATGTGCTTGGATCGAGTCTTTAAAAGCGAAAATAAGCGATTACACGGAAATTCACAATGCAAAGCGTCGTCTTCAATGGTGTGAAAAGATATTCACAACCATCAACTTAGTTTTCAAAGAAAATCGCTCAATTGAGTGCAAAATCTTACGATCCTAAAATTGTTCAAGCTGGATGATCAAAGCGTGTCTTTGAAAAGTCAAATCTCAAAATATGAACAAGAACTTTTAAAAGTTAAGCAGAATATGGTGTCATATTTGATTTACTCAAAAGACTCGAGATGAAGCATCTAATGAACTTGATCACTATCTAGCTCACACTAGAGAAGTCATGAATTTTCTTTGGTAATATTAGTTACGAAAATCAAGATCGATTCACACCATCTCTAAGTTACGGAAATGTTAGGAAAGTATGAACTACTCCGCCTCTTGTGATTAAGAGATTAGCACCGGTCACACTTAGTAATCGTGAACCTAGAATTCCCTTTGCCAAATCACAAGTTGCTAATGTGTTTCCCTCTCTTGAAGCAGGAATAGTTGCATCTTTTCCAAGCGTCCGCACTTCACGGCCTAGGAGCACCCAAGCGAAGAATAGGAAGTTGCGACCTAAGAAAAGATCAATAAGGAATGCTAAAGTAGAAGAACACCCTAGGACTCGAATAAAACTCATGTTACTTCCACTATAGATGTTGCGTCGGCAAATGTAATAGAAATAGTGATGTAACGAATGCTAAACCGTTAAGTACCTTTGATATTGATCGATGCACCTTGTGATATTTGTCAAAAAGTATGAATTCGATTGTCATGACAAATGTGTTGCTAAAGCTATAATCTCTAGATTACGGAATCCTAAGAATCGGAATACCTCTAGGCCCACTAATCATTCTAAGTCGTGCTTGGTAAACCACCATCTTTAGATTCTAAGGCAACCATTGCTATCACGGTAGCTCCGCTACACCTCCTAAGAATGTTGTACCACCTAGTGATTTCACTAAGACTAAAGCAAAGAGTAGTTATAGATGGCAAAATGGATATATAACACACTAGGTTTAAATGGATTCCTAAACTTATGAATGTGTGTATATCGATATACACCTTTGGAACCCTCTAACATTTGGGTTCACATCTACTTCTATTCCATACGTGTGTAAATGCATGTGTAATGCGGTGTCTGAGATCATTCTGGATTGTTGATAGCGGATGTTCCCGACACATGACGAGCAACCTTAAGCTGTTATCAAACTTTATTGCAAAGTTCATTGGCTTTGTCAGTTCGGGAGCGATCACTCAGCGACCATCATGGGCTCGGAGATTATGTTAATGGGAACATCGAAATCGGCGGGGTTTACTATGTGGAAGGCCTCGGTCTGTCTGTTTCGATGGGTCAATTTTGTGATGGAGATTTGGAGGTTGCTTTCGGGAGAAAACTTGTTTCATTCGTGATCTACAAGGAAGCGACCTTATATGCAGCTCGCGTAATTCTAGTCTCTACACTATCTCTATGCAAGACATGGTTGCTTCCTCTCCCATCTGCTTACTTTCTAAGGCAACATCAACAAAATCTTGGCTATGGCACGTCGTCTCTCACATCTAAACTTTCAAACCATCACCAACCTTGCTCGACACAAACTAGTTGAAGGACTCCCCGATTCCGGTATTCAAAGATCACCTTTGCTCGGCATGTGAACAAGGGAAAAGCACTCGTGCTCATTTTCCTTCAAAGGTGGAACACGACTCTCGACATGTGCTTCATCTTCTTCACATGGATTTGTGTGGCCCGATCGTGTGCAAGCGATCAGCGGCAAGCGCTACATCTTAGTAATTGTTGATGACTACTCACGATGGACTTGGGTCTATTTTCTTCGTAGCAAAGACCAAGCTCCACAAATGATCATCACCTTTCTCACAAAATCTGAGTTCGACTCCATGACACCGTCGGGATTATTCGGACGGACAAAGGCTGAATTTGTTAACAAAACCCTTCGTGAATTTTATGAGAAAGTGGGAATTGACATCAAACATCTATTGCGGACACACGAACAAAGCGGAGTTGTTGAAAGCGAAACCGAGCGTTAGTGGGCTGCAGAACAATGTTAATCAATGCTAAACTTCCGGTTACTTATGGGGTTGTATCTCTGCATGCTATACTCAAAACCGTTCTATGATCACAAAGCATACAACAAAACACCTTTTGAGCTTGTCACAACTTACAAGCCGAACCTCAAACACTTTCATGTATTTGGATCCCTTTGCTATCCGAATAATGATCGTGATGATTTTGGAAAGCTCAAAGCAAAAGGCGATATTGGGTCTTTATTGGATCTTGTGACAATTCTAAAGGTTTAGAATCGGAATCGTCGTACTAAGGAGGTAATGGAAGCGATTCATGCTCATTTCGATGAACTCACGGAAATGGCTTACGAGTATATGACTTAGAACCGGTCACAACCGTTTAAACTTCCTCAACCCCATCATCGGTGAAGAAAGCCCTCATTAACTCGTCAACAAATGGAAGGTTATTTGCTCCTACGTTACGTGGCGATATTGATGAGCGTGCTCTGGTGTATCCATTGTTTCCATTGCACAACGATAATATTCCTATACGATACACTGCTACAACAACTCTTGTTGAAGATGCACCTACACCAATTGACTCAACACAGCGAGTTGAACACACGCTTCCAACAATGATGAACGGTGATGATATTACGAATGAAGTACCCCGCTGCGATTTTGATCCAAATCGTTCTTGACCCGTTTGCTAATGAGGCTGCTGCACGGATGTTGCGGAATCTTCAACAAACCATTTGAATCCTCGAATCGCACAATGTATATCAACATCAACCCTCTACACATAGATGGACAAAAGACCATCCTCGGCTAACATTATTGGCAACCCGAATCAACGATCGTTACGAGACAACGTCTTCGCTCGGATGGTGAACATTGCATTTATGCACTCGCATGTCGCCAATCGAACCTAAAAACATTAAAGGCGCAATGACAAAGACAATGGATTGAATCCATGCAAGAAGAACTCAACCAATTCAAGCGTCTTGAAGTATGGGGCGGTTGAAAGACCAGCGAGGGTCTCGTCATTGGTCTAAAATGGATTTGGAAAAACAAATTGGATCTTTGAAGGAATGTCATCGAAACAAGTCACGGCTAGTTGCTAAGGGTTATCGTCGGGAAGAAGGATAGACTTTGAAGAATCTTTTGCTCGGTTGCTCGTCTTGAGGCATTCGGATATTTCTTGCGTTCGCGGCTCACATGAACATGACGGTCTATCGGATGGATGTCAAAGCGGCGTTTCTCAATGGGCAACTTAAAAGCGGTCTATGTCGACCAACGGATGGATTCGTTGATCACGAGTTCCCGAACCATGTTTACAAAGCGAACAAAGCTCTTTATGGTCTCAAACAAGCCCCTCGGGCATGAGTGCGATAAGCTATCATCTTTCCTCATTGCCAATAATTTCACCAAAGGCTCGGTTGACCCAACTCTTTTCATACAATATCACGGGGCACACATCTTAATTGTTCAAATTCGTGGATGACATCATTTTGGGTCAACACATAAAAAGTTTTCAATCGCTTTTGCAAAACTCATGAAGAAAAATTTTGAAATGTCCATGATGGGTGAACTTACGTTCTTTCTAGGGCTGCAAGTTCATCAATCACCCGTGGTATTTTCTTGAGTCGGTCAAATATGCCCTTGAATTGTTAAACAAATTTGGAATGAATACACGTGATACTTATGCCACACCAATGGCTCATACCAAGAAGCTAGATCTTTGATTTACATGGGAAATTAGTTGACCCCACCAAATAGAAGTATTATTGGGTCCTCATGTATCTAACGACTACTAGGAGACGATATTGTCTTTCTTGGTTTATCTATGCTCCGTTATCGATCGCGACCAAGCTGAAACCCACCTCTACGAGGCTAAAAGAATCCTCCGATACATAAAGGGAACCATTAATTTGGGGATCGGTATCAGAAGGATTACGGTTTTGAACTAATAGCTTTTGAGGGCGATCGCGGGATGCTTAGACTCGAGGAAAAGTACTTGAGAGCTCTACAATTTCTTGGTGATAAGCGGTGTCTTGGCAATCTAAAAGCGGGATTGTACATCATTGTCATCTCTGAGCGAGAATATGTAGCCATGTCGCGTGTTGTGCTCAAGTCATTTGGATGAGAACACAACTCAAAGACTATGGTTACGTGTTGTGAGAATCCGATGTCTTTGCGACAATCAGTGCCATTGCAATCTCGTGCAACTCGATTCGACACTCGAAATCAAAGCACATCGATCTCGCTATCATTTCATCAAGGACCATGTGGAGCAGTGCAGTTGAATTATACTTTGTGGTCTTGAATACCAATTGGCGGATCGCTCACCAAAGCCTTGCCTCCGCTCGGTTTAATGAGTTGGTCCACGAATTGGTATGAGGTGTTTGACTCAAAAGGCTGGATGACCTCTTAAAAGCAGTCTTAAAACACATCGAACACCAAAACCTCTTTTGTAAATAAATTTTCAAAAACAAAATACAAAAATATAAAATCCGATAAAACAACAAAAATATTCTTCTAATCTATATTTCTTTCAACATGGCAAGTACATTTCTTCCGTCAACACTTTAATCTTTCAAAATTCGGTATTTTCCGATCAAGTGTTGAGGGGAAAATAATCCATTAAGCGCTTCAAAACATCGTGTACTTGCATGTTATCACATCTCGGTTGATTCTTTTACAAATGGTGGTAAATTTACGGTTCATTGACACTCCTCGGACTTTAATTAATAACCTTTCATTATTTTCTCAAGTCGGGGAGTGTCGTCAAGGTTCTAAAATCTTCGTTTGGTAACCAAAATTGGAAGTTAAAGGCTTTGGATGAAAATGGAAAAGGTGGAGGGACCAAAGCTGTCAAAAACTTAAAGTTATTTTAAATAAAACCTCCACCTAACTTAACTCTTCTCATTTATTACTATCAACCAAACATATCCTCGCACAAGAATCAATCTTCAAATCCGTGTTTGGATCATCATTTTGTAAGTGATTCTGCGTTTACAACATGTTTTTAAGCAATGGTTTTGAATTTTCAAAATCCAGCGGTTAAAACTATGTATAATCTCGTTTTATGATCTACGCATAAGTGTATGATCATATAATCAAGATGTGTGTTTGTGGTTAAAAGGATTGTTTCAAAGCGTGTATTTAGCATCAATGATAATATCTTTATCCTCAAATCTTACCGAAACATGAATTGATTGATTTTGAAACTTAGGGTTTATCGTGGATTTGGGTTCTTCCAAATGAGAAGTGTTTTGGTCTAAATATTCTTTGGGTTATGTTCATATGATGTTGAATTAATCATATCCTTGCTCTATAACTACCCGAAACAACGATGAATTGATTTTGAAATTAGGGTTTAAGGTTCATAAGATTGGGTATTTTGATTCACCATGAGTTAGATGTTAATACTTGGTATATAAGCTCATACAACTCTCTTGAACTACGAATAACTTTGGTGCATAATCCATGGCTAGATTTGATCTGGCGTAGAACTAGGGTTTAGTCTCGCGTAAGATATTCTGGCGTGGCGGATTTATACATAATTCATGCCATGTGTTGTTATTGAAATGAATGTATGTCTTGATTTTGATGATTTGATAATTTATTTGAGTTGCTACACTTATAATTGAGAATCAAGGTCATTTGATTATCTCGCATAAGGATCACCTTACGCGTAGATTGTTATCGTAAGACTTGTCTTCTGGCGTAGCTCTGCAACAGGTTCTACAATGGACTACGGCGTATCTGTGAAGGATATGCGTGCGATGACCCCTACGCTTAAGGTCAACTCTTACGGTAGCCTTACGGCGTAAGGACTATATATGCCTACGCATAAGCTCTCGCATAAGGTCTCTCTTTTCCTCGCGTAACATTTCTTCTGGCGTAAGTTAGGGTTCTCTGGCGTAAGTTTCGCCTAAGCATATATCATTCACGTCTCGCGTATCTTTACCAAAACTACGGCAACCATGGATTGACCTTCATGATGAATTGTTACTTGTACAAACTTGTAAATAAACTAATCATATCATCACGAATCCAAAATGTCACTAATAAACTTAAATCGTTTGATATGTTGTGAACAATATGTGATAAAATAAGCTTTAAAACTTAAAGTTAACTAACTCATGAAACATTTCACGATATCATTGATTGAACATACAAGTGACTTAGGACTCGTAACAATCATTATCACTATACATTCAACAACTAGACAATAAGACCTTACATTGACTAACATTATGTCTTCGATATGTTGGTTCTTTTGGCTAATGTTATTTGAGATCACGACATGGTGAACAAATGAATGTGGATGCACACGAAGTTCTCTCCATTCTTGATATCTATCCTCATGGCTATCAATGAAGATTGGAAAGAATAACCTCCGTGTTGACTTTGACACCCTCACTTGCTCACGAATCTTCATGTCTCATTGCTATCGATATTACGAGGACTCATCCATATCGAACATGCTTACTAACTCTGCAACCATTCACGAGATCTACATCCAGCAGTTACGGAACACTATGGAAAGGGTCAAAGGAAGGGCTGCATGTGGTGACTACGAACCACAAACAAGTCACTATTACACACGAAGACTTAAGAAATTGCTCTCCTTATTCACGAAGTCAATCCAACCAAACTTTATGCCACACTTCTTGAAGAGCTAACTCTCAATTCTTAATCGATATCGGTTATGGCGAGGCTACGGAGTAATCACCAAGCACTCTCTCGTAGAGCTTAAGAGTATTCCTCAACCATGGAGAACACTCTACATGATCATCACCAAGTCATTTACGGTCGTGGCGGTGACTATGAGCATCCTAAGCTCATAGAGCGCAAATATTTTGGGCATTCGTCAACATGAAACACATCGCTATTGAAGCTACGATTTGGGATGACATGATGTCATTTCTCAACAAACTTGGCTCAAAGATTCCTACATCGGATATACTAAGCTGTTGATACGAGAGCACTTGGACTTCATCACGATATTCCCAAAGGCTCAATGACCCCGACAATCACGACATGTTGGCGGAACCTATTCTCTCTCGAGAATCAAGGAAGCGTCCACAAAGAAACAAGGTCTTTGTCTTTGATTTCCTTCTAGCGAAGATGTCGAAAGCTCGAAGCGTACAAGAGATATCTGGAAGCGGTCGAGACAAGGCAAAGTTGGTCATCTTGGCGAAAAATCTTACGGAACACTGTCGGAGAACCGAGAAGAGGAAGTGCGAGGAAGTGTCACAAATCGAGATAGTCAAAGGAATGTTCCTAAGAAGAAACCCATTCAAAGAAACCCGCTCCTAAGAAGAAAGTTCCTTCTCGGAAGCCACTCCGATCCTTTCACTTGAACCACAAAGGCGACTTAGGGGCGAGGACTGCGAGGCTCTTGAATCGAGATGAAGAGATCTCATACTACGAAGCGCAAGGATGAAAATCCTCGGTGCCAAAACCTCAAGTCCTCAAACTATTAAAGGAAAAGAAGACTACTGCACTTGTACCTCGGGATGAAAGCTACGAAGATGAAGAAGAGCAATTGGATAAATCATACGGAAAAAGTTTCAAGCGTCCGACACACTCAAAAGGCATTGAATTTGCTAAAGATCAAATGGGAGGCCCGGAGGATCAAGTGGTCTTGCCGCTCCTCTCCGGATCGATGCGGTTAATCAACCCGATAAGGGATGCTGGTGCCACCACTCTTCTGCAACAACAACGACGCTGTTGAAGACACCATTGAGTATGATTTTGAGAAGCGAGGCGAGAAAGAAAAGTCTAAGGATGAAGAGGATGATTATACAAAGTTTCTTACGGGCGGTCCAACTCACTCAAAGGAAAACCTCGAAACTCCTAAGGACATGAAGTCTCCTCATGTCTCCTCATCATCGGACTCTTCATCTCATTCATCACCACCACCATCAACTAAGTCAACGGATCATCATCCAAATCCGTGAAGAAACCACCTAAATCTTGGATTTCTCAAACACATGCAAGAATTGTGAAAATTTGTCAAACAAGTTAGAAAGAAGGACATGCTTCAAAGAAAACTTAATTGGTATCTTGAACAAATGCGTACTTACATGATGAGAACGACGGGATGCGGAAAGATAGGAAAGCTATTCGAGAATTCATGAGAAGTCATCGTCGGGAGGCCGAATGAAATGATTGAAGGTTACACTCAAAAGTACCTTGGGATGTCGTTCCTAAAGTCCAAAAGGAGCTGGAGAAGTCGACAAGAGAACAAACCCACAAGTTTCTTCTCGACCTTTGTCCCGGTGTGACTAGAGAAATATTTTCGGACAACTCACTTTAACATCGTCGAATTGGTTAAACATACAATGGCCAAAGAAGGCGATCTCTACGAATACAGGTTAATCGCTAAACTAGTGATGCAAATGTCAAAGCGATGCGGGGCGTTTACTTCAAATGAAGCTAAATTTTTGAAGGTCTACTTGCTTTTCAACTCGGTTCATCATGCAAAGTCGACCGATCAACCCAAACGGCCAGAGATGGCGATGATAAGGATAAGGACTACGCACCTAAGCGTCGAAGCGATGCGGTCAATCTACATCTATGCCACCCTCCTCCAGCGGACTTCTTCTCAACATAAGTCTCCATCACCTCGGTCTTCTCTTGATAAACCTCGGGACGATTCGAGTTACCACCCTGACTCATAAAGCGGTGACTACTTTGAGTACGGGTGGTGGCGATGAAGAGGTCCTTGAGCCCCAACAACAACCCACCTCACCCGAACAAGTGCGAAACCGACTTCATCATCAAAGCCTTCCAAAAGAAAAGCAGACGACTCGGCCGGGTCGTATCATGGCTAGATGACGATAAAACCGAAGAGTTTGAATGGTTCTCCACACTTGTCAATCAAACTCCTACGATGAAGGTCAAGAATTGGTAGATGGTTCAACATTGGAGCATGCAAAGCTGTTGCAAGAAAAGTTCCATGTGAAGAAAATGGCGAAATCGAATTGAAGCGAATCAAGAATGAAGCATTTCAACTATGGAAAACGACTACGAAAGTGCCCTCGGTCGAATATCATCTTGAGAACATCGCTCGAGCTATGTCTAACAACATGGATTGGCTCAATCCGGAAGCAAACATTGACTTCACACAAAGGGACAACCCTCCATACTACACCGATTGGACTAAACCTCTACCAACCATTGGCCAGCAGACGAACCAAGGATTCCCTTCGATATTTCTTCAACAAAGACACGGAATTTCTTCTCCATGGTGGCGATGGTTCGAGAAAATACACTACATCATTGACTCTTCCATTCCAGTGACCATTTACTCTAGCGCATAGCTATCGAGGCGTCAACTCACTTGTTTTCGACAGCGTGCAAGCATCGACCAAGATGCATTGTATGGGATTCATCATTGGCACGAGCGAAGAATCTACTACGAAATTGCTGGTTCAAAAGTCTCAACATGCGATGTATAGCTCGAAGGACATCGTGGCCATCAAACACATTGATCTCAAGTCTAAGTGGGACTACACATTCTTAAAGAATATCATAGTCAAGCGACATGATGAGCAGGACTATGGATTCTCGAAGGCGACTTTGAGAACTTGTCCCTCAGCGACATCGAAGACATGTATCTTGCCAAAGTGCGGTCGTATGAGGCAGTTCTCGTGAAGTTCAACGTGAATTTATCAAGTCGGTTCTCATCTTCATTAGGCGCATTGTGATCAAAGAGCGTGTCGAAGATATCCGGATGGTTTGTTGAATCATATCGAAGCGTGTAAACTTCACTCCACCACGACTTGACCTTCGACATCAACCGGCTCAAACAACTTCGCTCATCGACAAACCTTTCGGCATTGTTTACGCGGTGAACTTGCGAAGCTGTTTAATGGCGTGTAGTGAGCTCCACAAATTCGGGATCATACCTTGAAGATGGTTAGGGATGGATTGGCATCTGATTGAAGGATATCGCAATAAAATTGGGAATCCTAAGCGTTGGAATTCTCGGGAAAGGAGGGATGTGAGGCGTATCATCACCTTGATTGATGAGCGGTTGTTGAAGGATCGATTCGAACGGTTGGAGAGCTATGTTGGTGGTCGACTCGGGAGAAACATCATCGGCTTTCAGCGCGGTCGCACTCACAGGAATATCCTTGCACTTCTGGTACCCCTTAATTGGTTTCCTTCATATAATTTTGGATGTATGATTATATATGTGAATGGCTTGTGCACACATAACGATGTACAACCCATGATTGTCAAGAAAGGACCACGTAGTGCGCCTCGGTGCCACAATCCTTATAAAAGGGCGAAAGCTTCTTATTTTGAGTAAAACCTATCAAACCTTTCATTTTCAAGGTTTTGCTCAAAAGACAAGTACTTCCCATATGATTTCAAAACCTCAACCGTTTATATCACTAGTTGAGGGGTATTTGATGAAAACTTTGTTCACAAATTGTTCACGATGGTCACTCTTCCATAACACTCAAAATGGTCATATTTATTCTCAAAATGTTTCAAAAATAACATCTTATATGCCATTTTGAGGGGAAAAATTGTGTGATAAGAAATATGTTTTGTAAAGCAACATGTGCAAGCCCTTGGCTTTCTCGTGTGCAAAGACTTAACCAATGAATTGTGATCCTTAGCATACGCAACTCGAAAAGACTTGTCTGGACGGGTAATAATTTCAAGCTAGTTCGCTAGTGATGTAAGCGTGTCTCATGAAAGGACTTGTGCGAGTAGAAAGTACCATTCGAGAAACTTTTGGTAGACATGAACTACGCGGGTTTGACAACCTCCCAAGGTTTGTCTACACCTTCAAGGTAGTTATTAGAGCTAGTTGTCACCTAAAAGGCGACAATGTAACTCTTTAACTATTCAAGCGTAACCGTGTCTCGCGGAGATTGTCTATCTTTAGTGGATCAATTCAAAAGTCGCGCTCTTTCCTCTTTGTGCGATTAACCATTAAAACTATTAAGCACATGTGGAGGGAGTATTTATGCAAAACTTATCTCTCGCGATGGTTCAAACATGTTTTCATCTACAAACCCTTTGAGAGATATTTTTCACTTACGATGGTTTAAATGGCAAACATAGGTTAGTCATGGGTTATAAGGTGACTAAGGTTAGGAATAACCGTCCTATGATCCTTGAGAGCGGAGGATCTACCCAAGGACACTACCATTAGTTAGTGTTAGAAGTCCTTAGGAATGATTGTAAAAGGAGAAAATGAGAATCGGAGAAAGAAGGAGTTGAAGAATCAAAAGAAATGCAAAGTAAAGGGTGAAAAGAAATAGCCCTCAGTTATTCAACTTAGAGGCGGACAAGGGTTCAATTCATATACTCTTGGTTGTCACTCGGTGACACGGTATTGAAGATTAAAAGTCGTCATGGACCCGATGGCGCATGCACTAAACCTTCTTAGCCACTCAAGTTTCTCTCCACGAAGCTTGTTTCATTCTCACGGGAACCCTACATAAACTATTGGCTTTCTCTTAGAGATCGTTGGTATTGAAGAAGGAGACCCTCTCCTAGTCTCGCTCGGGAAAACCAAAAAGCACTATTGAGTCTAGAGCCACGAGATTCATCAAAGATCTCTTAGGAACAC